>VZQC01005840.1:36827-98156 GCA_009823505.1 Rhizomys pruinosus
TGTGCTGGATAGCTTTAGTGTCAACTTGACACACCTGGGTTGAGGGAGCCTCAGTTGGGGAATTGGCTCCATTGGATTGGCCTGTGGCTACATCTGTGGAGTATTGTCTTGATTGTTGAGCAGTGACAGTATAAGAAGGCAGGCTGGGCATGAGCCAGAGAGCAAGCCAGGAGCAAGCCAGTGAACAGCAGTCCTCCATGGCTTGTGCTTCAGCTCCTGCTTCCAGGTTCCTGCCCTGAGTTACTGCCTTGGGCTCCCTAAGTGATGAACTGTGAACCAGGAGATGTAAGCTGAATAAACCCTTTCCTCCCCAAGTTGGTGTTGGTCAGAGTGTTTTGTCATAGCAATGGAAGACAAACTACAACACTTTGTAAGTTTTAAGTAGGTGGGGAGTTCTAAGATGGCATGGTGTGTGTGCCTTTAATCCCATCAGTCAAGAAGTAGGGGCAAGAAGATCAGGAGGTGAAGGCTAGATTTGTGCCAGCCTGAGTTACTTGAGACCCAGTCTCTAAAATAAAAGAAAAAGTTCTCTGTGCTGTGTGCTTTGCAGAGATCATACAGTAGGGGGCAGGAGTAAAAGAAGGGAGGCAGAGACCAGAACATTGCAGTGTTAGACACTGGATTTATTGATCATCTTGAGAATATATATATTAAATATGTGTGTTATAATATATAACTTTTGTTTTGTTTTGGTTTTGGTCTTTTGAGACAGGGTCTCCCTGTATCCCCAGCTGGCCCGAAACTCACTGTGTAGACCAGGCTGGCCTTGAACTCACAGAGATCCACCTGCCTCTGCCTCCCAAGTGCTAGAATTAAAGGCTTGTGCCACCACACCTGGCATATAACATTTTAAATATGAAAAAATATCTTTCACTATGTGGGCCTTGGAGAACAAAGTCAGATGGTACCACAGTTACCTGCTGACCTACTTTGCTAGTCCCATTACATTAATCTTTCATTATCATTTCTTCTAAGCTGAGTTTTCCAGTTGCACCTAAAATTCTGTAGTCACAAGTAAGATGCCTGAGACCTACTTATTAACCATTGTCTTTAAAGGTACCATAATTATGTTGGATTTGAGACATAGAGTAAACTTGATTATTCAGACATTGATTTAGTTGTCTCTCATCTTTTTTTGTTTTTTATTTTTTTTATATTTATTTTTACGTGTATTAATGTACTGTATGCATGTAGGTCTGTGCACCCACGTCGTGCAGTGCCATGGAGGTCAGAAGAGGGTGTTGGATTCCCCTGGGACTGGAGTCAAAGATGGTTCTCAGCCGCCATGTGGGTGCTGGGGATCGAACCCGGGTCCCCTGCAAGAGCAGTCGGTGCTCTTAACCGCTAGGCCATCTCTCCAGCCCCTTTCTTTACTTTTTAAATTTTATTTTTATTTTTTATGTGTACTGCCCACATGTGTAAGTGCACCTGTATTGTGCAATGCCTGCAGAAATCAGAAGAAGGTGTCAGATCCCCTGGAACTGGAGTTATGGGAGGTTATTAGCTGCCATGTTGGCGCTAGGAATCGAACCTGGATCCCCCTGCAAGAGCAATCAGTTCTCTTGCTTAGTTTCAGTGGAAAAATACTAATGCAATGTCATTAAACATAAATTGACCTTTTCTATGAATTAAACAGTTCACTTTTTAAATTTCTCTTAACACTTGAGCTTCTACCTTTGAACAAATTAAAAAGATGGAACTTATTTTACTTTTTGTAGCATATCTTAGGTATTTTTACAATTATAGTAATGTTAAATCTTCTGCCACTTAAGTCAATAAAGAACAGCATGTTCCACCCACTTAACATGTTTTTAATTACAACTTCAAAAATAATACACCAGGGACAAATTTAGATAAATAGTACTATTTAAGATACCAGAAAGGTTATTGTACTTCCAAATGTGCATAAATTCAAAACAAATGTAAATACAACAGATAACCAGTTTTTCTCTGGCATGTTGCTTTATTCAGTGATGAAGAAAAGCACAGAACACTGGAACTTTAACTGGCCACAGTGAGAAAGAAAGGTGTTTAAAAACACCTCATGGCCGGGCGTGGTGGCGCACGCCTTTAATCCTAGCACTTGGGAGGCAGAGGCAGGCGGATCTTTGTGAGTTCAAGGCCAGCCCCATCTTCAGAGTGAGTTCCAGGACAGCTGGGGCTACAGGGAGACCCTGTCTTGAAAAGACCAAAAAAAAAAAAAACACCTCATGCTGGCTGTGGTTGTGCATACCTTTCATCCCAGCACTTAGAAGGTGAAGGCAGAAGAATCTGGAGTACAGGGCCAACCTTGGCCAAGTAGTACTTTGAAACCAGCCTAGCCTACATCAAACCCTGCCTCATGAAAAGAAGAAAACCTGATTTTCAACTTACTAAACATCTAGGACACTTTTATGTTTTTCTTTTGTTGTAATTTGGAACAGGGACTCCCTGTAGTCCCAGCTGGGCTGGAACTCACCATGTAGACCAGGCTGGCCTTAATTTCACAGTGATCTGCCTGCCTCTGCCTCTGGAGTACTCTAAAGGCATGCATTACCATGCTTGGCTGTTTTTTTTTATTTTGTTATTGAAGAAATTCTCCAATATGTGGTAGAAATATGGCTCAGTGGTTAGGAGCACTGGTTGCTCTTCCAGAAGACCCAAGTTCAGTTCCCAGCAACAATGTCAGACAGCTCACCAATGACCCTGATTCCAGCTCCTGGGGGGATCTAACCCCTTTGATATCTGAACACCTGCACTCATGTGCACATGCCCCCCCCCCACATAATTTAAAATAAAAATAAAATCTTGAACAATTGTCCAAAGTTAGGGATATATTTTTAAAGACATCTTTTAAAATTATAAATATGTGCCAGATCTCCCTGTAGCCCCAGGTGTCCTGGAACTCCTTATGTAGACAAGGCTGATCTTGAAGTCACAGAGATCCACCTGCCTCTGCCTCCAAGTGCTGGGACTAAAGGCATGCAGCACCATGCCCAGCAAAAGTATTCTTAATTCAACTGAGCTATATGTTTTAGAAGAGTACAGATCACTGACTTAGTTGTAATGGTGGCTGTTGTTTTTTTTTGTTGTTTTTGTAAGGCAGAATCCATTTAATAAAAAACTGCAGTTTTCCTTTAGTGAACAAAATTCCAAGTTAAGGTTTAAAGAGGTTTTGGTGTGGTTTTTTGTTTGCTTATGTTTTTTGTTTTGTAGTATTTTTGAGACAGGGTCTCCCCTATAGCCCCAGCAGTTCTGGAACTCGATCTGTAGACCAGGTTGGCCTTGAACTCACAGAGATCCACCTGCTGGGATTAAAGGTGTGCACCACTGTGCCTGGCAAACTTTTTTTCTTTTTTTTTGAGGCAGGGTGTCTCTTTAGTCCCAGCTGGCCTGGAGCTCTCTTCGTAGACTGGACTGGCCTTGAACTTACAGAGATCCGCCTGCCTCTGTCTCCCAAGTGTTGGGATTAAAGGCATGCGCCACCACACCTGGCTAAAGAGGTTTATTATTATTATTTTGTCTTTTTGAGACAGGTTTCCCTTTAGCCCCAGCTGTTCTGGAACTCACTATATAGACCAGGCTGGCCTTGAGGTCACAGAGATCCGCTTGCCTCCACCTCCCAAGTGCTAGGACTAAAGGCTTGAACCATCAATAAATCAGATTTGTATTTAAACATACACAGAGTCCTTGCTTTTAAACTCAGCCTTTTTTTTTTTTTAAGAGTATAATACATAGAGGGGCTGGAGAGATGGCCTAGCAGTTAAGAGCACCGACTGCTCTTGCAGAAGACCCAAGTTCGATTGCCAGCACCTACATGACGGCTGAGAACCGTCTGAAACTCTAATTCCAGGAGAACTCCAGTTCCAGGGGAATCCGACACCCTCTTGTGACCTCTGCGGCATTGCACGACACGGGTGCACAAGCTTGCATGCAGACAGTACATTCATACACATACAGAAATAAATAAAAATTAAAAAAAAAACAAATATACTATATAGATAGACTTGTTCCAAGCAAAAGATTTTATTTGAAGATACTCATTATAATATCTGAAAACTTGGAGCTGGAGAGATGGCCTAGCAGTTAAGGGCGCTGACTATTCGGTTTTTTTTTGTTTTTGTTTTTTTTTTTTTTGTCTTTTTGAGACAGGGTCTCCCAGTAGCCCCAGCTGGCCTGGAACTCGCTCTGTAGACCAGGCTGGCCTTGAACTCACAAAGATCCACCTGCCTCTGCCTCCCAAGTGCTAGGATTAAAGGCGTGCACCACCATGCCCGGCTGGCACTGACTATTCTTGAAGAGGACCCTGTTCAATCCCCTGCACCCACATGGCGGCTAAGAACCATCTTTAACTCCAGTTCCAGGGGAATCCAAGGCCCTCGTCTGATCTCCGTGGCATTGCACAACACGGGGCGCACCAACCTACATGCAGACAGTACATTCATACACAAAAAAAATTTTTTTTAAATATCTGAGAACTAAGGGCCGGGCGTGGTGGCACATGCCTTTAATCCTAGCACTTGGGAGGCAGAGGCAGGCAGATCTCTGAGTTCAAGGTTAGCCTCGTCTACAGAGCGAGATCCAGGACAGCTGGGACTAAAGGGACACACTGTCTCAAAAATAACAAAAAAAAAGTTTCTGAAAGATCTTTGAAGTGGTTTCCAGATGCAAATCAAGTAAAGTAACCAGATCATGCTTTTGATGCCTTGTTTAGAAGACAGGACAGAAGGAAAGATTATTATTATTATTATTATTATTATTATTATTATGTCTTGAGTGTTTTGCCTGCATGTATGCAAGAGTACCATGTGTATGCAATGCCTGTGAAGGCCATAAGAGGGCATCAGATCCCTTGGAACTGGAGTTGAGGATGGTTGTTAGCCACCATGTGGATGCTGGGAACTGAATCTAGGTTCTCTGCAAGATCAGGCAGTGCTCTTAACCAATGAGCTATCTCTCTTTTCCTAGGAGGAGATTTATTAAAAGTTAAATTACAATGCTAGGAATGCCCTGTAATGATTTTTTTAACTATAATTTTTCCTGAAGTTTTTAAAACTGGAACTACAATTAGATTGTACTGTGGAGAGCAGGTGTGGCAGCGGTCCCAGGATAGCGCCCGAGACTTTAGCAAAATCTTATGACTAACACCTGAATCTTATGACTAACACCTGATTCCCTCCTACCTCTAAGTAAAGCCACGCTCACCGTTCGAGCTGTGCAGGTACACCCTGTATGCAAGATCAGGCCAGATGATACCAATAGACTGAGGCCACGTAACCTGGGCTGGGAAGGTGGATAAATAGAGAGACTTTCTAGATAGAGGGACTCTCTCCTTTCTGGTCTTGGTGAGAAGAGAAGCTTGGAAAAAGCAGAAGCTTGGAGAAAAGATGTGCCTGAATAATAAACCGCTTTGAGAAGAACCAGCGAGAGGTGCTTTGTTTCTGCAGTTTCCTACAATTGTTTCTGTGGGGAGACAAGTGCTCCCTACATTGTACTGTTTTGCCTATCATTGTTTTGGGGTTTTGATGATGTTTTTAATTACTGTAGAAGTCTACTGCAGTCATCTCTTTTTTAACTACTTTTTAAAGTAATTATTGAGAATAGGGTAAAGGTGACTTCACATTGGATAGCAGTTTCTGGGAAAAATATTTATCAAAAAGTATATTTTTAAAATAAGCAAAGTAGATTTATCAAATTATTTGAGCTTGGGGATGAATGAATTGCAAGTACTGGTGTACATATGAGAAGTAGCAGTTGGACAGGATATTGGAGAACCATATTTTAAATAGTAGCTTGAATTTTTATGACTAAAAGCATTAAATATAAAACTTTGTGATAAGCTTCATCCTTGCATCTCTATCCTAAAATGTAACTGACTGATAATAAAGTGCTATTCATCTGCAGGTGCATTGCTCCTACTTAGTTAAAAGATGGTTGAAAGGACAGGAATTAGTAGCATGTTGTATTAGCCTTTTGTAGTGTATTTTGTCCTAAGCATCTTAATTTCCCTGTTTTGAATGCTAAGTAGCAAGGGTCTTGGTTTAGAACTAATACCCATCATGCATGTAAACGGTATGAAAGAGCTGCTTAGTAAGTTAACACAAAGTGTTCTTGTGTCAGTCCTTGTGGAAATAGATACAATACAAACATTACAGCTGAACTCACGGCAAACTCCATTAAGTAAAAACCTGGCCTCATTGTTCAGAAAAAAGTTTGAATAGAATGCAAGCTCATTTTGTTGAATGTAATGTCAGGCTTTTAGGGACTGTATTGAAGGATAAGGTTTTGTTAAGTTGAGACCAATTCATTAAGTTTTATTGCCTGGTGAGAAGCAGTAATACTTTATTGTAAGACTTCATCAAATATTCATGGTTAAAGAGAAGTAGTAAATGTATTCAATCAAGTGGTCTTTGGGGTTTTGAAAAGGATTATGAAGTCCGCTCAGCTGATAGTTTTAACATTCATCGAGGTTATTTAACAGGGATAATTTTAATTTCTGAGTTTAATTTTGTTGTTCAGTCTTTTTTATACTATCACAAATGCAGCTTTTTAAAAATTGTGTCACATTGTAGAGGTGAGTGAATAATATTTCCATTCATATAATTTGTGTATTTCCTAAGTGGAGATATTTTTTAATTATCTTAGTTTGGCATATGAGGGAGTTATCTGTCTACTTGTTCATTATGAGGTTGTTATTCATTTGGTCAGACTCTGTCTAACCTTCACTACTGCTGGTGATCTTTTTATGTCGTGGGTAATATAGTCTCTGACATACGTAAAATAATAAGTAGCCTTTTGTTGTGATTCATTTAGGTTGTCACAAAGGGAGGTCATCATTTTCTGTATGATGTTGGAAGTCTCAGCGGCACTGCCGATACTCTTGTACTTGATATTAGGCTACATGTGTCCTCTAATTTATATTATCCTCATCTCAAATTTGTGTGACAGTACTTTGTATACACAAAACTCACCCCTTTCCATTTCACTACATGTTTGTCAAGTTTTGTGGTACTTGTTGCTTTTGTCCATTAAAATTTATGTCTTTTATTTTTGTTTGTTGAGACAAGGTCTCACTATGTAGCCCAGTCTAACCTTGAACTAGAGATCTGCTTGCCTCTGCCTCCCTCTGCTAGGATTAAAGGTATACACCATCGGGGCTGGAGAGATGGCCTAGCGGTTAAGAGCGCTGGCCGCTCTTGCAGAGGACCCGGGTTCGATCCCCAGCACCCACATGGCGGCTGAGAACCGTCTGAAACTCCAATTCCAGGAGAACTCCAGCTCCAGGGGAATCCGACACCCACTTCTGACCTCCGCGGCATTGCACGACATGGGTGCACAGACTTGCCTGCAGACAGTACATTCGTACACATACAGAAACAAATAAAAATTAATAAAAATTTAAAAAAAAAGGTATACACCATCAAATCTGGCCCAGTTTTGTCCATTTTAAAGAAACTAAACATTTTCAACTAAAAATCAAATTTATTAATTTTTATGTTTTTTATCCTCCATTCTTTAGGCAGATGATGTTGAAGGCAAAATCAGACAAATCATTCCACCGGGGTTTTGTACAAACACAAATGATTTTCTTTCTTTGCTGGAAAAGGAGATTGATTTCAAGCCATTTGGGACTTTACTCCATACATACTCAGTTCTCAGTCCAACAGGAGGAGAAAACTTTACTTTTCAGATATACAAGGTAAAAGTAAATCTAAATATTTCTTGGATAAAGTTTTTTATTCTGGTGTTATAAAACAGAATTTTTTTAACTTGGGACTAAAAAAAAAAGATCTGTTTTGATTATGTTTGTGTACATATTTAATCTGAGATTTCTAAAAATTGTTCCCACAGGATAGTTTTGTGTTCTGCAGACTTTTACTTACCTCTGTGATGAGTTTCACCTGACTCTTCCTGGCTTTTTCCCTAGGCTGACATGACATGTAGAGGCTTTCGAGAATATCATGAAAGGCTTCAGACCTTTTTGATGTGGTTTATTGAAACTGCTAGCTTTATTGACGTGGATGATGAAAGATGGCACTACTTTCTAGTGTAAGTACAGTTCTAAAGCAACAGTAGACCTTATTACCTCCACAAAGCCAGCATTTTAATTGTGGCAGCCCAATTATTGGGACAGTATAATGATATTTTTCCCAGGAAAGAAAAACTATTGTTTATGGGGTTTGAGTTTGCCTTCATTATGCTTTGGGAGACCTTGAGAATAGAGCTGAATTAAATGCTGTTGTCCGTTAGGGCCCTGAATGTAGGCTTAAACAGTAAAATGAGCTTTGCCTGTGTTTTCTTTTACTTGCCACCTATTCATCTTTATAATAGGCAAGTGCACTGAAGTGATGCAAAGAGGTCTGATTTATCCAAGTTGCTGCACACCAATTAAGTGAATTGTACATTCAGAACATAGCAGGTGTACCCATTGGTCCCTCACAGAGTAGCTTGCTGACACTGAAATTTCACTCAGAGAATGAAAAAGAAAATGGACACTGCATGGGAGCGCGACTGTAATTGACCTGCTTGGCTTTCTGTTTTCTCTGCAGATTTGAGAAGTATAATAAGGATGGAGCTACGCTCTTTGCGACCGTAGGCTACATGACAGTCTATAATTACTATGTGTACCCAGACAAAACCCGGCCACGTGTAAGGTAATTGGCAGTATAACACGTGCCTTGTCTTTTATTTCAGAAGAAGGAACTGCTGAAGTTTCCAATACTTGTTATAATAGTGTTGATTTGTTTTTAAAAAATTACCGTTTGTTGGCTATGTACTGACTTATTCTCTTTGAAACTGTGTGGCAGAGTAAACCAGTTTCCAGTATATTGTTAAGTTTCGAATTTCTTGAAGCTTGATTTAAAAAGAAAAAACACAAATGGTCATAATACTACCATAATTTGTAATTTTTAAACTGCCCATGATGTAGTGATGTTTTAATTTTAAAATTCTTTATATAGTCAGATGCTGATATTGACTCCATTTCAAGGTCAAGGCCATGGTGCTCAACTTCTTGAAACAGTTCATAGGTACTACATTGCGTCTCCTTCAGTTCTTGATATTACAGGTATGTAAAATTTCATGGTACTGAAATGCAGAAATACCTACTCTGTTTTAAGTATCTGTGTTCTTGTAAGGGGTCTTTTGGAGACTGTCTGAAGGTTGCTGTAGATTACATTTTACATCCTAGACCTTAATGGAGACTGGACTGTATCTCAAACTGTGAAGTGAACAAATTAAAAGTAACACATCAGGTATATTCTGGTAGTTCTTGGTCAAGCATAAATGCATAAGTATGGTATAACAGTATTTGTTTGGGCTGGGCATGGTGGTGCACGCTATTAATCCCAGCACTTGGGAGGCTGAGGCAGGTTTATCTCTGTGAGTTCAAGGCCAGCTTATTCTACATAGTGAGCTCCAGGTCAGCTGGGACTAAAGGGAGACCCTGTCTCAAAAAGACCAAAAAAAAAAATTTTTTTTAACTATTTGTTTGGTTTATTTGGCAAGCATTTGCATCATTTAGGGGCTACCTATGCACTAATTTTCATGTAAAGGCAGACTTCTCTAAACTGTAGCATTAGAAGGTGGTAAATGATTCCTTAGTAAAGACACGTTTTCTAAATGGATGCCACTCCAACAGTAGTAGATAACATAAAATATAGTCTGTGTGTTTTGGAAACATCTTTTAGTGTGAATTCAAGAAGTAGTATAATGGAATGACTCTTTAGTAGAGAGGAGAGAATATGTACAGTATTATGGCTCACGTCTGTAATCCTACCACTGGGGTTGCTGACACAAGAGGATTGTTGTGAGTTCCAGGCATGCCTGGGCTATATGGTGAGATACTATCTTAAAAAAAAATAAATCGAAGCCGGGCGTGGTGGCGCACGCCTTTAATCCTAGCACTTGGGAGGCAGAGGCAGGCAGATCTTTGTGAGTTCCAGGACAGCTGGGGCTACAGGGAGACCCTGTCTCAAGACCAAAAATAAATAAATAAAAAATAAAGCAAAAAAGAAATGGGGAAAAGAGAGAAGGCATCATTAGATAATATTAAGGGCAATAGTATCTTAATGTCACTGAACTGCCAAAGAACAAAGTCACATTTATGGTGGCAATACTTTCGTACCCTTAGTAACTTTCAACTTTGTTGCTCATAATGTTTCTGATTAAACATAGTCACTGGCAGGTATTATGAGCACCCAGTACTCAAGAAGCTAAGGCAGGAGGTTTGAGAGTCTGAGGCCACCATGCACTATGTAGGGAATTTCTTTCTCAAAATAAAATAAACTGAAAGGCACTTTGTCCTCATGATACTGTACAAGTTGAGGTCCCCAATCTGAAAATCTGAAATCCAAAGTAATCCAAAATTCAAGACATTTTATTTTACGTGTGTGAGTATATTGCCTGCATGTATTTAAGTGCACCTGTGTAGTGCAATGTCCGGGGAGGTCAGAAGAGGGCATCAGATCCCCTGGAACTGGAGTTACAGACAATTCTTAGCCGCCATGTCTATGTCGATGCTAGCCATGAAACCTGGGTTCTTTGCAAGAACAGCTAGTGCTCTTAACCACTAAGCCATGTCTCCAGCCCTCAAGACAATTTTTATTTTTTGGGGTGTGTGTGTGGGGGGGTTAGTTACCTAGGGGAGGCCAGAATATGTTACATCCCGTGGAGGTGGAGTTACAGGTAGTTGTGCGTGGCCTGGGTTTTTGGAACTGAACTTGGGTTGTATTTGTTTTATGTGCACATAAATGTATTTGCCTACATGTATATAAGTGTACCATGTGTATGCAATGCCAATAAAGAATACAAGAGGGCATTGAACCCCCTGAAACTGGAGTTACAGACAGTTGTTAGCAGCTGTGTGGGTGCTGGGTACTAATCCCGAGTCTTCTGTAAGAACAGCAACCCACTGAGCCATCTCCCCAGCCCCAACTGGCAAAATGTCTAAAAGCACTCCAAAACAGAACACCCTCCCCTTTCCAAATCCAAAGCACATCTGGTCCCACTTATTTCAGATAAAGTTACTCTGTACTAGATATTCACATCCAAATTAAATATTAAGATTTATTTTATACAAGTTTGAATGTAAGGCTGGAAATGTAGTAGAACTCAGTGAAAATATGTTTGCCCTGGGGATTTCAATCCCCAGCGCCTCAAAATAAACAGTTTGAATACATTTTTTTGATTGATTTGTTTTGCTGTGTAACTGAGACTGGCCAGCTTTGAACTTAAGAACCATCTGCCTAAGCCTCTTAAGTTCTCAGATTAGAGATGTACTGACTTAAATTCAAATTTGTTTCTAAAATTAATATTGAAGGTGCATTAAAATGACTTGTTTTGAAATGTTTTTTCAAAATTTTATCTGTTTAAAGAAACAAAAATTACTGAATATGGAGCTGGTAAACTTAATAAATAAGCAAATTGGCAGATTATTAGATTCTTCCTTTTTCATGGAATATATTGATTTTGCTTATCCAAGGAGGGTGGAGAACCAGAATTGTTAGAGCAGTGAATTGATAACAACAGATTAATAAACTACAGGGAAATTGTGGGTTTTTTCCTGTTTTTGTTTTTGCTGCACTAAAAATTAAACCCAGGGCCTTGTGCACACTGGATAAACATTCTGTCACTGAACCGAACTCTCAGTCCAGCATGTTTTTTAAAGGGAGTTCCGCACTTATAGAGTTGAATTATCCTTTCTGTGCTACTTCTGTTTTATGGGGTTGAAACATTATCTGAAATTCCTAAACTTAGTTTATGTCAGAAGTTCTAAATGGACACCTTCACTACTTTAGTGACTTGTAAATTGAAACAGTACAAACCACATCACTTCTTTTAGCTGAGCTAAGGCTGTTGAGCATCTATTCAGTTATAGAGCTGGGACCTAGTGTTTCATGAAGGGACATTTTTGGTGAATTCAATTTGGAGTTCACATAAATAGTCTTTGTCTACTCTAGTGGGTAATGCGCCAGCAGGGGTTGTTTCTCTGAAGCCTCTTAACCACTTTTTTCTGTCTATTCCAGCCAATGAAGTCCTTGATACTTAGCACCAATTAGCAGATAAAGAATTTTATTTCTTAAATCTCAGTGAAGAGTCATTAATAATGGTAGCCTTTATTCATTGCTATTATTTATTAGAAACTGAAGTCTTAGAAAAGCTAAACATGCTAAAAGGATGTCTGAATTTGACAACTGAGTATCAACCTTTATTTTCAGCATTAACGTTTCTTAGCCCTACAAAATACTAAAAATGCTTTTGTAGCTGATCTCAATATATTTCTCATGGATTTCCATAACCCATCCTTTAAAAGCCAAAACAAAACCTTAGTGAAATTTTGTACTCTAGTAGTTTTAGTCATCTTTCTTCATTATTTTGAATGTTTTTTTAGTTTATGGCTCTTTTGTAAGCTCTGGTCTCCCTTTGAAATCCAGGCTGCTAGTATTGAGTTGGACTTTTAACTTACTAATAAATTAATCATTGGTAACTAGCTTAGGTTCTGTCTTCCAGTGTATGTATTTGTGATGTAATATCTTTATTTTGAGGATATCATCCTCTAGATATATAGCATTTGAATACTTCTCAGTATATGGCCATATAGATAGAATCAATAGTTTGTTTCATTTGGCAGTAGAAATTGTTGTTGGCTAGAATATATATCAGTATTATTAATTAATCTAACAGTATATTAATAGCTAATTATATTTGTCCTTCGAAGGTCCCTTATTGTTTTGGGATATGTTATATAGATTTTCAAGTATTTTATGTGGATTTTTTTTTTCTGCTTATATGATTTGTGTTGTCTCTTATTCCTTTAAGTATGTTATTTATTTTTCCTAATGTAGTTCATTAATACAGGGCAGGTTTTAAAAATAATAGAACACCAGGGTGTGGTGGTGCAGGCCTTTAATCCCAGCACTCCGGAGGCAAGAGGCAGGCGGATCTCTGATCTCTGAGTTCAAGGCCAGCGTGGTTTACAAAGTGAGTTCAGGCCAGCTGGGACTTCAGGGAGACCCTGTCTCAAAAAGACCAAAAAAAACAAGGCGCTGAAGAGATGGCTCAGTGATTAAGAGCACTGGTTACTCTTGGAGAAGACTTGGGTTTGGTTCCCAGCACCCACATGGCACTCCAGTTCCAGGGATCTGGTGCCCTCTTCTGACCTCTGTGGGCATTGCACTTTGGGAGACCGAGGGAGGCAGATCCCTGAGTTCAAGGCCAGCTGGGGCTACAGGCTTTTTTAATGATGGAACACTTTAATGTCATTAGGTGATGTATTCCATTTGGAAAGTTTTTTTTTTTTATTATTCTGTATGTCACTGTAGATTTATATTTAGCATATTTCATCTTCAAATATAGTGCTTTACTTTGGTGTCTTTGTGTGATTATGGGGTCATTCAGTTCAGAGAACAGAGGACGATGTCAGGTGTCATCCTCTGTCCTTTTCTGCCTTACTGCCTTGAAATAGAATCTCCTACTGAATCTGAAGCTACACTGGCAGTTGGCAAGCCCCAGCTCTCATCCTGTTTCTGCCTCCTGTAGCACTGGAGTTACAGGTGCATGTGGCCAACACCTGGCATTTTATGTGGATGCTGTGATCTGAACTTGTGAACTTGATTGTGAAGCAAGTTCTTTCCTACTGAGCCATCATCTCTCAAAGTACACCTGCCCCTTTTTTTTGAGACAAGGTCTCATATCCCAGAGTGATCCTGAACTTATTTTATAACCCAGAATAACCTTTAATTCCTGCTATTCCTGCCTCCAACTGCCAAATGGTGTGGTAGGAGGTATGTACTACCATGCTGGGTATTGAACCTAGGGCATTGTGTATGCTGAGTAAGCACTTGATCAACAGAGCTACATTCTCAACCCTATATATTGGTTCTGTGTATAATTAAAGACGAAAGGGTTGAAGGAGTCACAAATTATTGGGTATCATCATCTTAAGAACATTTGGGGGCTGATACAGTTAATGGACAAGTTTAAAGGTTTGGTGGAGGGGGCAGGGGGTGGAGAGATGGCTCTAGTGCTAAGAGCACATGTTGCTTTTGATAGAGGACCTGAATTTGGTTCCTAGTACTTTAGCTGGCTCACAAAAAGCCTGTAACTCCATCTCCAGGGGATCTGGCTTCCTTTGGCCTCTGCAGGCACCTGTGCTTACAGGCACAAATGCACACACCAACATACACAATTTTTAAAATAAATGCGTATTTTTTTTTTTTTCTTTTTGAGACAGGGTTTCCCTGTAGCCCAGCTGGCCTGGAACTCACTATATAGAATAGTCTGGCCTGGAACTCACAGAGATCTACTTTCCTCTGCCTCCTGAGTGCTGCTAAATAAAGGCATGCACCACTGCACACAACTATGTATATATTTTTAAAGGGTTGAGTTGAGTGGGACTGGAGACATGACTGCTCTTACAAAATGACCCTGGTTTGGTTTCTAAGCACCAACATGGGGGCTAGTAGCTGTCGTAACTCCAGTTCCAAAGGATCTGAAACCACCTTCTAAACCGTGTCATTTCATGACACAGGAGCATTTGAATACAGGCAAACAGAAGACCCATACACATAAAACAAAAATAAATAAATAAATAAATAAAAAGATCAAATAGTTCTGGGTATGGTGGCACCTGCCTTTAATCTCAGCACTCAGGAGGCAGAGGAAGGCTAATCTCTGAGATTGAGGTTAGCTTGGTCTGCATACACAGTTCTAAGCCAACCGGGGCTACAGGGAGACATTGTCTCAAAAACAAAAAGGTTGAGTGATGTTATGGCTGCTTATATTAAAATGTAAACAAAATTTTACTTGTTTATAGGGGCTTATAATTAATTGGAAATTTTTTGGCATGAAATGTTTAAATATGAGCTTTTAGATTTTTCTCAACTAATTCATTTTGCTTTGTATATTTTTTTCTTAAACTTTCCTGAAGGTATGTAAGTTCCTTAACTCATACTAAGTTTTATTTTAAACTAATACTAAAAATGCAGGTTTTTTAAAATTTTAGACTCAGGAAAACTGGCACTGGCTGTTTGTGTTTATCTAGTAGAGGGAAAAATATGTAAGTTTTTGCAACTAGGGTCTACCTCTGCCCCAGCTGGTGTGGAACACAGTATGTAGCTCAGGCTGGTCTCAAAAATGATCTTCTAGCTGGGTGTGGTGGCGCACGTCTTTAATCCCAGCACTCAGAAGGTAGAGGCAGGCAGATCTCTATGAGTTTGATGCCAGCCTGGCCTACATATAGAGCTCAGACCAAGATGGCCTGAAACTTGCAATGATTCTCCTGCCTCTGTCTCTTGACTGCTGATTCTGGTGTATGTTACCACACTGTGGTTAAATTAATCTTTTTACATGTAGATGTCCAGTTGCTGCACCATTTGTTGAGTATTATTTTTCTCTGTTGAACTGCTATGATGCCTTTGTTGAAAAGAATTGATTTTTTTTTTTTTGTTTTGTTTTTTGTCTTTTCGAGACAGGGTCTCCCTGTAGTCCCAGCTGTCCTGGAACTCTGTAGACCAGGCTGGCCTTGAACTCACAAAGATCCGCCTGCCTCTGCCTCCCAAGTGCTAGGATTAAAGGCGTGCGCCACCGCGCCCGGCTTTTTTTTTTTTTAGAATTGATTTTCTTTTTTAAAAAAAAATTTTTTTTATTATTTATTTATTTATTTTTGTATGTGTATGAATGTACTGTCTGCATGCAGGTCTGTGCACCCGTGTCGTGCAATGCCGCGGAGGTCAGAAGAGGGTCTCGGATTCCCCTGGAACTGGAGTTCTCCTGGAATTGGAGTTACAGACGGTTCTTAGCCGCCATGTGGGTGCTGGGGATCGAACCCGGGTCCTCTGCAAGAGCGTCGGTGCTCTTAACCGCTAGGCTATCTCTCCAGCCCCAGAATTGATTTTCATAAATATGATTTATGTACTCTGTCCCATGCCAGTGCCAATGTCACACCATCTTGATTAGATTGCTATAGCTTTATATTGAGTCTTGACTTTAAATAGTAATGTGATGTTTAATCTGGCCAGTATTAAAGTTGAATTTGTGACTGGGTACTACATAATAAGTTTCTTGAAACGTTTGATGTAAGGTAAGGTTAAAAATGGTCCTGACCACTATTTCCAGTGGAATAGGATAGGGAAAGGCAGAGACAGAAGACTGAGTCTCAGTAGATGATCTAGAGATGAACCGTGACTGTTCAGGACACACTTGCTGCAGGCTGTAGCTCCTCTGAGTGAGTACCCAGTCATTGTGGACAGGGACTGACACAAACTCACAGCAACTGACACCCTTCCCCAGCAGAGTCACCCACCAATGTGCAAAATAACCGACAGATTGAAACTTTTCTTAGCTATTTCCTGGGCATCCATATGCATACAAAGGTTCAAAATTCCAAAACAAAAAAATTTTTAAAAATTAATTTTGTTGCTTCATGTTTATGCCCACTTTCACAGGCCTCTCCTCTTTTCCTCTAAATGATTTTTTTGGTAACCTGAAGGATTGTTTCACTGGTTTCAGGGCTCGGGACCACTTAAAACTTTCTTTGTTGTGTCCAGTCCTATTTGAGTGACTTTCCTGGTTGTGCCATGTAGTAAGGGCTTGCCAGTATTGATGAATCCTTTCACAACTTTGTGCTTTCGCTGGCAGCTGCCCATATTCTTACTCTTGTTTGAGGCTAGAGATTTCTTCTTGGGAGTGGGGAGTGTTCCTGCAGCCCCAGTACTAACTCCTTTATTCTTCTTCTGTGGCCTGTCAACCTGGAGGGGCGCATTGGTCTCCCCAGCCTCTGGCCTCTCTTTCCTGTAGGTGAAGAGGCCCTGGTGGCAGTAGCACCTTAATCTTTGTATTGCATATAGAACTAAGAAGTAAAAGTCCTCCAACTTTTTTATTTTTCAAAATCATTTTGGTTATGTGGGGTCTTTTATAATTCTATAAAAGCTACAGAATCAGTTGATCAAATTCTCATGAGTTTTATTAAGTATCGCCTTGAATAGTAAATTTAAAAAGAATGGTTATCAATGTGGAGTCCTCCAGTGTTGACAAGAAGCATCTCTAATTAGAGTTTGTAGCATTTCCCTCAGGCAGGTTGGGGTGTCATGCAGTAATAGAGCATGTAACATGCACAAAGCCCTGGGTTCAATCCCCAGTACCACCACACAGAACATTTCTCAGCAGTGTTATAATCTCCAGTATACAATCTTTTTTTTTTTTAACTTTTATTTACTTTTATTTTATGTATATAAGTGTTTTGCCTGTATGTATGTAAGTATACCTGTGTCTTGCTTAGCCCACAAAGGCTAGAAGAGAGTGTCGGATCATTTTGAACGGGAGCCACAGATAGTTTTTAGCTGCCATGTGGGTGCTAGGGTTCAAACCTTGGGTCCTCTAGAAAAAAAGCCAGTGCTCTTTTTTTTTTTTTTTTTTTTTAAATCTTTAGTCCTAGCTGGCCTGGAACTCAGAGATCCACCTGCCTCTGCCTCCTGAGTGCTGGGGTTAAAGGTGTGTACGACCACGCCTGGCAAAGCCAGTACTCTTAACAACCCTGAGCTATCTCTAGCCCTCAATGTACAATCTTGTACTGCTTTTGTCAGATATATATCTAGAAGAGAGAGAGAGTGTGTGTGTGTGTGTGCGCGCGTGTGTGCATGTGTGTGTGTGGTTTTGTTTTGTTTTGTTCTTTTTGAGACAAGGTCTCCCTGTAGCCCCAGCTGGCCTGGAACTAACGGAGGTCTGCCTGCCTCTTTATTGAGGCACAGTCTCTCTTGTTCCTACTGCTACTCTGTGTAACCCCCCCCCCCCCAAGCTGGCTCATGGACTGCAGGCAGGTCTCCTATCTTACCCTAGATGTGGGCTACTGCATGGTGCTTGTTACATGGGTTTTGGGAATTGAACTCAGATCATCAGGGTTGCACAGCTAGTGCTTTTACCCATCAAGCCATCTCCCTGACCCTCTTTTTACATTTTTTTTAAAAATTTTGTGCTGGACATGATGGTGCACACCTTTAATCGCGCACTCGGAAGGCAGAGGCAGGTGAATCTCTGTGAGTTTAAGGCCAAGCCTGGTCTACAGCGTGAGCTCCAGGCCAACTTGGACTAAAGGGAGACCCTGTCTCAAAAATACAAAAACAAAACAAAAAAAAATTGTGAGTGCCTGCAGGTATGTTCCCTCAGTTTTTTATGTATGGAGAACAGAGATCAATTTTTGGTGTCTTCCTTTTTTTCACTTGCCACAATTTTTGTTTTTGTGCCACCAGGCCCATTTTTAAACTCGGGTTCTAGGGATCTGAATTCAAGTCCTCATACTTGCACAGCAAACATTTTTACACTGAGCTATCTCTCCAGTTCATATGCTTCTCTTTAGTTGTTGTTTTCTTTTTCCTTTTTTCTTTTTTGCTCTTTTTGAGACAGGATTTCCCTATAGCCCCAGCTGTCCTAGAACTCACTATGTAGACCAAGCTGGCCTTGAACTCACAGAGATCCACCTGCCTCTGCCACCCAAGTGCTGGGATTAAAGGAGGGCACCATCATACCTGGCAATTGTTTGCATTTAATTGTTATTTCAATGTCTACATATTAAAAATCAGTTCTAAAATTCTAATTCTTGCCAGGCATGGTGGCACATGAGGCAGATGGAGCTCTTGAGTTCAAGGCCAGTTGGAACTACAGGGAGACCCTCTCTCAAAAAGACCCCCCCCAAAAAAAAATTCTAATGCTTCCTAAGGAATTTTTGATAATCAATTTTTTAATGTATATGAGTATTTTGCCTGTCAAATATAAATGCACACAGAGGCCAGAAGAGGGTGTCAGATCCCCTGGAACTGGAGTTCCTGACAGTTTAACTGCCATGGGGGTGCTGGAAACCAAACCTGGGGCCTCTGGAAGAACGTCCAGTACTCTTAACCACTGAGCCATCTCTCCAGCTCTGTTTTGATAATCTTTGTCTTTTTAGAATATTTTATCTAAGCTGTATTAATTTATTTACATAAAATTCTTGGTATAGTCTCATTTTTCTAATTAACTATATTGAAATGATAATCCCTTTTTTCAGTGCCTGATCTTGCTAATTTGTTGTTGGTTTTCCATAGTCATTCTAGCTTAAAAGGTCAATAGTGCATTAATGCTTTTTTTTTTTTTTTTAATCCAAAGTGTGTTTATTGAGATGGTTTCTCACTTATCTTGATTCAGGGTACTTTTAGTGCTGCTTCCTCCTGAGGGAACATCCTTCTGTAAGCTGTTCTTTTCCACCTGTGGGCTGACAGAGGACAGTAGAGCAGCCAACACACAAGACTACCGTTTGTGCATGGTTAAAGACCATGGTGATTTTATAACATCCTGGGCACCTCACATCCATGAAATAGAAATTGGGGCTCTACACCAGGTGCTTCTTCTTGTGTTTCCTCTTCTCCTCTCCTCTTCCGGAGAGGGATGAAGGAAGTCCTTTGCAAGAGGCATGTTCCCGTAGGGAGGTTGCCACTGCCGGAAAAGCTCATTAATACTTTTTTTTTTTTTTTTTGGTCTTATTGAGACAGGGTTTCCCTTTAGTCCCAGCTGGCCTGGAGCTGGCTATGTAGACCATGCTGTCCTTGAACTCACAGAGATCTGCCTACCTCTGCCTCCTGAGTGCTGGGATTAAAGGTTGTGTGCCACCATGCCTGGCTTATTTTTATTATTTTTTTTTTTGTATGTGTATGAATGTACTGTCTGCACGTAGGTTTGTGCACCCATGTCGTGCAATGCCGAGGAGGTCAGAAGAAGGGTGTCAGATTCCCCTGAAACTGGAATTAAAGACGGTTCTCAGCCACCGTATGGGTGCTGGGGATCGAACCCAGGTCCTCTGCAAGAGCAGTTGGCACTCTTAACCGCTAGGCCATCTCTCCAGCCCATATTTTTATTATTTTTAAAAGACTGACTTTTTTTTTTAGATTTTATATATATGTGTGTGTGTGTATGTGTGTGTGTGTGTGTGTGTGTGTGTGTGTGTGTGTGTGTGTGTGTACACAGTACCCGTGGAAGCCAGAAGAGGATATCAAATCATCTAGAGCTGGAGTTAGAGGCAGTTGTAAGCTGCCTGGTATAGATTTAGGGAACGAAACTCCAGTTCTCTGTAAAAGCAGCAAGTGCTTTTAACTGCTGTACTCTGGCTAGCCCTGTGGTTTTGTTTTTGTTTTGTCGTTGTTGTTCTTTGACATAGGGTCTTCCCATATAACTAGTGTCTCACTGTGTAGCCCAGACTGCTCTCATTCACAAGGCCTGCCTCCACTTCCTAAGTGCTGAGATTGTCAGTGTGCATCACCTCACTTGGCTCCCATTAAAAAAAAAAATTTGTCTTGGTCTGGAGAGATGGCTCAGCGGTTAAGAGCATCGACTGCTCTTACAGAGGACCTGGGTTCAATTCCCAGCACCCACGTGGCGGCTAAGAACCATCTTTAACTCCAGTTCCAGGGGAATCTGACACCCTCTTCTGACCTCCGCAGCATTGCACGACACCAACCAACATGCAGACAGTACATTCATACACATGAAAAATAATAAAAGAAAAATTTTTGTCTTACTGGGTTCCCACCTTTACGAGGAATGCTACTAATTTTTCTCCATTTAGGATGATGTTATATGTGGTTTGAATATGTTGAGGAATGTTCCCTTCAGTCCAATTCCCTCTAGAACTTTAAACATGAAGGGATGCTGGATCTTGTCAAAGGCTTTTTCTGCATCAATTGAGATATCATGTGATTTTTGTCTTTTAGTACCTTTATGTGTTTTATGATATTTATTTATTGACTTTCATATGTTGAACCGTCCCTGCATCTCTGGTATAAGTCCAACTTGGTCTTGATGGATGATCTTTTTGATGTGGGTCTGTATGCAATTTGCAAGTAAAAATCTGAGAATTTTTGCATCTATGTTCATTAATGAGATGGGTCTATAGTTTTCTTTTTTGGTTGTATCTTTGCCCTGCTTTTGGTATTAGTGATGCTGGCTTCATAGAAGGAATTTGGGAGATTTCCCTCTGAATCCTTCTGAACAGTTTGAGTAGTAATGGTTGTAAGACCTCTTCAAATGATTTATAGAATTCTGCTGTGAAACCATCTGGGCCTGGGCTTTTTTTAATTGGGAGGGCTTTTTTATTACATTTTCAATTTCCTCAAAAATTATGGGTCTGTTTAAGCTGTCAACCTCTTCTTGGTTAAGCTTTGTTGATTCCCGGGATTTCAGATAGTCATCCATTTCTCTTAGGTCTTCAAATTTAGTAAAGTATAGGTTTATGAAGTATTCTTGTATGATTATCTGGTTCTTTTCTTTGTTGTGATGTTTCCCTTTTTCATCACGAATACTATTGATTTGGAGTTGCTCTTTCTTTTGGTTAACTGGGCTTAGAGGTTTGTCTATCTTGTTTATTCTTTCAAAGAACCAGCTTTTGGATTCATTGATTCTTTGTATTGTTTTCTTTGTTTCTATCTCACTGAATTCTGCTCTGATTTTTGTTATTTCTTCCTGTCTGTTGGGTGGGTTCAGGGTTCATTTGTTGTTGTCTCTCAAGTGTTTTTAGCTGCAGTGTTAGATTATTTGTTCCCTTTCTGTTTTCTTAATGTAGGCACTTAGGGCTATAAATTTCCCTCTTAGGACTGCTTTTAAAGTATCCCACAGGTTTTGTTGTATTGTCTTCCATGAATACATTTATTTAGTTCTTTATTTCTTCCCTGACCCATTCATTATTCAGGATTGTGGTGTTTAGTCTCCATATGTTCTTGTAGCTAGTAGGGCTTATTCTGGTATTGATATTCGGAACTTTATTCCACTGTGGTCTGATAGAATGCATGAAATAATTTCAATCCTTTTGTATTTATTGAGATTTCTTTTGTGTCCCAGAATGTGGTCAATTTTGGAGAATGTTCCATGGAGCTCTGAGTTGAAAGTATATTCTCTGGTGTTTGTGTGGAATATTCTGTAGATGTCTGTGAGGTCCATTTGGTGTGTATTGTATTGTATTGTATTGTATTGTATTGTATTGTTCAGTTCTGATGTCTCTCTGTTTACTTTTTGTCCTGTTGATCTACCCAAGGGTCTCAGTGGGGTGTTGAAGTCCCTCACTATTAGTGCGCTTGGATTTATCTGTGTCTTGAGGTCCTACAGAACTGTTTATAAAGTTTGGTGCACCTAAGTTTGGTGCATAAACATTTAGGATTGTGAAATTTTCATGGTTAATTGTTCCTTTGATAAGGATGTAATGGCCCTCTTTGTCTCTTCTAATTAATTTTACTCTGAAGTCTATTTTTGTCTGATATTAAAATAGCAACTCAAAAAAAAAAAAAAGAATAGCAAATCCTGCTTGCTTTTCTTACCCTGTGGTCCTGCTGTCCCCTGTTGCCACTCCTCTTCAATATAGTACTTGCTAGGGTAATAAGGCAAGAAAGGGAGTTAAAGGAGTACTAATTGGAAAAAAATACCATTAGCTTGGAATATTTTTTTCCATCCTTTCACTTTAAGTTGGTTTCTGTTCTTGAGGGTGAGATGGTTTTCTTATAGAGAGCATATAGATGGATTCTGATTCCTAATCCATTCTCCCAGTCTATGTCTTTTGATTGGGGAGTTTAGACCATTAAGGTTATTATTGAGAGATGTGTGTTGCTTCCTTTACCTTATTTTTTGTTTGCATTTTTGGTCTAGGTTTGTATTTCCACTGTTAGGCTTTTATTATTTTCTCTCTTTAGTTGCTTGGGGATAGTTGCTCCTTTCCTCTGTTTAAGTTGCTTGGAGTATTTTCTGAAGTGTTTTTTTTTTTGACATGTTTTCTTTCATTTTGTTTATGTCATGAAAGATTTTTCTTTCTCCTTTAACTATAATCAACATTTTTGCTGGGTATAGTAATCTGGGTTGGCATCTAAAAGTCATTTAGCACTGGGAATACTTTAGTCCACGTTCATAGTTTGCACTGAGAAATTAGCTGTAATTCTGATGGATTCCCCTTTATATGTAACTTGTTTTTCTCTTGTGGCTTTCAGTATTTTGTCTTTGTTTTGAGCATCTAGTGTTTTAACAATTATATGGTGTGGGGAATTTCTTTTGGTGTTCTGTGTGTTTCTTGTATTTGTGTGGGTTTGTCTTTTTTCAGTTTGGGGAAATTTTCTTCTGTTTTGTTGAAGATCTGATCAATACCATTGTCTTGGGATTCTTCTCCTTCCTCTATCCCTATCATGCAGAGATTTGGTCTTTTCATAGTGTCCCACATTTCCTGGTTGTTCCACCCTTGTGTTTTTTAAAATTTTCATAATCTTTACTTGAGCATTCTTGTTGTTCCATGTTATTCTTTGATTTCTTTGAATATGTCTATGATTGTTCTATGTTGGCTGTCCAGCCTAGCATCATTAACACTGTGCCCACTGGATCGTCTGCACCACAGCACCACCAACTTGGGGGGGGGGTGTGCTCCGTTGGGCCTTGTGCCAGTACCCTGTGGTCCTGCTGTCCCCTATTGCCACTCCTTTTCAATATAGTGCTTGAAATACTTGCTAGGGCAATAAGGCAAGAAAGGGAAGTTAAAGGAGTACTAATTGGAAAAAGGAAGTCAAGCTATCCCTTTTTACAGATGATATAATAGTTTACCTAAGGGATGCTAAAAACTCCACCAGAAAACTCCTAGAAATAATTAAGAGTTTCAGTAAAGTGGCAGGATAAAATTAACCTAGAAAAATCAGTAGCCTTTCTTTACACCAACAACAAGCAACTGGAGAAGGAATATAAGATCTTCCCACTCTCAGTAGCCCAAAAAAAAAAAAAAATACCTGGGAACAAACCTAACCAAAGACCCAAAGATCTCTACAACAAAAACTTTAAACCCCTGAAGGAGATTATAAATGACATCAAAAGATGGAAAGACCTCCCATGCTCATGGATTGGAAAAATTAATATAGTAAAAATGTCCATTCTACTCAAATTAATATACAGATTCAGTGCAATTCCAATTAAAATCCCCATGAGTTTCTTCACAGACTTGGGGGAAAAAATCCTTACATTCATATGGAAAAACAAAAGACCCTGAATAGCTAAAGCAACCCGAGTAAAAAGTGCAATACAGGGGTATCACTTTACCAGACTTCAAACTATATTACAGGGCTATAGTCAGAAAGACAGCCTGGTACTGGTACAAAAACAGACCTGTTGACTAATGGAACAAAATTGAAGATCCAAACTTGAGCTCATACAATTTCAGCCACCTCATATTCAACAGAGGGGCCAAAAAAGCTCAATGGAGGAAAGATAGCATCTTTAGCAAATGGTGCTGGCAAACCTGGATCACCATTTGTAGAAGAACAAAATTAAATCCCTACCTCTCACCCTGTACAAAAATCAACTCCAAATGGATCAGAGACCTCAATGTGAAACCCAAAACTCTGAAAATGATAAAAGAAAACGTTGGCGGCAACGTATAAGACATCGGAGTGAAAAGACTTTCTAAATGAGACAGCAGCTGCGCAGGAACTAAGGTCAACAACTGACAAGTGGGACCTTATTAAACTCAAAAGCTTCTGTACAGACTAAAAAACAATCAAGGAAGTGAAGAGAAAACCCACAGAGTGGGAGGAAAACTTCACTGCTGATACATCTGACAGAGCATTAACATCCAGAATATATAAACTCAAAAAACAAAGAAGCCAGGCGTGGTGGTGCACGCCTTTAATCCTAGCACTTGGGAGGCAGAGGCAGGCGGATCTTTGTGAGTTCAAGGCCAGCCTGGTCTACAGAGTGCGTTCCAGGACAGCTGGGGCTACAGGGAGACCCTGTCTCAAAAAGACCAAAAATAAATAAATAAATAAATAAAACAAAAGAAAAAAACAAATGGCCTACTAAAAAGATGGAGTAAGAGCTGAACAGAGACTTCACCAGTGAGGAAGTAAAGTTGGCTGAGAAACATTTTAAAAAGTTTTCAACATCCTTAATAATTAAGGAAATGCAAATTAAAACCACTCTAAGATAGTAAGACTAAGATCAAAAAACAAAAGACACCAAATCCTGGAGAAGTTAAAAAAAATTGTTACTGTATATGACTTTGGGAAGGGGGGACGTGTCAGAGGAGAAGTTAAGGAGTTGGTTCTTTCCTTCCACTACCAGTTCCTCGGATTAAACTTGGGTTGTCAGACTTACATGGTGTACTGGATAGCTTCAGTGTCAACTTGACACCTGGGTTAGAGCCTTAGTTGGAGTATTGCCTCCATTGGACTGACCTGTGGTCACATCTATGGAGTATTGTCTTGATTGTTGAGTGATATGGCTGGGAGAGCCCAGCCCATTGTGGCCAGGCAGAGCATGGGCCAGGGAAGCAAGCCAGTAAGCAGCATTTCCTCCATGACCTGTGCTTCAGTTCTGCCTTTGAGTTTGTGCCTTGGTCTCCCTAAGTGATGAACTCCCCAAGGAGATGTAAGATGAATAAGTCCTTTCCTCTCCAAGTTGGTATTGGTTAGAGTGTTTTGTCACAGCAATTGAAAAACTAGAACACATGGTGAATGAATATACTTGGGCATCTTATTGACTGCCATTTGTGTTTATGTATGGTGTGCATGTATGCTTGTATGTGTGGACACATGTGTGGGAGTGAATGTGCATGTGGAGGCCAGGGGTTGATGTCAAGAATCATTGATTGCTCTTCTACTGTATTCGTTGAGGCAAGTTTCTTTTTCTCCCCTCCCCTACTTGGTCTTTTTGAGATAAGGTCTCCTTATAGCCCCAGCTGGCCTGGACCTCACTCCAAAGACCAGGCTGGCCAGTTTGAACTCACAGAGATCCACCTGCCTCTGCCTCTGCCTCTGCCTCTTCAGTGCTGAGATTAAAGGTGTGCACCACCACTCCCAGCTTAAAGGTGGTTCTTAGCTGCCACGTGGGTGCTGGGAATCAAACCAGGGTCCTCTGCAAGAGCAGTCAGTGCTCTTAACAGCTGAGCTGTCTCTCTAGCCCCTCTAACGAGTTGTTTTTCCTAGGCTGTTTTAAAGATTTGTTTTTTGGGGGGCTGGAGAGATGGCCTAGCGGTTAAGAGCGCCGACCGCTCTTACAGAGGACCCGGGTTTGATCCCCAGCACCCACATGGCGGCTGAGAACCGTCTGAAACTCCCAATTCCAGGAGAACTCCAGTTCCAGGGGAATCCGACATCCTCTTCTGACCTCCGCGGCATTGCACGACACAGGTGCACAGAGTTGCATGCAGACAGTACATTCATACACATACAGAAATAAATAAAATTAAAAAATAAAAAAATTTGTTTTTTTTCTTTTTCTGCTTATTGGATTTTCATAGTTTGACTATGATGTCTTAAAAAGTTTGTTGACTTTCCTGGATGTTTAATTTTTTTATTTCTTGAAATACTCTTTTCTGTGGCTTGTTTCTGGTTTCCCACTATGGTAATACTGACATGCTTGGGCAGTTTTAATTTAGAGGAGTATCAGAGCCCACTGTTTGTTTGTTTTAGTCTTTTTGAGACAGGGTCGCCCTTTAGTCCTAGCTGGCCTGGAGCTCACCCTGTAGATCAGGCTGGCCTTGAACTCACAGAGATCCGCCTGCCTCTGCCTCCCAAGTGCTAGGATTAAAGGCGTGTGCCACCTCGCCCAGCCTTGTTTTTATGTAAGGGAGGGGAATGCAAGTAAAGAAAACTAGTAAGGAACTTATCCTAATAATCGAAAATAATACTAATGGAAATGGAATCAGCATCTTGCAGGTTTCTGAGTGGCTTGATAACTGAGAATAGAGAAACCAAATTGAAATGGGAGACATGGGAGACATTGAACTGAACAGGCATGGTAGCAGCACTTGGGAGGTGGAAGCAGGTGGATCTTTGTGAAATTGAGGTCAGCCTGGTCTAAATAGCAAGTTCCAGGCCAGCTGGGGCTACAGAGAAACTCAAACAAAGGGGGTTGGTGTACTGGAGAATGGGATAAAGTTTTCCATGTGAATCTGCATTTCAGTTATTTTGTTTTATTGTTGGTTTATTGAGACGGTTTTATTTTGTAATCCTGGTTGGCCTGAAACTTGCTATGTAGACCAGACTAGTCTCAAATTCACACCAACATGCCTGCCTCTGCTTCTGGAGTGCTGGGAATAAAGTCAATTCTGGAGTGCTGGGAATAAAGTCATGCGCTACCATGCCCCAGTTGTTGGTTCTTCTCTCCTCCTCTCTCCTCCCCCCTCCCCCATCCCCCCTCCCCCATCCCCCCTCCCCCCCCNACGAACCGTCTGAAAACTCCCAATTCAGGAGAACTCCAGTTCCAGGGGAATCCGACATCCTCTTCTGACTCCTAAAGCATTACAGACAGGAAGCAACATGCAGGCAACAAAAAATACAGAAATAAATAAAATAATTAAAATAAAATAAAAAGATTTGTTTTTTTTCTTTTCTGCTTATTGGATTTTCATAGTTTGACTATGATGTCTTAAAAAGTTTGTTGACTTTCCTGGATGTTTAATTTTTTATTCTTGAAATATCTCTTTTCTGTGGCTTTGTTCTGTGTTCCCACTATGGTAATACTGACATGCTTGGGCAGTTTTTAATTTAGAGGAGTATCAGAGCCACATGTTTGTTTGTTTTAGTCTTTTGATGACAAGGTTCCCCTTTAGTCCTAGCTGGCCTGGAGCTCACCCTGTAGATCAGGCTGGCCTTGAACTCACAGAGGATCCGCCTGCCTCTGCCTCCCAGTGCTAGGATTAAAGGCGTGTGCCACCTCGCCCAGGCCTTGTTTTTATGTAAGGGAGGGGAATGCAAGTAAAGAAAACTTAGGGAATTATCCTAATAATCGAAAATAATACTAATGGAAATGGAATCAGCATCTTGCAGGTTTCTGAGTGGCTTGATAACTGAGAATAGAGAAACCAAATTGAAATGGGAGACATGGGAGACATTGAACTGAACAGGCATGGTAGCAGCACTTGGGAGGTGGAGCAGGTGGGATCTTTGTGAAATTGAGTCAGCCTTGGTCTAAATAGCAAGTTCCAGGCCAGCTGGGGTACGAGGAAACTCAAACAAAGGGGGTTGGTGTACTGGAGAATGGGATAAAGTTTTCCATGTGAATCTGCATTTCAGTTATTTTGTTTTATTGTTGGTTTTTGAGACGGTTTTATTTTGTAATCCTTGGTTGGCCTGAAACTTGTAATAGACCAGACTAGTGCTCAAAAATCACACCAACATGCCTGCCTCTGCTTCTGGAGTGCTGGGAATAAAGTCATTCTGGAGTGCTGGGAATAAAGTCATGCGCTACCATGCCCCAGTTGTTGGTTCTTCTCCTCCTCTCTCCTCCCCCTCATCCCCCCCCCCCCTCCCCCCCTGGTTATGGTACTAAGACTACAATGATATTCAAATGATGATTGGTATTGTTAAGAAAAAATATTGTTGTTTAATTTAAGCGGAAGATCCATCCAAAAGCTATGTGAAATTAAGAGACTTTGTGCTTGTGAAGCTTTGTCAAGATTTGCCCTGCTTTTCCCGGGAAAAGTTAATGCAAGGATTCAGTGAAGATATGGCAGTACAAGCACAGCAAAAGTTCAAAATAAATAAGGTAATTTTATTGTTTTACTTTGTAGGAGGAAAATGTTTAATTTTTTTTTTTCTTCTAAGTACCTAGTTTAAACTATCATAAGGACATTAAGATGTGGGGGAAATAGTAGTAAAGAGTACATACTCTAGGAGCTGGAGAGATAGCCTAGCGGTTAAGAGCGCTGACTGCTCTTGGAGGACCTGTTGGTCAGTACCCACATGGTGGCTGAGAACCATCTTTAACTCCAGTTCCAGGGGAATCCGACGCCCTCTTCTGCCCTCCGCGGCATTGCCGACACGGGTGCCCAGGACCTCATGCAACAGTTACATTCATACACATAAAATAAATAAAATAACTAAATAAAATAAAATTCTTTAAAAAAAAAAAGTATTAAAAAAGAGTACAGACTCTGAAGCCAGATTGCCAGGTTCAAGCCTAGATCTAGTACTTTGCTCTATCACCTAGAGACAATTTATTAATTTAATAATATTATTTATTTACTTTTTTTTTTTTTTTGTCTTTTGAGACAGGGTCTCTCTGTAGCCCCAGGTCCTGGAACTCACTCTGTAGACCAGGCTGGCCTTTGAAACTCACAAAGATCCGCCTGCCTCTGCCTCCTAAGTCTAGGATTCAATAGGGCTGTGCCACCATACCCGGCCACCTAGAAGCAATTTAGTGTACTGCTTTGTACCTCGGTTCCCTTATTAATAGAATGAGATGTTTTATTTTATTTTATTTTTTTAATTTTTTATTTCCGTATGTGTAACTGAAATGTATTGTTTGCATGCAAGTCTGTGCACCGTGATGTGCAATCGCCGGAGGTCAGAAGGAGGGCGTCGGACTCCCTGGAACTGGAGTTCTCCTGGAATTGGAGTTCAGACAGCTCTCGGCCGCATGTGGGTGCTGGGGACGAACCGGGTCCTCTGCAAGAGAGCGGTCGGGCTCCTTAACCGCTTAGGCCATCGCCCACTTGGTCCCGCCCTTTTTTTTTTTTTTTTAGAATGAGATGTTTTATAACACCACCAAATAGAGTTAAGCAGAACAAAGATGGGCACGAATATCTTATTTTTGCTTTAAATTTTTTTTTTTTAACTTGTAAAATGGCTTAAGGGGCAAAAGCACCAAGCCTGATGACCTGAATATATTCCCAAGACCCAGATGGTGGAAGGAAAGAGTTGACTCCACAGTGTTGTCCTCTGGAGCCCTCCACACATACTTTATGATATGAGTGCCCCAATAAATAAAAAATTTTTAATCTTTCACAGATTAAGCTATAAAGTACTTATATCCCTGAAGACATTATTGGTGGGAAGAGGTTCTAGAGAAAATGTGTAGCTTTCTTTCATTTATTTTTTTAAGGTTTAATTTTATTTTGTGTATGAGTATATTGGTTGCATGCATGTAAGTGTATCCGTGTCATGCAGTCCCCGAGGAGGTCAGAAGAGGGTGTTGCATCCCCTGGAGCTGGAGTTACATAGACAGTTATTAGCTGCCATGTGGGTGCTGGGAACCAAACCTGGGTCCTCTGCAAGAGCAACCAGTGTTCTTAACTGTTGAGCCATCTCTCCATCCTTTATTTTATTTTTATTTTATGTGTATGAGTATTTTGGTGTCTTGGTGTCGTGTATGTAAGTGCACCATGTTTGTGCCGTGTACCCAGAGGACAGAAGAAGGCATCATATACCGTGGAACTTGAGTTAAGGACAGTTGTTAGTTGCCATGTAAGCACTTGGTTCCTCTGCAAGAGTAGTCAGTGTTCCTCATTGCAGAGCCATCTCTCCAACCCCATAACTTTCATTTTATATACTTCTATGCTTCTTTAGAAGTTCTTGTTTTTGTTTTGGTTTTTTGGGGGTTTTTTGTTTTTTACAATTTGGGGGAGAAGGGGACACATGTTTGCCTCAATATGAGTCAGAGGACAACTTTCAGGAATTGGCTCTCTCCTTCCACCATGTGGAAGTCTTGGCATCAAACATCTTTACCCACTGAAGCAATCTTTTTATTTCTGTATGTGTATGAATGTACTGTCTGCATGCAGGTCTGTGCACCCGTGTCGTGCAACGCCGCGGAGGTCAGAAGAGGGTCTCGGATTCCCCTGGAACTGGAGTTCTCCTGGAATTGGAGTTTCAGACGGTTCTCGGCCGCCATGTGGGTGCTGGGGATCGAACCTGGGTCCTCTGCAAGAGCAGTCGGTGCTCTTAACCGCTAGGTTATCTCTCCAGCCCCTTTATCCTCTTTTCTTCTCATTTTATTTAAAATTCTACTTGGGGTGCTAGAGAGTAGGCTCAGTGGTTAAGACCACTTACCATTCTTCCAGAGGACCCAGGTTTTGTTCCCAAGTCCCATATGGCTGCTCACAGCAGTACTTTAACTCCAGTTTAAGGAGATCCAAAACACCCTCTTCTGGCCTCTGAGGCACCAGACATATATGTGGCACACTTACATACATGCAGGCAAAACACTCACATGCATAAAATGTTTAAAATTCTATTGGAAATTTTTTTTTATTAATTTTATTTCTTTATGTGTATGAATGTACTGTCTGCATGCAAGTTTGTGCACCCGTGTTGTGCAATACCGCGGAGGTCAGAAGAGGGTGTCAGATTCCCCTGGAACTGGAGTTCTCCTGGAATTGGAGAAATTTTATCTAAGTCTTCAGATCTAGATATTTCCCTTTGAGCTTCAAAACTCTAACCAAAAACCTGCCGGTTACCTTCAGCAATACAACCTGAACTGAAACTCTCCTTCTTCTGCACTTTAATGGTTTTCTATTACTAGAAATATCTCTTAAATATATTAACCCCATATTTATTGAGTAATGAGTAGGTCAGCTTCTTAGCCTCTTTATGAAATTTTTAAAATGATGATTTAGCCAAAAATTGAATTAAATTTAGGAAAATTGGGTACACTGAGCTCACTGTACTCTTGACTTCTACCCACCTTGCTAATTTCATCTTCCTACCAATTTTTTACATGCTCTTAGCTTTACTGAACTTACAATTTCCTTCCCACCTAAGCCAAGTCTTTCTCTGTGTTCCTATATAAATGCTATTCGCTTTATTTGGAATGCCTCCTTTTGCCTGGCCATAGTAGTCATTTTTTTAGACTCAACTCATATACTTTTCCAGAAAGTTGAAACACCATTTCCCCTACCTGTTTCCCCACCAAACTAAAATTTGTAGCAGAAGCAAGACAGAAAGAGTACTACTCTTTTGGCTTCAGTGAAACCAAAACTTGCCTTTTTTTTTACATTTTCCTCTGTTACGGATTGAACCCAGGGCCTTGTGCATGCTAGACAAGCACACCACCACAAAGCCTTCTGTCTGTTCTTTGACTGTTCCTCACCCCTTCCTTCCTCCTGTGTTTTCTTTAGGTGGCTTTAACCAGCCTTATTTTTTTTTTTTTTTTTTTTTTTNTGTTTTTATTTTATGTTATTTTTTTTAATTTTATTTCCGTATGTGTATGAATGTAATTGTTTTTGCATGCATTCTGTGCACCCGGGATGTGCAATGCCGGGAGGTCAGAGAGTGGGGGGTCCCCCACAGCGGACTCCCCTGGAACTGGAGTTCGCCTGGGAATTGGAGTTTCAGACAGAGCTCGGCCGCCATGTGGGTGCTGGGGATCGAACCCGGGTCCTCTGCAAGAGCGGTCGGCGCTCTTAACCGCTAGGCCATCGCTCCAGCCCTTTTTTTTTTTTTTTTTTTTTTTTTAGAATGAGATGTTTATAACACACAAAATAGAGTTAAGCGAACAAAGAGGGCACGATACTTATTTTTTGCTTTAAATTTTTTTTTTTTAACTTGTAAAATGGCTTAAGGGGCAAAAGCACCAAGCCTGATGACCTGAAGATTTCCCAAGACCCCCAGAGGTTGAAGGAAAGAGTTGACTCCACAGTGTTGTCCTCTGGAGCCCCCACACATACTTTTATGATATGCCCAATAAATAAAAAATTTTTTAATCTTTAACAGATTAGCCTATAAGTACTTATATCCCGGAAACATTATTGGTGGAGAGGTTCTAGAGAAAATATGTAGCTTTCTTTCATGTTATTTTTTTAAGGTTTAATTTTATTTTGTGTATGGTAGATGGTTGCATGCATGTAAATGTATCCGTGTCATGCAATGCCTCAGGGATCTCTTCTGAGGTTGTCAGATTCCCCAGGAACTAGCGTTAGAAGTATTAGCGCCATGTGGGTGCTGGGAAACAACCGGGTCCTCTGCAAGAGCAACCAGTGTTCGTAACTGTTGAGCCATATCTCCATCCTGTTTATTTTATTGTTATTTTATTGTGTATGAGTATTTTTGGTTGTCTTGGTGTCCGGGTATGTAAAGTGCACCATGTTTTTGCCGTGTACCCAGAGGACAGAAGAAGGCATCATATACCCTGGAAATGGAGTTAAGGGCAGTTGTTAAATGCCATGTAAGCAGCACTTGGTTTCCTCTGCAGAGTAATCAGTGTTTTTTTTTCCTCATTGCAGAGCCATCTCTCCAACCCCATAAATTTTTTTTTTTTTTTTTTTTTTTTTTTTTTTTTGTTTCTTGTTTTTGTTTTGGTTTGTTGGGGGTTTTTTGTTTGTTTTACAATTTGGGGGAGAGGGGGACACAGGTTGGGCCGCAACTATGAGTCAAGGACAACTTCTGAGAATTGGCTCTCTCCTTCCACATGTGGAAGTCCTTGGCATCAACATCTTTACCCAATGAAGCGATCTTTTTATTTTCGGTATGTGTAGGAATGTACTGGCGGCATGCAGGTCTGTGCACCTGTGCCGTGCCAACGCCCGCGGAGGTCAGAAAGGGTCTCGGATTCCCCTGGCCATGGGAGTTCTCCTTGAATTGGAGTTTCAGACGTATCTCGGCCGCCATGTGGGTCTGGGGATTGAACCTGGGTCCTACTCTGCATAGCAGTCGGTGCCTTAACCGTAGGGTTATCTCTCCAGCCCCGTTATCCTCTTTCTTCTCATTTTATTTAAAATTCTACTTGGGGTGCTGGAGAAGTAGGCTCAGTGGTTAAGACCACTTACCATTCTTCCAGAGGACCCAGGTTTTGTTCCCAAGTCCCATATGGCTGCTCACAGCAGTACTTAACTCCAGTTTAAGGAGATCCAAAACACCCTCTTCTGTGCCTCTGAGGCACCAGACATATAGTGGCACACTTACATACATGCAGGCAAAACACTCACATCATAAAATGTTTAAAATCATTGGAAAAAATTTTTTTATTAATTTTATTTCTTTATGTGTATGAATGTACTGTCTGCATGCAAGTTTGTGCACCCGTGTTGTGCAATACCGCGAGGTTCAGAAGAGGCTGTCAGATTCCCCTGGAAACATGGAGTTTTCCTGGACATTGGAGAAATTTATCTAAGTCTTCAGATCTAGATATTTCCCTTTGAGCTTCAAAACTCTAACCAAAAACCTGCCGGTTACCTTCAGCAATACAACCTGAACTGAAACTCTCCTTCTTCTGCACTTTAATGGTTTTCTATTACTAGAAATATCTCTTAAATATATTAACCCCATATTTATTGAGTAATGAGTAGGTCAGCTTCTTAGCCTCTTTATGAAATTTTTAAAATGATGATTTAGCCAAAAATTGAATTAAATTTAGGAAAATTGGGTACACTGAGCTCACTGTACTCTTGACTTCTACCCACCTTGCTAATTTCATCTTCCTACCAATTTTTTACATGCTCTTAGCTTTACTGAACTTACAATTTCCTTCCCACCTAAGCCAAGTCTTTCTCTGTGTTCCTATATAAATGCTATTCGCTTTATTTGGAATGCCTCCTTTTGCCTGGCCATAGTAGTCATTTTTTTAGACTCAACTCATATACTTTTCCAGAAAGTTGAAACACCATTTCCCCTACCTGTTTCCCCACCAAACTAAAATTTGTAGCAGAAGCAAGACAGAAAGAGTACTACTCTTTTGGCTTCAGTGAAACCAAAACTTGCCTTTTTTTTACATTTTCCTCTGTTACGGATTGAACCCAGGGCCTTGTGCATGCTAGACAAGCACACCACCACAAAGCCTTCTGTCTGTTCTTTGACTGTTCCTCACCCCTTCCTTCCTCCTGTGTTTTCTTTAGGTGGCTTTAACCAGCCTTATTTTTTTTTTTTTTTTTTTTGTTGTCTTTTTGAAGGCAGGTCTCCCTGTAGCCCCAACTGCCTGGAACTCACTCTGAGACCAGGGCTGGCTTGAATTCACAGAGATCTGCTTGCCTCTGCCTGCCTTGTGCCTACTAAGTGCTGGGAAATATGGCATGCGACACCATGCCTGGCCAGTTTTAACTTTTTTTTTTTTTTTTTCTTTTTTTTTTTTTTTTTTGTTTTTTGGTGTTTTCAAGACAGGGTCTCCCTATAGCCCCAGCTGTCCTGGAACTCACTCTGTAGACCAGGCTGGACTTGAACTCACAAAGATCTGCCTGCCTCTGCCTCCCAAGTGCTAGGATTAAAGGTGTGCGCTACCACGCCCAGCTATTAACTCTTATCTATATGCTGATACTGTTTAGATCCACACCCTTAGTCACAAATTATGTTCTGTGTCTCAGTTTTTTTTTGGTCCATACAAACTCACTATCATTTCACACACTCCCCAGTTATTTCTCATCTATATCTGGAATCCTTGGCCTGTATATTCTTCACTTGTGCTGTTTTGCATAATGTCTTCATCATGGTTTTGTTTGGTTTTAAGTAGCTGGGGTTTTTTTTGTTTGTTTTGGTGTTTGTTTGTTTTTTGTCTTTTTTGAGACAGGGTCTCCCTGTAGCCCCAGCTGTCCTGGAACTCGCTCTGTAGACCAGGCTGGCCATTGAGTAGCTTTTTAAAATAGCTTAGCTGCGGGGCTGGAGAGATAGGCTAGCGGTTAAGAGCACTGACTGCTCTTGCAGAGGACCCGGGTTCAATCCCCAGTACCCACATGGCGGCTGAAAACCATCTGTAACTCCAGTTCCAGGGGAATCCAAGACCCTCTTCTGACCTCCGCGGCGTTGCACAACACGGGTGCACTAACCTACATGCAGACAGTACATTCATACACATACAAAAATAAATAAAAAATTAAAAAATAAATAAAATAAAATAAAATAGCTTAGCTGCTTAATTCATGTCTTTGTCTCTGTGTCTCTGTCCACAATGTCCCACATTGAATCTAGGACTTACAAATGATGGTCAAGTACTCTACGAGTGCTCTAACACTGACCTAAATCCCCCCAGCTGTTTAATTGGTTTCTCTACCCGTACTTTTGCTATCACTTGTCTGCAGCTAAAACAGTGATTTACTTAAAATTCAAATGTGTGTACATCACCTTCACCTTCATTCCTATTTAAAAATTTGATAACTTCTAGGTTAAAGTCCAGTTTTTTAACCCTCCATCATTAAGTCTCTTCCTCCTGTTGCTTGTTTTTTATTTTATGCTCATCAGTGACAAGGTTTTCCTGTGTGTGTGTGTGTGTGTGTGTGTGTGTGTGTGTGTGTGTGTACACACACATACATACATGCAGTGCCCTCCCATTTCTAGGATAATTCTTTAAGGTTCAGCTTAGAGGCTGGAGATACTGCTTACTGGTAGAGCACTTGTCTAGCATGTGTGAGTCCTTGATTAGATCCCTAGCACTATACCAACAAGGGGGGTGGGGGGGCATTGCTTGGGAAAGAGAGAGCGGGAGGAGATTGAGATTCAGATTCAGCACAGGTTTTATTTTCATTCTCACAAGAATCCTCTTCTACCATTTCCCACATTTCCAGGCTATGTTTCTAGCATACCCTATGCATATTTATATCATTAAATGAATAGCATTTTGATTATGTATATTACCTTAAAGCCTACTAATTTAATAAAGAACAGAGTATTTTTTTTTTACATTTCCTCTGCTATTCATCATAATTCCTTGCCAGTTAGATACTATATATAGCCTATATTCTTTTAGAAAAAAAGTGTCACTTTTTTTAACAGGAAAATGTTCACATTTTTCTTTTCATCTGTTTAGCAACATGCTAGACGGGTTTATGAAATTCTCCGATTGCTGGTAACTGACATGAGTGATGCTGAACAATACAGAAGCTATAGACTGGATATAAAAAGAAGACTAATTAGCCCATATAAGGTAAGACTTTGAACACTCTTAATTGTTCTTTGTTCTGAGATAGGGTCTCCCAGTAGCCTCAGCTGTCCTGAAACTTACTATGTAGACTAGGCTGGCCTTGAACTCACAGAGACCCGAGTGCTGGGATTAAAGGCATGCCACACCACGCTCAGCTCTTTATATATTTAAAATTTTTTAAAAGATTTTCTCTGTATGTGTGATCTGTAGCAAGTTTAAGGCCAACCCAAACTAGATGAGACCTTGTCTCAAAACAAGTGCTAGCAAAGATAGCTCAGTGGGTAAAGGCACTTACTTACCAAGCCAATCCTGAAGACCTGAATTTAATCCCTTGGGCCAAATGGTGGAAGGAAAAAAACCAACTCCTACTAGTTGTCCTCTGACCTTCACACAAATACCATCTGTGTCCACACACATACATGAGTATAACAATAAAATGTCAAAAAAATAACCCCTTAATATGTGATTCATCACACATGCAAGTATATATGTACACATACACAAAGTAGAATGTGTAGTTTAGGGCTGGTGAGATGGCCTAGGGGTTAAGAGCGCCGACTGCTCTTGCAGAGGACCCGGGTTTGATCCCCAGCATCCACATGGCGGCCGAGAACCGTCTGAAACTCCAATTCCAGGAGAACTCCAGTTCCAGGGGAATCCGACACCCTCTTCTGACCTCCGCAGCATTGCACGACACGGGTGCACAAACTTGCATGCAGACAGTACATTCATACACATACAGAAAAGAAAAAAAAAAAAAAAAGAATGTGTAGTTTAAAGACTTAAAAATCCAATTTTAATAATTTTTAAAGAAATATTAAAATGCAGTTTAACTCAAGGGTCAACTTAATTTTTGTGTGGTGTAAGATAACTTATTTCAGTAAAGGCTTACCTGAAGTACTCTTTTGAACAGATTTAAAGTAATGAGCCTGCACATTTGCCTAATATTCCAAAATTATTAAAGGGTTTCCTTTAAGAGACATCTATTAGTTTTAGAAGGGGTTCATTGGGGCTAGCGAGATGGCTCAGTGGTTAAAAGCACCAACTCCTCTTTCAGAGGACCCGGGTTCGATTCCCAGCACCCACATGGCAACTAAGAACCATCTTTAAGCCAGGCGTGGTTGTGCATACCTTTAATCCTAGCACTTGGGAGGCAGAGACTGGTCTACAGAGTGAGTTCCAGGCCAGCTGGGGCTACATGTAAGAAAAAAAAGATAGATAGATAGATGATGATGATAGGTAGGTAGGTAGGTAGGTAGGTAGATAGATAGATAGATAGATAGATAGAAGACCCCGTGTCAAAAGACAATTAAATAAGAGAAACTGCATGGGATAAAATTGGGCTTATTCCTACTATTATTTCTAACATCAAAGACCTAAAATTGTAGAAATATAAGCAAATATTTTCATTTAACAAATAACCATGTTCATTCCTTAGAAAAAGCAGAGAGATCTTGCCAAGATGAGAAAGTGCCTCCGACCAGAAGAACTGACAAACCAGATGAACCAGATAGAAATAAGCATGCAACATGAACAGCTAGAAGAAAGCTTTCAGGAATTGGTGGAAGACTACCGACGTGTTATTGAACGACTAGCTCAAGAGTAAAGATTGTCCTACTCTGTTCAGGAAGCTTCCAGATTTATGTACATTGTGCTGTGAAAACTGATGATTTTAATTTTAAAATCTTATAACATTTTACTTACATTAAAAGTTATCTATGTTATCTTTAGTGGAATATTTTCCTTTTGAGAGATTGTATATTTTAAAATACTGTCTAGAGTTTATGAACATATATTGCATTAAAAAAGATGGCTTGTGAAATACTGTGATTTTCTTCTTAAACAGTATAATAAATGCTTAGTTATGGTATATTAAGGTGTGATATGGTACTTAAATATTTAAGACAAACTTTCCCAGTTTTGTTTAAAGCCTTAAGGTTTAGCTGTATATGATGGCTCACACAAAAGGCTGAAGTAGGAGAATTTCTTTTGAGTCCAGTGCCAGTCTAGGTTAGTGTTGAGTCCTTGTCTCATAATCTAAAAACAAACTGGAAAGGTGGCTCTGTGGTTAATGCTTACTAGGCAGTCATAACTCCTTGTGATACTAGTACCCAGGTAAGAAGTTGGGCATCCCACCAGCTCCAAGGTTGGTAGAGACAGGAGGACTGCTGGAGCTTGCTGGCTTCCAGCACGGCCAAGAAAACACAAGTTCCAGGTTCAGGGAAAGACCTTGCCTCAAAGGAGTGATAGAGGAGATAGAGGAGGGTGGGGGCCTGGTGCCTGCCTTTGGCATCTGCACACTCCCACAAATAATACAGCTGAAAAAAATACACCTGAAGTTGTAAGATTTATTTGTCCTTATTTTGGGGGAAAAGAAGGGGTGTTTCTTTTTGAGACTCCCTATAGCTCCAGCTGTCCTGGAACTCACTGTGTAGACCAGGCTGGCCTCAATCTCAGAGATCTGCCTCTCTCTGCCTCCCAAGTGCTGGGATTAAGGGATTAAAGGTGTATGCCACCATGCCTGGCCTACAGAGGGATTTCATTACAGCATTTTCACAAATATGTTTTTGTTGAGCCTATTCCCTCACTACCACCCCCATGCTGGTAGCCCTGTTTATTTTTTTTGGTCTTTTTGAGACAGGGTCTCCCTGTAGCTCCAGCTGTCCTGGAACTCGCTATGTAGACCAGGCTGGTCTTGAACTCACAAAGATCTACCTGTCTCTGCCTCCCAAGTGCTAGGATTAAAGGTGTGTACCACCATGCCTGGCTACCCCTATATTTTTTTAGATAAAATGTTCCTATATAGGTTGCCACGTAGTGGTACCTTTTATTTTGGTGGTTATACATTTTGAAAATATATCTTTGGGGCTAGAGAGATGGCCTAGCAGTTAAAAGCGCTGACTGCTCTTGCAGAGGACCCGGGTTCGAGCCCTAGCACCCACATGGCAGCTGAAAACCGTCTTTAACTCCAGTTCCAGGGGAATCCGACGCCCTCTTCTGACCTCCACAGCATTGCAGGACACAGGTGCACAAACCTACATGCAGACACATAAAAAATAAAATATATCTTAATTTTATGAGTGTATTGCATGCATGTATGTAACTGTACTTGTGCAATACCCACGGAGGTCAGAAGACAGCATTGGATCCCCTGGATCTGGAGTTAGGGAGATTATTTGCCACCATGTGGGTGCTAGGAATCGATCCAGGGTTCTCTGCAAGAACAGCCAGTGAGTGTTCCTAACTACTGAGCCATCTCCCCAATCCCCATTGGTGATTATATTTTAAATAAATTCCTGGCCGGGCGTGGTGGCGCACGCCTTTAATCCTAGCACTTGGGAGGCAGAGGCAGGCAGATCTTTGTGAGTTCAAGGCCAGCCTGATCTACAGAGTGAGTTCCAGGACAGCTGGGGCTACAGGGAGACCCTGTCTCGAAAAGACCAAAAAAAAAAAAATCTCAGAGCAGCCAGGCGTGGTGGTGCACGCCTTTAATCCTAGCAATCGGGAGGCAGAGGCAGGTGGATCTCTGTGAGTTCAAGGCCCGCCTGGTCTACAAAGTGAGCTCCAAAGATGAGTTCTTAGGGGCTGGAGAGATGGCTCAGTGGTTAAGAGGAAGTACTGCTCTTGCAGAGGACCTGAGTCTGGTTCCCACCACCCACCACTGTTTGGGTAACTCTATCCAAGGGATCTGAGCCTCTGGAATACCAGTGCATTGTGCACATGTGCACAATCATACACAAACATATCCATAATTTTAATTTTTTTTTAAATGAGCTTTGAGCTAGGCAGGGTGACACGCCTTTAATCCCAGCATTTGGGAGGCAGAGGCAGGCGGATCTCTGACTTCAAGGCCAACCTGGTCTACACAGCTAGTTCTAGGAGAGCTGGGGTCACAGGGGTACCCTATCTTGAAAAGGCAAAAAAAAAAAAAAAAGGCAATGTTCCTGTGCTCAGTTCCTAGGTAAATAGCTGGTGTAGCATTAATCTTTGGGACATGAAGGCTGTACCTTCCTTAGGAGGCTGCCATTCAGATCCATACCCTGTAGGGTAGTTACATATCAGGAAGAACTTAATCAGCCAGTGGTCACTATCCCTAATCTTGGGCTTCATACAATTTATCAAGTGTGTGTATTGTATTATGGCCTTTAACTTATACCTGTCCTTCACCCTTCTACCACTCTTTAATTTACTTTGCCCTGTTATCTACAAGCTGATTTTTTTTCTACGTGTAAAATTATATTTCCAATCCAAACATCAATTGTTTTTGAGACAGGGTGTCACTATAAAGATTAGATTGCTTGAAAAATCTGCACCTGACTTAATTTGGAGGGTGGCACAAGGGTCGGGCATGTGGGCCACGTTACACATACGGCAATCAGAGGAAAGCTTGCAGTAGTCACTCCTACCATGTGGTTTCTGGGATCGAACTCAGTTGTCAGGCTTGGCATCAAGTGCCTTTATCTGGTGAGGCATTTTCTGGCCCAATTATTTTAATCTTCAAATGAGAAGACCTGTGCTTTTTCAGTCCTCACCCTAATGCTTTCATACTCACATGGTGTATACGTGATATGTTAAGGAATCTTTCTGAATCACATGAAAAATTGTGGTTTACACATGGCATAGTGTGAGAAAAAAGTATATGTCCCCAATTGTCCTCAGGTTGGGGGACCCCAGTTTGTTTAGCAGAGACTCGTCTATTCTGAAGATGTTTCTAGTCCTCTAATCCACCACTTGCTGGCAGGAGAGAGGCAGCCAAGACTGAGGCCACTTGTGAGGATAATTAGAATCAGCCCTAAGATGTCAGATGATTTACTCCCACAGATTCATCTTTAGTCCATTTTTTTTTTTTTTTTTTTTTTTGAGACAGAGTCTCCCTTTAGTCCCAGCTGGCCTGGAGCTCACTATGTAGACCAGGCAGGCCTTGAACTCACAAAGATCCACCTGCGTCTGCCTCCAAAGTGCTAGGGATTAAAGGCATGCTCCACCATACCTGGCATTCTGAATTATTTTTACATTTTCACATTACCTGTGTCAAAAAGTTAACTATTACCAAATGCTGATGGTAATAAATACCTGCTTTCTTTTGGGTACCATTTGCTTGGAATATTTTTTTCCATCCCTTCACTTTAAGGTGGTGCCTGTCCTTGAAGGTAAGATGTGTTTCTTGTAGACAGCATATCGATGGATTCTGTTTCCTAATCCAGTCTCCCAGTCTATGTCTTTTGATTGGGGAATTTAGTCCATTAATATTTAAGGTTATGACTGATAGGTTTGTGTTGCTTCCTTTTGCCTTATTATCCATCTGCGGTTTTGATTTAGGTTTCTACTTCTGCAGTTATGCTTTTATTGATTTCTCCTTCTAGTTGCCTGGGGTTGGTTGCTCCTTTCTTCTGTTCTTTGGATTGCTTCAAGTATTCTCTGAAGGGTTGGTTTTCCGGACATGTATTCTTTCAAGTTGTTTATGTCATGGAAGATTTTCCTCTCTCCTTCCACTATGATTGACATTTTTGCTGGGTATAGTAACCTGGGCTGGCATCCATTGTCCCTCAACACTGGGAATGCTTTGCTCCAGGTTCTTCTTGCCTTCATCGTTTGCTGTGAGAAGTCCGTTGTTATTCTGATAGGTTTCCCCTTATAGGTCACTTGTTGTTTTTCTCTTGTCGCTTTAAGAATTTTCTCTTTGTTTTGGGTGTCCAGCATTTTAACTATGATGTGGCGTGGAGAATTTCTTTTCTGATCTTGTCTGTTTGGAGTTCTATGTGCTTCTTGTATTGGTATTGGTTTGTCCTTTTTTAGTTTGGGGAAGTTTTCATCTATTATTCTGTTGAAGATCTGATCAATACCTTTCTCTTGGGATTCTTCTCCTTCCTCTATTCCTATGATGCGGAGGTTTGATCTTTTCATAGTGTCCCACAGCTCCTGGTTGTTCTATTTTTGTGTATTTTTAAATTTTTCATAATCTTTCCTTGAGGTTTTTAGTTGTTCTGTGTTGTCCTCCAGGTCTGATATTCTTTGTTCTGCTTCCTCCATTCTGCTTCTGAGGCTTTTTTCATTCCTTTCCTCTTGAATGGATGAGTGTTTGATTTCCTTTTTCATTTCCTCTTCTGATTTCTTTAGTGTTTCTATTTCTTTTTGGAGCTTCTCGATCTCTTTTTGTAGCTCTTTTGTTTGCTGGTTGGTTTCTTTTTCTTTTTCAGCATGGGATCTTTTCAGTGTTTCTACTTCCTTCCGGAGTTTGTCATTCTCTCTCTCTCGGTCCTCATTCTCTTTTCTTAGTTCTTTAATTTGTTCTTTATGATTTTGTAGTTCTTTAAGTATGTTCCCAATTGTGTTTCTGATGTCTGTGTCCTGGGGCATCCCCGGGGGGATCCCACTGCAGGAGTCATCCATAGGGTTGGTAAAGCTTGGCGTGGGATTATCCTGCACCTTTCCAGTGTAGTCTCTTCTTCGTGATCCTGGCATATGGGCTTCTCCTTGCCTGTATTCCAATGTGAGTCCTAAATGCCTCTTCACTGTGTTGAAGGCGTGCTTTGCTTGCCTCCTTCAGATCCTTCTTCGTAATCTCAGTTGGCGGGGGGGGGGGGGGGGCTCTCTTCAGCCCGCGCCCCGGCACCTGCCGCTGGGCTCAAGAGATCTCAAATCTCAAGAGTCACACAAGCGTGCCTTTAATACCGGCTGGGAGGATAACTCTGCCCCCACAGCCACTAGATCTAATCAAGCCAAAGACCACACCTTTAATCCCAGCTGGGAGGATAACTCCAACCTCACAGCCACAAAGGCCAATCGAACCAAAGACAGCAGGACCAAGGGATGAACAATCAGCTCACCAAGGCACCCAGTTCCTACCTGTCTCTCCCTCTTTCCTTCTGCTGGGCTCAGGAGATCTCCTTTTATAGATTTTTAAAATTTTATTTATTTATTTATTTATTTATTTATTTATTTTGGTCTTTTCGAGACGGTCTCCCTGTAGCCTCAGCTGTCCTGGAACTCACTCTGTAGACCAGGCTGGCCTTGAACTCACAGAGATCCGCCTGCCTCTGCCTCCCAAGTGCTAGGATTAAAGGCGTGCGACACCACGCCCAGCTAAATTTTATTTATTTTTGTATGTGTATGAACGTACTGTCTGCATGTAGATTTGTGCACCTGTGTCGTGCAATGCCACGGAGGTCAAAGAGGGTGTCGGATTCCCCTGGAACTGGAGTTCTCCTGGAATTGGAGTTACAGACGGTTCTCAGCCACCATGTGGGTGCTGGGGATCAAACCCGGGTCCTCTGCAAGAGCAGTCGGTGCTCTTAACCACTAGGCCATCTCTCCAGCCCTCTTTTATAATTTTTTAAAAATTCATTTTATTATTATTATTATTATTATTATTATTATTGTCTTTTTGAGACAGGGTCTTCAGTCCCAGCTGGCTTGGAGCTCACTATGTAGACCAGAGAGATCCTCCTGCCTCTGCCTCCAGAGTGCGCCACCATGCCCGGCGAAATTTGAATTCTCTTAAATGCAGGATGATTTGAATGCTTAGGCAAGTGTGCATGACTTTGTTTCCTCCTTTAGTCTTGCTTAGTTCTCAAAGCACACTGTCCTTGAGAATTTTCTGACACAGGATTTCTCAACTTTAACACTGTTGACATTTGGAGGCCAAGTATTTGTTTCGAGGGGTTTGCCTCTACTGTGAGATGTTTAACAGCATCCCTGCCACTCTTCCCACTTGTTGCCATTGGTACCATGGCCACCACGACTTGTAACAATGAAAAATATCTCCAGACCCTGCCACGTGTCCTCTGGGAGGTAAAGTCACCCTCAGTTATAAGCTGCTGCTGCAGGGATGACAAGATGGCTCAGCAGGTAATGAACTTGCTGTCAACACCGACGACCTGAGTGTGATCCCTGGGACCTACGGGGTGGGAGGAGAGAACTGACTCCCACATGTTGTCCTCTGACTGCCACTCCTATACCATGGCACCTAAGCCCCTCCCCAAAATATAATTTTTAAAAATATTTAAGGGGCTAGAGAGAGATGTCTCAGTAGTTAAAAAGCACTTGTTCTCACAGAGGACCTGAGTTTGGTTCCCAGCACCCATATGGCACTAAAGACTATCCATAACTCCAGGCCCAGGGGATTCAAACCCTCTTCTGGTCTCCTTGGGCATTGCATATATCTTGTACACTTACATATATGCAAGCAAAACACATACACATAAAATACAAATAAAAAATTTTAAAAAGCATTTGCTGCTCTTGGAGAGGGCCAACCATCTGTAACTCCAGTTCTAGGGGATCTTATGCCTGCTTCTGGCCTCCATAGACACCAGGTATACACATGGTGGACTTACATACATGCATATAATATGCACATAAAATTAAAACTATTTTAAAAAATACTCACTGGGCACGGTGGCACACACCTTTAATCCCAGCACTCGGGAAGCAGAGGCAGGTGGATCTCTGTGAGTTCAAGGCCAGCCTGATCTACATAGCAAGCTCTAAGCCAGCTAGGACTAAAGGGAGACCCTGTCTCAAAAAGGCAAAAAAAGAAAAACATTAAGAAAAAAGGAGTGCTCCAGGGGCTGAGGCTGTAATTCAGTGGTAGAGCACTTGTCTTTCACCTGTGAGGCCCTGGGTTCTGGGTTTGATTCCCAAAGAACTCCTCTGTGGGATGAAGCAAACATCCACTTGAAGCACTATTTTTATATGTAACATGCATAGAGTACAGAATTTTAAATGAGTGACAAAATCTGCATACAACTTCTGACATTCCAAACATTACTAATATCCACTTGAAGCACTATTTTTATATGTAACATGCATAGAGTACAGAATTTTAAATGAGTGACAAAATCTGCATACAACTTCTGACATTCCAAACATTACTAATATCCTGCTTTTGAACACAGCTAAAAATGGTCAACAGATGTATTACATACGGTAAAAAAGAAAAATACTAGAGAACTGCCAGAGACCACTTCACTGTGATGGAAGAAGTTCCGAAGGAAGGCCTTGCTAGCATCACACATTTTAAGCAGATACTTGCAAAACCTACTTGCTAGACCTCACCACCAAAGCAACAGGAGGGGGTGATGAAATTACGATACAGTATGTATAGTCAGTTTTATACAGAAAAGTTGAATACTGTAGTTTTACTTTTTTTTTTTTTTTTTTTTTTTTTTTTTTGTCTTTTCGAGACAGGGTCTCCCTGTAGCCCCAGCTGTCCTGGAACTCACTCTGTAGACCAGGCTGGCCTTGAACTCACAAAGATCTGCCTGCCTCTGCCTCCCAAGTGTTAGGATTAAAGGTGTGCGCCACCACACCCCGCTGAATACTGTAGTTTACTTTTGCTTATACTTCTCTCAGCTCTGAACAGTTCCATTATCTGGTCTGTTTGTATAAGTTTTGATAAATTTTAACCCTTTTTGATTACATTTTTGCATGTGACAGGGTCTTATGTAGCCCAGGCAAGCTTCCAACTCACTGAGTAGTTAAGGATGACCTTGAACTCCTGATCCTCTTGTCTCTACCTTCATACTGCTGGGAGCACAGGTAGGTGTCACCATGCCTGGCTCACAAAGATCCACCTGCCTCTGCCTCCTGAGTGCTAGGATTAAAGGCGTGCGCCACCACGCCTGGCTATTTTTATTTTTATTTTTTATTGTTTTGGGTCTTTTTTGAGACAGGGTCTCCCTTTAGTGCCAGGTGGCCTGGAGCTTGCTGTGTAGACCAGGCTTGCCTATGCCTCCCGAGTGCTAGGGTTAAAGGTGTGCGCCACCACGCCTGGCACTAAAGACATTCTTAGCCACCGTGTGGGTGCTGGCAATCTAACCCAGTCCTCTGCAAGAGCAGTCAGTGCTCTTAACTGCTAAGCTATCTCTCCAGCCCCTGCCCCGCAGCAAGCATTTTGAACCACTGAGCCATCTTTCCACCCTGGCAATTACATTTTTTTGAGACAGGGTAGGGTATTGTGTATAACTCAGGCTGGCCTTGAACTCACTTTATAGTCCGGGCTGGCCTCAAACTCAGAATTGTCCTCCCAAGTGCTAGGATTATAGCCATGTACTACCATGTCCAGCTTATTTTTTTAATACTATGAAATGATAGGCATTATCACAACATATTGATACATATATATCATATACTGTAGTCATCTCCTGTATCCTCCTCTTGTCTCTCACTCCACCTCTGATTGGTTCCCTTCCTCTTCCATAACAGTAGTTTGTCTTCTACTTTGCTGTCACAAATACACACATATACCACACACACACACACACACACACACACACATACAATTCTGTATGAGAGAAAACATCTAATATTATTTTTCTATTTCTGACATATTTTACTTAACGACCTCCACCTCTAATTTTCCTCAAATAACAATTTTTTACTGTGTGTATATTTACATGTGTTGGGAAGGTTGTGTCCATGTGGAGGCCAGAAGTCAACAGTTTTTGAGACAGGGTCTCTCCCTAAATCGGAAACTCCCTGATTAAACTAGACTGGCTGAGCAACATGCCCCAGGGGTCCTCTCATCTCTGCTTCACCAGCACTGGGGTCACAGGTGCACACAACTGCACCTGGCTTTTTTATTTTTTAAGTGGGTGCTGGGGGAGGGATGCAGGCGCCAAGGCTTGCACAGCAAGCACTTTACTAACTGAGCTAATTCTACAGCCCACGTTTTGTTCTTTAGGGCTGAATAATTCTCATATATATATTTTTTCCACATTTTCTTTATCCACTCATCAGTTTCTAGGCATCTAGGCTTATTTAAAAATCTTGGCTGCCGGGCATGGTGGCGCATGCCTTTAATCCTAGCATTTGGGAGGCAGAGGCAGGTGGATCTTTGTGAGTTCAGGGCCAGCCTGGTCTACAGAGTGAGTTCCAGGACAGCTGGGGCTACAGGGAGACCCTGTCTCGAAAAGACACACACACCAAAAAAAATCTTGGTTATTGAGCTGGAGAGATAGCTCAGTGGTTAAGACCACTGTCTTTGCAGAGTACCCATGTGTGGTTCTCAGAACCCACAGGGTGGCTAACAACCAATTCATAACTCCAGTTCTAGGGGATCCGACACCCTCTTCTGACCTCCATGGGCATTGCACACAGGTGGTGCATTTCTATATATGTAATCAAAACACCCATATGCATAAAGTAAAAATAATTATTAAAAATCTTTAGAATAAATCTTGGCTATTGTAAATGGTACCACAATAAACAAGAATGTGCACATTATTATTTTATTATTATTTTTTTTTTTGGTATTTTTGAGACAGGGTCTCCCTGTAGTCCCAGATGTCCTGGAACTCACTCTTAGACCAGGCTGGTCTTGAACTCACAAAGATCCGCCTGCCTCTGCCTCCCAAGTGCTAGAATTAAAGGCATGCGCCACCACGCTCGGCACAAGAATGTGCACATTATTAAAAGCAATTAGAGTTTCTTTTTATATCAGTTGATTATCAATCTATAAACATTCATGATTTTTTTTCAAACAGTGATATGCATATGTAGTAATCCAACTTTTGCCTTTTCCAGTTAACTTTTTTTTTTGTCTTTTCGAGACAGGGTCTCCCTGTAGCCCCAGCTGTCCTGGAACTCACTCTGTAGACCAGGCTGGCCTTGAACTCACAAAGATCTGCCTGCCTCTACCTCCAGAGCACTAAGATTAAAGGCATGTGCCACCATGCCCAGCAATTTTTTAACTTTTTTTTTTTTTTTTTAGCATTTTATCCACATGTTTAACCTATAAAATGTAAAGTTCTCATAAAGTATAGTAAATATATTAAGGCTTCAGGTAACCACAGTTTGGAGGGACTGCTTTCCAACATAGGAGTTTATATTCAGGGTCGTTAAACATAGTNAACTATTACCAAATGCTGATGGTAATAAATACCTGCTTTCTTTGGGGTACCATTTGCTTGGAATATTTTTTCCATCCCTTCACTTTAAGGTGGTGCTGTCCTTGAAGGTAAGATGTGTTTCTTGTAGACAACATATCGATGGATTCTGTTTCCTAATCCAGTCTCCCAGTCTATGTCTTTTGATTGGGGAATTTAGTCCATTATATTTAAGGTTATGACTGATAGGTTTGTGTTGCTTCCTTTTGCCTTATTATCCATCTTCGGTTTTGATTTAGGTTTTTACTCTCTGCAGTTATGCTTTTATTGATTTCTCTTTCTAGGTGCCTGGGGTTGGTTGCTCCTTTCTTCTGTTCTTTGAATTGCTTCAGTATTCTCTGAAGGGTTGGTTTTCCAGACATGTATTTCTTCAGGTTGTTTATGTCATGGAAGATTTTCCTCTCTCTTCCACTATGATTGACATTTTTGCTGGGTATAGTAACCTGGGCTGGCATCCATTGTCCCTCAACACTGGGAATGCTTTGCTCCAGGTTCTTCTTGCCTTCATCGTTTGCAAGAGAAGTCCGTTGTTATTCTGATAGGTTTCCCCTTATAGGTCACTTGTTGTTTTTCTCTTGTCCTTTAGTATTTTGTCTTTGTTTGGGTGTCTAGCATTTTAATATATGTGGCGTGGAGAATTTCTTTTGATCTTGTCTGTTTGGAGTTCTATGTGCTTCTTGTATTGGTATTGGTTTGTCCTTTTTAGTTGGGGAAGTTTTCATTATTATTCTGTTGTTGAATCTGTCCATACCATTCTCTTGGGATTTTCTCCTTCTCTATTCCTATGATGCGGAGGTTTGATCTTTTCATAGTGTCCCACAGCTCCTGGTTGTTCATTTTGTATATTTTTAATTTTTTCATAATCTTTCCTTGAGGTTTTTAGTTGTTCTGTTTTTCTTCCAGGTCTGATATCTTTGTTCTGCTTTCCTCCATTCTGCTTCTGAGCTTTTTTCATTCCTTTCCTTTGAATGGATGAGTGTTTTGATTTCCTTTTTCATTCCTCTTCTGATTTCTTTAGTGTTTCTATTTCTTTTTGGAGCTTCTTGATCTCTTTTTGTAGCTCTTTTGTTCGCTGGTTGGTGTTCTTTTTCTTTTTCAGCATGGGACTTTTAGTGTTTCTACTTCCTTCTGGAATTGTCATCTCTCTCTCTCTCTCTCGGTCCTTCTTGAGTTCCTCATTCTCTTTTCTTAGTCTTTAATTTGTTCTTTAGATCTTGTAGTTCTTTAAGTATGTTCCCAATTGTGTTCTGATGTCTGTGTCCTGGGGCATCCCCGGAGGGATCCACTGCAGGAGTCTTCCATAGATTGGTAAAGCTTGGCGGTGGGATTATCCTGCCCCTTTCCAGTGTAGTCTCTTCTTCGTGTTCCTGGCATATGGGCTTCTCCTTGCCTGTATTCCAATTCCAATGTGAGTCCTAAATGTCTTCACTGTGTTGAAGGCTTGCTTTGCTTGCCTCCTTCAGATGCTTCTTCGTAATCTCAGTTGGCGGGGGGGGGGGGGGGGGGGGGGGCTTCAGCCGGGCCCCGGCACCTGCTGCTGGGCTCAGGAGATCGGCTGGGGAGTAACTCTGCCCCCACAGCCACTGATCTAATCAAGCCAAAGACCACACCTTTAATCCAGCTGGGAGGAAACTCCAACCTCACAGCCACAAAGGCCAATCAACCAAAGACAGCAGGACCAAGGATGAACAATCAGCTCACCAAGGCACCCAGTTCCTACCTTTCTCTCCCTCTCTTCCTTCGTGGGCTCAGGAGATCTCCTTTTATAGATTTTTAAATTTTATTTATTTATTTATTTATTTATTTATTTATTTTGGTCTTCAGACGGTTCTCCCTGTAGCTCAGCTGTCCTGGAACTCACTCTGTAGACCAGGCTGGCCTTGAACTCACAGAGATCCGCCTGCCTCTGCCTCCCAAGTGCTAGGATTAAAGGCGTGCGACACCACGCCCAGACAATTTTATTTATTTTTGTATGTGTATGAACGTACTCTCATGTAGATTTGTGCACCTGTGTCGTGCAATGCCACGGAGGTCAAAGAGGGTGTCGGATTCCCCTGGAACTGGAGTTCTCCTGGAATTGGAGTTCGGTTTTTATGTGTGTGCTGGGGATCAAACCCGGGTCCTCTGCAAGAGCAGTCGGTGCTCTTAACCCCTAGGCCATCTCTCCAGCCCTCTTTATAATTTTTTAAAAATTCATTTTATATTATTATTTATTTTATTATTATTATTATTGTCTTTTTGAGACAGGTCTTAGTCCCAGCTGGCCTGGAGCTCACTATGTAGGCCAGCGAATCACTCCTGCCTCTGCTCCCAGAGTGCGCCACCATGCCCGGCGAAATTTGAATTCTCTTAAATGCAGGATGATTTGAATGCTTAGGCAAGTGTGCATGACTTTGTTTCCTCCTTTAGTCTTGCTTAGTTCTCAAAGCACACTGTCCTTGAGAATTTTCTGACACAGGATTTCTCAACTTTAACACTGTTGACATTTGGAGGCCAAGTATTTGTTTCGAGGGGTTTGCCTCTACTGTGAGATGTTTAACAGCATCCCTGCCACTCTTCCCACTTGTTGCCATTGGTACCATGGCCACCACGACTTGTAACAATGAAAAATATCTCCAGACCCTGCCACGTGTCCTCTGGGAGGTAAAGTCACCCTCAGTTATAAGCTGCTGCTGCAGGGATGACAAGATGGCTCAGCAGGTAATGAACTTGCTGTCAACACCGACGACCTGAGTGTGATCCCTGGGACCTACGGGGTGGGAGGAGAGAAATGACTCCCACATGTTGTCCTCTGACTGCCACTCCTATACCATGGCACCTAGCCCCTCCCCAAAATAAATTTTAAAAATAATTAAGGGGCTAGAGAGAGATGTCTCAGTAGTTAAAACGACTTGTTCTCACAGGGACCTGAGTTTGGTTCCCAGCACCCATATGGCACTAAAGACTATCCATAACTCCAGGCCCAGGGGATCAAACCCTCTTCTGGTCTCCTGGGCATTGCATATTTCTTGTACACTTACATATATGCAAGCAAAAAACATACACATAAAATACAAATAAAAATTTTAAAAAAGCATTTGCTGCTCTTGGAGAGGGCCAACCATCTGTAACTCCAGTTCTAGGGGATCTTATGCCTGCTTCTGGCCTCCATAGACACCAGGTATACACATGGTGGACTTAATACATGCATATAATATGCACATAAAATTTAAAACTATTTTAAAAATACTTGGGGGTGGACACCTTTAATCCCAGCACTCGGGAAGCAGAGGCAGGTGGTCTCTGTGAGTTCCAGGCCAGCCTGATCTACATAGCAAGCTCTAGCCAGCTAGGACTAAAGGGAGACCCTGTCTCAAAAAGGCAAAAAAAGAAAAACATTAAAAAGAGTGCTCCAGGGGCTGAGGCTGTAATTCAGTGGTAGAGCACTTGTCTTTCACCTGTGAGGCCCTGGGTTCTGGGTTTGATTCCCAAAGAACTCCTCTGTGGGATGAAGCAAACATCCACTTGAAGCACTATTTTATATGTAACTGCATAGAGTACAGAATTTTAAATGAGTGACAAAATCTGCATACAATTCTGACATTCCAAACATTACTAATATCCACTTGAAGCACTATTTTTATATGTAACATGCATAGAGTACAGAATTTTAAATGAGTGACAAAATCTGCATACAACTTCTGACATTCCAAACATTACTAATATCCTGCTTTTGAACACAGCTAAAAATGGTCAACAGATGTATTACATACGGTAAAAAAGAAAAATACTAGAGAACTGCCAGAGACCACTTCACTGTGATGGAAGAAGTTCCGAAGGAAGGCCTTGCTAGCATCACACATTTTAAGCAGATACTTGCAAAACCTACTTGCTAGACCTCACCACCAAAGCAACAGGAGGGGGTGATGAAATTACGATACAGTATGTTAGTCAGTTTTATACAGAAATAGTTGAATACTGTAGTTTACTTTTTTTTTTTTTTTTTTTTTTTTTTTTTTTTGCTTTTCGAGACAGGGTCTCTCCCTGTAGCCCCAGCTGTCCTGGAACCACTCTGTAGACCAGGTGGCCTTGAACTCACAAAGATCTGCCTGCCTCTGCCTCCCAAGTGTTAGGATTAAAGGTGTGCGCCACCACACCCCGCTGAATACTGTAGTTTACTTTTGCTTATACTTCTCTCAGCTCTGAACAGTTCCATTATCTGGTCTGTTTGTATAAGTTTTGATAAATTTTAACCCTTTTTGATTACATTTTTGCATGTGACAGGGTCTTATGTAGCCCAGGCAAGCTTCCAACTCACTGAGTAGTTAAGGATGACCTTGAACTCCTGATCCTCTTGTTCTACCTTCATACTGCTGGGAGCACAGGTAGTGCACCATGCCTGGCTCACAAAGATCCACCTGCCTCTGCCCTCCTGAGTGCTAGGATTAAAGGCGTGCGCCACCACGCCTGGCTATTTTCATTTTTATTTTTTTATTGTTTTGGGTCTTTTTTGAGACAGGGTCCCCTTAGTGCCAGGTGGGCTAGATTGTTTGTAGAACAGGCTTGCCTCATGCCTCCGAGTGCTAGGGTTAAAGGTGTGCGCCACACGCCTGGCACTAAAGACATTCTTAGCACCGTGTGGGTGCTGCAATCTAACCCAGCCTCTGCAAGAGCAGTCAGTGCTCTTAACTGCTAAGCTATCTCTCCAGCCCCTGCCCCGCAGCAAGCATTTTGAACCACTGAGCCATCTTTCCACCCTGGCAATTACATTTTTTTGAGACAGGGTAGGGTATTGTGTATAACTCAGGCTGGCCTTGAACTCACTTTATATGTCCGGGCTGGCCTCAAACTCAGAATTGTCCTCCCAGTGCTAGGATTATAGCCATGTACTACCATGTCCAGCTTATTTTTTTAATACTATGAAATGATAGGCATTATCACAACATATTGATACATATATATCATATACTGTAGTCATCTCCGTATCCTCCTCTTGTCTCCACTCCACCCTGATTGGTTCCCTTCCCCATAACAGTAGTTTGTCTTACTTTGCTGTCACAATACACACATTAACACACACACACACACAACACACACACACACATACAATTCTGTATGAGAGAAAACATCTAATATTATTTTTCTATTTCTGACAATTTACTTAACGACCTCCACCTCAATTTTCCTCAAATAACAATTTTTTACTGTGTGTATATTTACATGGTGTTGGGAAGTGTGTGCATGTTGGAGGCCAGAAGTCAACAGTTTTTGAGACAGGGTCTCTCCCTAAATCGGAAACTCCCTGATTAAACTAGACTGGCTGAGCAACATGCCCCAGGGGTCCTCTCATCTCTGCTTCACCAGCACTGGGTCACAGGTGCACCACAACTGCACCTGGCTTTTTTATTTTTTAAGTGGGTGCTGGGGGAGGGATGCAGGCGCAAGGCTTGCACAGCAAGCACTTTACTAACTGAGCTAATTCTACAGCCCACGTTTTGTTCTTTAGGGCTGAATAATTCTCATATATATATTTTTCCACATTTTCTTTATCCACTCATCAGTTTCTAGGCATCTAGGCTTATTTAAAAATCTTGGCTGCGGGCATGGTGGCGCATGCCTTTAATCCTAGCATTTGGGAGGCAGAGGCAGGTGGATCTTTGTGAGTTCAGGGCCAGCCGCCTGGTCTACAGAGTGAGTTCCAGGACAGCTGGGCTACAGGGAGACCTGTCTCGAAAAGACACACACACCACCAAAAAAAATCTTGGTTATTGAGCTGGAGAGATAGCTCAGTGGTTAAGAACACTTGTCTTGCAGAGTACCCATGTGTGGTTCTCAGAACCCACAGGGTGGCTAACAACAATTCATAACTCCAGTTCTAAGGGATCCGACACCCTTTTTGACCTCCATGGGCATTGCACACAGGTGGTGCATTTCTTATATATGTAATCAAAACACCCATATGCATAAAGTAAAAATAATTATTAAAACTTTTAGAATAAATCTTGGCTATTGTAAATGTACCACAATAAACAAGAATGTGCACTCATTTTATTTTATTATTTTTTTTTTTTTTGAGACAAGGTCTCCCCTGTAGCCCAGATGTCCTGGAACTCCACTCTAGACCAGCTGGCTGAAACTCACAAAGATCCGCCTGCTCTGCCTCCCAAGTGCTAGAATTAAAGGCATGCGCCACCAGTCGCACAAGAATGTGCACATTATTAAAAGCAATTAGAGTTCTTTTTTTATATCAGTTGTATTTCAATCTATAAACTCATGATTTTTTTTCAAACAGTGATTGCAATGTAGTAATCCAACTTTTGCCTTTTCCAGTTAACTTTTTTTTTTTTTTTTTTTTTTGAGACAGGGTCTCCCTATAACCCTAGCAGGCCTGGAACTCTGTAGACCAGGCTGGTCTTGAACTCACAGAGATGTGCCTGCCTCTGCCTCCTGAGTGCTGGGATTAAAGGTATGCGCCGCCACGCCCAGCCCAAGAAGGTTCTTAGCTGCCATGTGAGTGCTGGGAATCAAACCTGGGTCCTCAAGAGCAGTCAGTGCTCTTAACCAAAGAGCCATCTCTCCAGCCCCTGATATACATCTTTTTATCTATGTGGAAGTGTACTCCAGAAAAAGACTGATGGGATCACTAAGTGAAAGGGTATGAATATTTTATGCATGGGAATATTTTGCCATTTCACACATAGTTGAGACAGTGGCAAGTTTGAATAGTTGTGATAATGCTGTTGTGATTATACAGAACAATGTCTTTATTTATTTTTTTATTAATTTTATTTATTTTTGTATGTGTATGAATGTACTGTCTGCATGCAAGTTTGTGCACCCGTGTCGTGCAATGCCGCGGAGGTCAGAAGAGGGTGTCGGATTCCCCTGGAACTGGAGTTCTCCTGGAATTGGAGTTTCAGACGGTTCTCAGCCACCATGTGGGTGCTGGGGATCGAACCCGGGTCCTCTGCAAGAGCAGTTGGTGCTCTCAACCGCTAGGCCATCTCTCCAGCCCCAGAACAATGTCTTTATTCCCAGGAGTCATATATGTGTTTTGCATTTAGAACAGAAGAGTCATAGCATTTGTACTTGATGTTCAAATCATTTAGAAAGAAGTATAGTTGTATATATGTGCTGTGTACATACATGTATACACATACATATATATTATGTTGTATATGCTATACGTATCTGTGTATATAAACAGAAGTAAAGCAAATGACAAAACTGTAATTATGGAGTATAAGTTGAAATTATATATAAGTGTATAGTATCTTTTTTTTTTTTTTTTTTTTTTTTTGGTCTTTTTGAGACAGGGTTTCCATGTAGTCCCAGCTGTCCTGGAACTCTCTAGACCAGGCTGGCCTTGAACTCACAGAAATCCACCTGCCTCTGCCTCCCAAGTGCTAGGATTTTAAAGGTGTGCGCCACCACACCTGGCTAGTATGGTTATTCCTACAGTTATATATTTAAGGTTTCAAACAAAAATTGGGAGCAGGGGATATATAGCTCAGTTTAGAGTACTTGCCTAGCATGCACACTGCCCTGAGTTTGACCCCCAATGCTGCATAAACCTAGTGTGGCTATAAATACCTGTAATTCCAGCACTCTGGAGGTAGAGGCAGAAGGATCAGAAGTTCAAAGTCATCCTTGGCTACAGAGCAAACTGAAGGCCAGCAAATTGAGAGATCCTCTGTCAAAACAAAAAACACCCTAAAAGTTGGAGAAGAAAAGGTACTGCATATTGAAACAAAAATATGACTATGAAAAGCAACAATTAGAGCTCTTGGAAATTTAAATGATTGCTGTAATTCAAGGACTGGAAAAATGAGATAGGAAATTCCAAGAATCTCTCGGAACATCAAGAAGATGGGGCTGGGGGAGTGAATAGGATCAATGTGGGAAATCCAATAGGCAGTGGTTTTAATTGCAGAGAAGTAAAGCAAACAGGAGGGTGTTATCAAGGAGGATAACTATTCAGGAGTTGAAGAGGGTTTTTTTTTTTTTTTTTGTCTTTTTGAGACAAGGTCTCCCTGTAGCCCCAGCTGTCCTGGAACTCACTCTGTAGACCAGGCTGGCCTTGAACTCACAAAGATCCTCCTGCCTCTGCCTCCCGAGTGCTGGGATTAAAGGCGTGTGCCACCATGCCGGGCTCTGAAGAGATGATTTTAAGAGAGAAGAGCTTACTGTAGGCTGAGCGAGATTAAATCACCATCAGATTCACTGAGCACTAACTGTCTGCTAAGCATTTGCATCAGTCACGTTGGCTCAGAACAACCTGTGAGGGCTTTGATTTCACCCCTGATGGGGCCCAGCATGCTTGTCTTGACCTCAGTCAGACTGCTCATCAGTGGCAAAGCTGGGATTTTCACTTCAATTGTTGTCTTTCTTTCTTTTTCCCCCAACATTCTTGTTATCACTCAGAACCCACAATCCTCCTGCCTCAGCTTCCTGAGTGTTGGAATTATAAATGTGCACCAGCTTTCACTTGGATTCCTTTTTCAAATTTTAATTTAGGGGTTGTAGAAAGGGCTCCGCAGTTAAGAACACTTGTTGCTCTTGCAGTGGACTGGGGTTCAGTTCCCAGCATCTAACATAGTAGCTCATAACCGCCTGCAAATTCAGTGAGGGAATCCAATGCCCTCTCCTGACTTTCTCAAGTTCCTGCACATATGTGGTGCACACACTCAGGCACACACATATACATAAAATAAATTAAAATCAGCATATGAGTGTTTTTCTTTTTTTTAGGTAAGGGGTGTGATGATTAGGAATCAACTGAGGGCCATCAGGATGGCTCAGCTAAACTCAGAAAGACAAATATTACACGTTCCCTCCCAGATGAAGATTGTGTGTGTGTGTGTGTGTGTGTGTGTGTGTGTGTGTGAAAGGTGACTGAATGAGAGGAAGAAGGGGCCTAAAGGGAGGAACATCAGAAATTAATGGAGGGAATGAAAGACAAATCACATATTTTCTCTCACGTGGAACCTAGATTTAAATACACGCACGCACACACGCACACACGCACGCACAGGTGTGCGTGCCCACATGGCATGAAAACAGAAGGGGGACTTTTGGGAACCAATGGAGGGGAGAAAGGGAGAAGCAAAGCATAATGATATACATTATGAATAATTCATAATGAAACCCATTATTTTGTATACTAATGAAAACGTTTACATATATATGAAAAAAACCCTCTAGTTTTTTCACAATATATACAGAGTAGGAAAGGGCTGAATCTTTCCTCCACCCCATTGTCTTTTTCTGTTTAATGGCCTGGTCACAGCCTACACTTTGAAGTTAGAGGGGTGGGGTTAGAGCTGGACTTGGTCTTTGAAGCCACCTTCAGCTCACCTGCCCTCTCTTCCATCATAATAAAAGGCCAGTTAGAAATGTCCTTTGGTTGGACTCTCAGGTCATCTGGACAGTTCTTTAAACATGCAATTAACATTTGGGCAGGTGAGCCTGTGGGACTTCAGCCGGGGGGCTGTTTGTGGGTGTCTGGATCGGCCTTTGTGGTGGCCAGGCTGCACAGTGAGGCTGCTTTGCCAGCGGCTCCTGGAGCAGCTGCCGCTTCTCCTCCTTTATCCTTTATCAAGCAGTGCTTGTGCCGCTTCAGATTCGGACCAAGTCCTCCAGACGGTGGTACTCTCGGGCTAAGCTGCGGGCTTGGAGGTGGTTCACTCAATAGGAAGAGGTCACAGCGGTCTCTTGTTTGCATCACGGTCTCAGCTTGAATTTAGAACTGGCTGAGGAGAAGTGCAGCTAGTGTGGGGAGCAGAAGCCGAAAGCGCAGGGCAGAAAGAGACACACCAATGTTCATGTTTTATTACTGAACCCTTATCAAAATCTCTACCCTGTACCTGAGACAGGTCTGCTGCAGAGCCCAAGCTGGCCTCGAACTCCTGATCCTCCTGCCTCAGCAGCCTGAGTGCTGCTTACCGCAGCTTTTTGTGCAGCCCTTAACAGATCAAGGAGTATAGTGTTTAATGCTCTTAAATAGGAAACATTAAAAAAATCACACACATGAGTATGTTCAACTTCTGACACTGATAGTCAAATTGTGCCCCACAGGAACTTCTCACATCGCCCTCCCTACATGTACGGCCAGATGTATTTAATCAAACACACTAAACATTTAACAAACACAACCATAAATCAACAAAAGAATAAGCCATGCTGGAAAAATATAAGAGGGAAAAGAAGTCATTTTACAGAAGAGTGGAAAAATGAAAGAAGAGAAACAGAGCGAAGGCCAAAGGAGGAGGCCACTGCAGGCCGCGGTGGAGACGCTCGGTTCTACACATGCCTCGATTTTTCCATGTCATTGGTCTTGTTCGCTGACTCTTACTCTACAGAGACTTGTGGCCAGCCATGGGAAAAATGGATGTGTTCCCTTAGGAAGTCTAGCAAACAGAATAGAAAAACATCAGCCTATTAAGAGAGATTACCTAGGAAGAAGCATTATGGGCTTTTTTTTTTTTTTTTTTTTTTGGTCTTTTTGAGACAGGGTTTCCCTTTAGTCCCAGCTGGCCTAGACCAGGCAGGCCTTGAACTCACAGAGATCGCCTGTCTCTGACTCCCAAGTGCTGGGATTAGGGTGTGTGCCCCCACGCCTGGCTGGGGGCTTCTTTTTATTATATTATCTATTCCTGTTTTGGACTGTTTTTAAAAGCACACATACTTTACATGTGAACAGAGAAGAAAAATAAAAATGGACTTTTCTTTTTAATCTCACGAAATAATCAAAAGAACATTTTCCTTCCTGTTTTGAGTATGGATTTGGGGTGCTCAAGGAAATCTCTGTTCCCTTTCTCCCCCACTTCCTGGAACCTGCGTCTCTTGAGTTCTAGATTTTTCTCAGTTCTTGTCAGTCAGGGATGGCTTCACTCTGTAACACCTTTGTACTTCACATGTGTGGAAGTATGGAATTTGGCCTTTTCTTATGGACAATCTAGTGACCTTGTGAGTCTCAGCTTTCCAATTAGGTTAAGTGGAAAAACAGTATTATACCTTCTTGGAGCCTTGGGAAGACACATATTTTATTGACTAGCAATCATTTAATTTTCTTGAAACTTTCCCCTTTCTTTCTCCAGAAATCTAGAAGCAAGTGCTGCTTTTTCAGAGATCATCAGTTGGGGAATAGATGAGAGGTGACACTTACTTGGGTTTCATATTTAAATTTTATGGGACAAAACATAGTTTTGTTTGTCTGAGACAGGATCTCATGTTATCTAGGCTGTTTGTCCTTGAACTTGCTATGTAGCAGAGGCTATGTTCCAGAGGATGACCTTGAGATCAGAGGCATAATGAACATAGTCCGTTTTAGTGGTGCTGGGACTCGAACCCAGGGCTTCTTGCACACTAGGCAAGCATTCTACCCAAAGCTACATTTCTAGCTCCAGAAAATGCAGAGTTCTGCTTAAACCAAGCAGTCCCAAGAGATGAGGTTAGAGAAGCCTGCTGTATGCCTATAAAGTTTTACAGGCAACTCTGAGCAGCCAGTATTTGTTGTTAGAAAACTCTGGTGCACAGAGGGTCCTGGTACGACCCTCAGGCTCTTCCATATGGTCTTTCCTTATTTTCCTTCCCTTGAATCCTGCTGCCATCCCAACAATGGTATGCTATTACATTGAAGCATTATCACTGCTTGCAATCTCCAATTACATTTTCAAGCTAATGGCTTGAAAAAGTGTGAAAAGGATGTTGTTCCAACTGTACCTGACACCAACTCCTTTGGGATGATGCTTTGGGCTTCTTATCCAGTTAAATTACCAGTCTGGTTTTATTCTCCTCCCCTGACTGCTCAAAGGAAGGGCAATAAGTAAGGTAGTTGCTGATCTCAATCTCTATAAATGTCTGGCTTTGGAAATCTTCAGAATTTTACTGTAGGAGGCGCTCGAGTAGGACAACCTCATTAGAAGTGGGTGAGACTTAAAGTTTCATTTGCAAACAATTCTTGGACTGAAACAGTATCCTTAGACAAATCAAAGAATGGGAAGATCAGGAGTGTCCATACAATTAAACTCCTTGCCTCTTGTCCTGGCTCCTTCCAGGGACTGCTAAAAATCAAGGGCAGGCACAAACAGCAAAGAGAAACCTCTTCTACAGGGAGACCCTGTCTCAAAAATACCAAAAAAAACCCCCCAAACTCTTGATTTCTCATAATTGCCCCACACATGGTGTTGTTTTCCTTATAAAACACAGAGTATTTACATACTTTCTCTAAGACTATACCTCTAGATCGTTCAGTAACGTATCCATGATTATCTCAAATGACTAGTGCAGGTCATATGAAATTCTGCCAACAAGTTGGTTAAAAGAGTGTCCTGCCTGAACATACAATTACTAAATGCTGAACCCTAACTTTCAAGGGGTTCAGCCATCTATTGAGACAGAAAGATTATGTGTACATAGCACTTTAGGTCATGGAAAGAATGTTCATTTGGCTCAAAATATGCAAATAAATAAAGCATTTCCTCATCCTAAAATTGGACAAATTAAAGAGCAGGATTGGAAATGTTCCTCTCAAGCCACAGAGTAAAATAAGAGATTAACCTGAAATCAAATCAAAGGCTAATTTTTTGGATTCAGAGGGCAAAGCTGAGAAGCAGGGTCAGGAGGGAAGAGTGAAGGCTTCTGGGCCTACACAATATGCCCCCAAAGGGTGCTGGGCCTACACAATATGCCCCCAAAGGGTGCTGGGCCTGCACAATATGCCCCCAAAGCAGTGCTGGGCCTGTACAATATGCCCCCAAAGGGTGCTGGGCCTACACAATATGCCCCCAAAGGGTGCTGGGCCTACACAATATGCCCCCAAAGGGTGCTGGGCCTACACAATATGCCCCCAAAGGGTGCTGGGCCTACACAATATGCCCCC
>VZQC01005840.1:103223-132751 GCA_009823505.1 Rhizomys pruinosus
ATTTCCTTTTTCATTTCCTCTTCTGATTTCTTTAGTATTTCTACTTCTTTTTGGAGCTTCTCAATCTCTTCCTGTAGCTCTTTGCTTCACTGGTTGGTTTCCTTATCTTTTTCAGCATGGGATCTTTTCAGTGTTTCTACTTCCTTCTGGAGTTTGTCATTCTCTTTCTCTAGGTCCTTCTTGAGTTCTTCATTCTCTTTTCTTAGTTCTTTGATTTGCTGTTTATAATCTTGTAGTTCTTTAAATATGTTCCCAATTGTGTTTCTTATATCTGTGTCCCGGGGCATCCCCAGAGGGATCCCACCGTAAGAATCTTCCATAGGGTTGGTAGAGCTTGGTGCAGGATTATCCTGCCCCTTTCCCGTGTTGTCTCTTCTTCCTGTTCCTGGCATATGGGCTTCTCTTTGCCTGTATTCCAATGTGAGTCCTAAATGCCTCTTCACTGTGTTGAAGGTTTGCTTTGCTTGCCTCCTTCAGATGCCTTCATAATCCCAGTTGGTGGGGAGGGGGCTCTTTAGCCCACACTCTGGTACCTGTGCTTCAGCTGGTCTCTGGTCTCAGGAGATCTCCCAGTCCAGTTCTTAGATTCATTTCTAGATATCCATATCCCAGGCTGAGCTTTGATTTGCTTTTTTGAGACAGGATCTCACGTGGCCCAGGCAAGCCTTGAACTTGCTGTGTAGCTGAGAATGACCTTGAGCTTTAAAAAAATCTTTAATTTATTCTTTTTATTTTTTATTTTTTTGGTCTTTTTGAGACAGGGTCTCCCTTTAGTCCCAGCTGGCCTGGAACTCGCTATGTAGACCAGACTGGCTTTGAACTCATAGAGATCCACCTGCCTCTGTCTCCCGAGTGCTAGGATTAAAGGCATGCACCACCACACCCAGCCCAATTTCAAACATATATACAATATATCTTGATTATATCTACTCCCTACTCCCTGATCTCCAACTTCTGATCCTCTTGCTTCTACCTCCTGACTGCTGAGATTAAGACAAGAGGCCAGGTGTGGTGGCCGAGAGGCAGAGGCAGGCAGATCTCTGTGAGTTCAAGTCCAGCCTGGTCTGCATAGTGAGTTCCAGGATAGTTGGGCCTACAGAGGGACCCTTTTTCAAAAAAAAAAAAAAAAAAAAAAAAAAAGACATGTACCACTATCCCCAGTTTACATAGTATGCTGAGTATTGAACCCAGGACTTCTTGCATGCTGGGTGAGCACTGTACTAAGTGAGCTACATATGCCCCCTCTATGCTGAACTTTTTGAGGACTTCCTCCATCAGATTATGCTGCAAATCATGCATTTATTTTCCAAGGACTGGCTGAGCTGTCACATGGATGTGTGGTTTATTACAGATGTGTTTGAAATTGGGCTTTATACCTTCTGCCATTTCACTAGGGATTCCAAGTTGTTTTCCTCTGCTTATTTCCCAAGCTTAGTTCTTAGCGAACTCTCTAGCTCCTTTGGTCCCCTCAGGTTGCTGGCTTCAGTTATGCTGCTATGTGGATGCCATATTCAGAAACCCTCTCTGCAGCAGTGATCAGAATCTGTAAAAGTAGAAGCTGGAAGGAACCTGCAGAAATATATTTCCTTCTTTCTCATCCTTATGCATCTTATTTACCACAGTAGAAAATGTTTGTTTCGGGGGCTGGAGAGATGGCCTAGCGGTTAAGAGTGCCGACCGCTCTTACAGAGGATCCGGGTTCGATCCCCAGCAACCCACATGGCGGCCTAGAACCGTCTGAAACTCCAATTCCAGGAGAACTCCAGTTCCAGGGGAATCCGACACCCTCTTCTAACCTCCACGGCATTGCATGACACGGATGCACAAACTTGCATGCAGACAGTACATTCATACACATACAGAAACAAATAAAATTTAAAAAAAAAAAGAAAATGTTTGTTTCTTTCTTTATTTGACATAGGATCTCCTGTAGCCCCAGATCACTTCAAACTTGCTATTTAGCAAAGGCTAGCCTTGAACTACCTCCCAAGTCCTAGGATTACAGGTGTGGACCACCACAGCTGCCTTTTAATCTTTCCAACTGGGTTTGTGAGAATTGTAGCATGTGTCCTCTAATGAAATTCCCAAACTCATTCTTTTCAAAAGCAAAAATATCAAGCTTATATAGAACAAACTTGACTGGTACCAACCTGGAAGCTTCATACCTACTGCCTGAAAGGCATTGGAATAGGGAGAAATGTCAACTTACCAGTAATCTTACCCAGCTGTGAACTTTGTTACAAAATGACGGGCCTAGCAAGATAGGCCCCCCAAGTGCAATAGTGGCATGAATGCTGTGGGGGTAACTGTATTAGTCACTTTTCTGTTGCTGTGATAAAACACCATGACCAAAGGAACTTATAAAAGGAAGGGTTTATTTGAGCTTACGATTGACGGTTCCAGGGAATTAGAGTCCATTGTGGCGGGAGGCATGGCGGCTGGAGCAGCAAGCCGAGGGTCACATCTCTCAAAGAGCACAGGAAGCAGAGAGAGCAACTGGAGACCACAAGGCTTGTTAAACTCACTAAGCCTGCCCCCAATAATATACTTCCTATAGCATGGCCACACCTTCTAAGACCTCCAAAAACAGTGCCACCAACTGGAGACAAATGTCTGATACTTAAAGCCTATGGGGGGGGCACTCATTCAAACCACCACAGTAACCAACCACTTTCTGCTTTGATTTAAGGTACACTCTACAACATGGAACAAATGCCTGGTACTGTTAACTGGGCCAGAAACCTGTAGCTGTGTAGCTCATAGATGTTAGGAGGGAAACTATTATTATTCTTCTAGACAGACAGTATTAATTCCCTCCTAATACTTATCTTTATATCCATAGACTAGTGAAGCTCTCAATCCTCTTCAGAGAACCTTCTTTTCGAAGTAAATGGTGATTAATACAGAAACTCACAACTGATTAAAATGGAGAAAATGGGGCTGGAGAGATGGCTCAGTGGTTAAGAGCACCGACTGCTCTTGCAGAGGACCCAGGTTAGATTCCCAGCACCCATTTGGCGACTAAGAACCGACTTTAACTACCGTTCCAGGGGAATCTGACACCCTCTAATGACATCCACAGCATTGCATGACATTGATGCACCTACTTATATGCAGGCAGTATGCTCATACATCTAAAATAAAAAAAAATAATAAAATGGAGAAAATAAGAGAGTATGGAATCCTAGGTCCTAAACAAGACATATACATCACAACCCCTTCCCCAAGGCCAGGAAACACTGAAGAAAGGATGGGAAGATCGAAAGAGCCAGAGGTAGAACATGACTTCAGTGAAACTGTGTTTCCTGGACATGACAGGGCCATTGCATATATGAACACACAACAGCTGACTGCATGCACAAGATCAAGCCAGTTAAAACCCCAGGACAGGTAGGGGAAGGTCCCACCCCTAGCTGAGGAGCTCTTGGCAACTGAAGGCTGCTGGGGAGGCGGAGTCAGTTTTCTCTAGGGATGTAGTTTCTGAGAGCCGACCAGTATAAGATCCTCCACTCATGCACATATCGGTAGCACTAAGTAGATTCAGTGGGTTTGTAAAAAAGTAGCACGTGGGGCTGGAGAGATGGCCTAGAGGTTAAGAGCACCAAGTGCTCTTGCAGAGGACCCGGGTTCGATCTCTAGCACCCACATGGCGGCTGAGAACCGTCTTTGACTCCGGTTCCAGGGGAATCCGACACCCTCTTCTGACCTCCGCGGCATTGCATGACACGGGTGCACAAACCTACATGTAGACAGTACAACACATTAAAAAAAAAAAGTAGCACGTGAAGTTGGGAGAGAAAAGTGATGGGAAGGATAGGGAAGGAGGTAGAGGGGAAGAAATGGGGATGGATTTGATCAAAACACATTATGTGTATGCACAAAATTCATAAAAATTATCTAAGCTGATGTTTATGATGGGTAGAAAAGGGAAGCTTTAAGGGCATGTGGTAAAGGCAGAGATCTGGAATAATGCCTGGGAAGGGGGATTATGGAGTACTGAGAAGGTAAGGAAGCGGTGTGAACTTTCCCCTTACTCATTTCTAACTGCATAATATTTCAGAGCGTGTAAATTCTTAAAAATCAATTGGAAGACTTCTCATTCTTTCACAGAGTGACTTGACTGCATTTAAAGTCCAGAAACTGTTACATTCCCAGTTTGACCTGGACACTACACACTCCTTAGGTATCACGATCTGTGCTGAGCACTGGAGGTTACCAAGATAGGTACTGCCTGGTCCGAGATGGGGTGGAAGCCACACCAGAACATTGGTGAGAGGCACAGAATTGGGTAAAAATGGGCAGCAGCATCTACGGCGATAGACCAGCTCTCTCACCCAATTCCTAATTGGCTTTCTGTAGAGTTCATTTATTGGCTGTGTAAACTGGCAGGTGTCATTCTTTAAATGTCAGATTTAGGAATAAGACTAGCTAATACTGCCAAGTAGGAGGTGTCACTGGGGAAAGATAAGTCCGCTGAATACACCCACCAGGTCACACAGATAACTATCTTTTCTGGAGTCTCTGCTGAGTAATGAAGATTTGAGGACAAAGGGCAGCTTATGACTTTGAACCACATTTTTTTTTAATTTTTTTTATTAATTTTATTTATTTTTGTATGTGTATGAATGTACTGTCTGCATGCAAGACTGTGCACCCGTGTCGTGCAACGCTGCGGAGGTCAGAAGAGGGTCTCGGATTCCCCTGGAACTGGAGTTCTCCTGGAATTGGAGCTTCAGACGGTTCTCAGCCGCCATGTGGGTGCTGGGGATCGAACCCGGGTCCTCTGTAAGAGCGGTCGGCGCTCTTAACCGCTAGGCTATCTCTCCAGCCCTGAACCACATTTTATATTTCAGCTGAATCCCAGGCAATAATTTGCGGCAGAGTGGAAGACGATGCAAAGTGCTATCTGGATACTGAATGACACTTTTTTTCCCGCCTAACTTTACGTTTCCCTGAACCAAAATGTTGATGCTATAAATTTTGGATGCCACCCTTACCTGACAATTTTCTTCCATCTCACCTGGGCGCGGAGCCGCAAAGATACGCGCGCCTGTACAGCAGGAGCCGGCGGTGCAGACCACCCGCGGCGCCGCTCGCACGTGAGCTTCTTGCCAGCCAGGGTTTCCGCACGCTGTCCCTCGCGCGCACGCGCCCTGGCCCCGGCGGCTTCAGAGCCTTGGGACTTCAGTGGCTCAGTCCTTACCGCTCCAGTGGGCGGGGCTGAGAGCCGCGCTCCCGACCACGTGACCCGAGTCAACATGGCGGCTCCCAGCAGCCTCTACCTGCTCTTCGGCCGAGGTAAGCGCCCCTGGACGGCTTCCGGAGGACTCGCGCGCTGGCTAGCTGCGCTGCGCTCCCGGGCTCCGAGACACAAGTCCGTGCGCAGACTTAGTGCGCAGCAGCGTGTTTTCCGTCAAACTGACACACACACGATGACACATTGGACATCGCAGAAACAGAACATGTTTGATCACTCCTCACTCACCACGACTCTGCGTGGTTAGTGCTTGAGATTTACTAAGGGCTGTTGTCTGAAGTTTTCTTCTCCCGCTTTACTGGTATCCTTAGTTTTTCAAACATGTATACCCGCTGCCCAGCAAAAACGCACCTGGATACTCAGTTGCCTTCTCTAAAGCTATTCTGCTGGCATGTCTTCATGAGAAACTTGCAAAATGTGATCCTCATGGGATGACTTAAGAACAAATGGTGTCTAGGAAATTTCAAATAAGTGTTATTTCTAGTGTTGTTGCGGTTTTAAATACACAAATGCTTTTGATTCTTTGCTGGAAGGAACTTGGAAATTGTTTCAAGGAAGGAGGCCCATTAAGGACTTGAGTGTGACTTAGGTTGTCAGGCACACAAGAACAGTCTTATGACAGAAATTCATAGTAATACTTAGTGCTTAGTGCCTTTCAAGTACATTGATACTGTGTTAAGCATCTTATAAGCAATGCTACCTTTTAAAACCCAATGGATTTGAAAATTTTCCCCCAGAGGGGAAAAGTGAAGCTACAAAGATAAAGTAACATACCTAATATCACCTACATGGTTAGAAGCAAAAATATGTACTTGAATACCACTAATTCTTTTTATTTATTTATTTATTTTGTCTTTTCGAGACAGGGTCTCCCTGTAGCCCCAGCTGTCCTGGAACTCGCTCTGTAGACTAGGCTGACATTGAATTCACAAAGATCCGCCTGCCTCTGCCTCCCAAGTGCTAGGATTAAAGGCATGCATCACCACTAATTCTTTTAAAGGCTCATTCGCTGTGCTACATAGGACGGTCTGTCCATAGAAATTACTATGCAAAGTTCAATTAATGGAAAGGAGGTGCTTTTAGAAAGGAACAATGTTGGTAGACAGATTTCAGCATTTCAGTGTTTGTGAAGATTAGTAAGGAGCCATTGGAAGATTTGGTGAAGGGGTACAAGGAAAAGGGGATGTGGGAAGTGTTTTGGACTGGTTGTATGGGAGAACTGAGGTCAGCATGAGACTGTAGCCTTGTGAAAGAGGAGTCGGTGTACTTCTAAAAGTTTAGGCTCCAGTCCTAAAACTATTTACCAGTTTTCTTTTCCTTTTCTTCTTTTCTTTTTTCTTTTCTTTTCTCTTTTCTTTTCTTTTCTTTCTTTCTTCTTTTCTTTTCTTTTGTTTTCTTTTTGTAACAGTGTCTCCCTACAGCCCTATCTGTCCTGGAACTCACTATGTAGACCAAGCTGGTCTTGAACTCAGAGATCCACCTGTCTCTGCCTTCAGAGTGCTGGGATTAAAGACCTATGCTACCATGCCTGACCTCTGTTTCCTTTTTTTGACAAGAAATAATGTGATTAGACTTTGTGCACTGCACATAGTGGTAAAAGGATCTAGGGAGATAATTAAAGCGGAGGAGCAAAAAAACAGAATCTTCAAACCACATATTTGGGTGTATACACGTATGAATATATTTGTATATTTTACATGTATGCATATATTATGTTAAATTTATTTGCAGATATAGCATAATAATCCTTCCTTTCCTACCTTGTCACAGGATTTTGACAAGTAGTAATTTAGACAATCTTGGGAAAAGCTGCCATAGAGAAGCTAGGCCATGTTATTGGTTCCTGTAATGAATCCCACCATTATCAAACAGTCCTGCAGCACAAGAGGGATCTTCTGATTAGAAAAAGAAGGGAAATTGTCATCAGGAAAAGATTTTAGTGATGGGGAAAAGGCCCTTTTCTGGACTATACTACCACCTGCTCTCCACCCTTTCCAGAAAGAAAATGAGGGGTAAATTAATAGATTCTTCTTTCCACTTTTTTCTCCCTCTTTATTCATCTACAGTGGTGTAAATCCATCAGAAGTCTTTATGTACCCAGATCCATCTCTTGGAGTCAAGAGGGAAGGTACCTAAAGCCTTTTGTAGGACAGAAATCTTCTGAGATATTGGCACTGACAAGAAATATTAGACAGAATTAGGCTCTAGTTCTCTCTTCTAGCTTAGCCTCTCATTTCCAAACCCCACTTTACTAAAATCTTGTTCTAGCACCTGAAGCCTCTGTGCAAAGCTCTTTGCTTGGTGGCTATGGAAGGAATGGGGATGGCAAGTCAGAGGCATATTTTCTTCTTTACACCGTGGTCTATTGTATGAGTTCATTCTCCCTGGTTTGCCTCTTGTGCGATTTTCTGCCATTCACCAGGTTCTTCTGTCTGCTGTTTCCTGATGATCTCTGCTGCTGAATTGAGAGCTCCTGACAAGGAGGGGTCTGACCCTCTTTGTCCTTGTCTCCCCATGCCTGTAGCACATTGTCTGTATATAGTACATACTTAATTCCATAGCAAAAAGAAAAGCCTAGCCAGTAGTGGCGCATGCCTTAATCCCAACACTCAGGAGGCAGAGGCAGGTGGATCTATGTGAGTTCAAAGCCAGCTTGGTCTACATAGAGAGTTCCAGGCCAGCTGGGACTATAACGAGACCCTGTCTCGAAAAAAGAAAGAAAAAAAAAGCCTTTCAAAAAATGCGACTTCATATGGAAATATTTGTGCATAAAATTACATAGTAAACCTAGTGAATAATTTATCCCTAAACATTAGTTGTCTTTACAGGTTAAGATTGTAACTTTCTTCCTGTTTATCCCCCCTATTTTCCTCAAGGAATAATTAAAGGGAATTTTACTTTGGCATAATTGGGGGCAACTAGAAGAATTTCATTTCAGATAATTTGCACTGTGAGTTCGACTTCAGGAGATAATTGGAAGAAAGATATTAGAATGAGAAATGCCAAAAATCTAAAGAAATGCTTGAAGTTTGAGCAGTAAACCCACAGAAGAGATGAGGTGCTGGAAGCTAATGGAAGTAAACCTTTGGACCTGAACACCCTCACATTGCTCTGCCATGTGAAGGAAGCTCAGCCAGGGAGGGGAGAGGGCGAGGACTCCACAAGACTAGCCCAGAGTCTAAGTTAAAAGGCCCAGTTGGAAGTTAAAAGGCCCAGTTGGAAGTTATGTAAGATGGTTTGGTTTTCCCAGAGGGAGATTGGCATTATGTATCATGGTGTAAAGCATGTATACCTTTTACCTAACAATTTTGTTTTAAGAGTTTATCCTAAGAGACAAGAGGATGATTATATAACGATGCATGAACCATACTATAATTTTATAATAATTGGGAAATATTGGATAGAATCTGAAATGCTTGCTGGTAAGAGAATAGCTTTAAGACAATGGTTCATCTGTGCAATGGAGTGCTAATTAAGCACTAAAAAATGATGTATACTGACCATTTATAGTCATTGACATATCCTGAAAAGAAGAGAAGCTCTATTAATTACTCTTCTAATTGCTATGAGAAAAGACCTGACAGAAGCAAGTAAGGGAGCAAAGGTTTATTTTGGCTCACAGTTTGAGGGTGCAGTCCATCATGGTGGGAAGGCATGGGGGCAGGAGTACGGGGCAGCTGGTCACATTGCATCCACATTCAGGAAGCAGAGAGGAGAATTCTGGTGCTCAACTTGCTTGCTCCTTGTTATTTAGTCCAGGACTGCAGTCCATGGAGTGGTGCTGCTCACATTCACAGTGGGTGTTTCCTCATTTAAATCCTTCTGGAAATTCCCTCACAGATATACCCAGAGGTGTATCTATCCTAGGCAATTCTAAATCCAAGCAAGTTGACAATAAAGGTGAACTGACACAGAAGGTAAAACTATAGATCAGTTTTTCTTTGTGTACATAAAACGATATCTGGAGGATCTATGGGTGAAACTCACTTGGTAAAGTAATTACTGGTATGTGCAAGGTTCCTGGGTTTGATCTCATTGAAATTTTGAGATTTTTGTGTATAGTTTAAAGCATGTATATTCTCAGTGATATGGACTATACAGTCCTTTAAAAAAAGAAGATATCTGGGTCTAGAGAGATAGCCTAGCGGTTAAGAGCACCGACTGCTCTTGCAGAGGACCCGGGTTCGATCCCCAGCACCCACATGGTGGCTAAGAACTGTCTGTAACTCCAATTCCAGGAGAACTCCAGTTCCAGGGGAATCCGAGACCCTCTTCTGACCTCCGCGGCATTGCATGACACGGGTGCACAAACCTACATGCAGACAGTACACTCATACATATGGAAAAATAAATTAAATTAAAAAAAATTTTTAAAAAATCATGTTAAAAAAAAAAAAGAAGATATCTATGGGGCTGGAGAGATGGCTCAGTGGTTAAGAGCACCGACTGCTCTTGCAGAGGACCCAGATTCGATTCCCAGCACACACATGGTGGCTAAGAACCATCTTTAACTCCAGTTCCAGGGGAATCTGACGCCCTCTTCTGACCTCTGAAGCACTGCATGACGTGGGTGCACCAACCTACATGCAGACAGTACACTCATACACATAAAAAATAATAAATAAAATATTTTAAAAAATCTTAAAAAAAAAGAAGATATCTGAATCAGTGTTCATCCAGATATTTGTAATTGTTATTTCTAGATGATGGGATTAGACTTCATTTTACTGTATACTTAATACTATCTCCTTTTCTGAAATAGTATAACAATATTTTGTGTGTATATGTGTATCTGAGTGTATGACACACACAGAGAATGGCATACACTATTCACAGTTTTTGTGAAAATAAAATGTCACAGTTTTAATGAAATGTCCACATTCTCCAAGCATTAGAAATCTGTGAAAATGGGGGCTGGAGAGATGGCCTAGCGGTTAAGAGTGCCGACCGCTCTTACAAAGGACCCGGGTTCAATCCCCAGCACCCACATGGCAGCCGAGAACCGTCTGAAACTCCAATTCCAGGAGAACTCCAGTTCCAGGGGAATCCGACACCCTCTTCTGACCTCCACGGCATTGCATGTCACGGGTGCACAAACTTGCATGCAGACAATACATTCATACACATACAGAAATAAATTTAAAAAAATAAAATAAAGTGCTGTGCCACCAAGCCCAGCCCAAAGGGGGAAAAAAAAAAATCTGTGAAAATGTGGAGCGTCTTTCCAATCTCTCAGGGAACTTGGCAAAGATGGGTGAAGAATTATGTGTATGAGGAACATTTGTTTTTTGTTGTTGTTGTTGTTTTTGTGGGGTTTTTTGGTCTTTTTGAGTTCCAGGTGGCCTAGAGCTCACTATGTAGACCATGCTGGCCTTGAACTCACAGAGATCCACCTGTCTCTGCCTCCCGAGTGCTGGGATTAAAGGCATGTGCCACCACCATGCCTGGCTTGGATTTTATTTTAGCATTTGAATATGATAAATTTCAAACATACACAAAAGAAGAGAAAGGGCTGGGAAGATGGCTCAGCAGTTAAGAGCACTTGCTGCTTTTGCAGAAGACCTGGGTTCTGTTCCCAGCACCTACCTGGTGGCTAACAACCATCTGTAACTTCTGTTCCAGGGGCTCTGCCACCCTCTTCTCACCCCTGCAGGCATAGCATGCAGGTGGTGTATGTGCAGGCACAACACTCATACATAAAATAAAAATAAAATAAAAATCAAGAGAAGAGAGAACAGTGCAGGAAACTCCCCATGTCCATGTCTACTTCCAGGCTATCAGTTTGGAGATGCTCTTGTCTCTCCTCTTCCCCCAGCTACTTTGCTTTCCCAGAGCTGGATTATTTTTTTGTAATCTTAGGTATAAAACCTTTTTCTCAGATTTTTTTTTTATTATGAATCCTAAAAGATTAGGAGCCTAGAGGTTAGGAATGTAGTTCAGTGGTAAAGGTTTTGCTTATCATGCACATGGCACTGGTGGCCTAGTTAGCTTTCTATTGCTGTAAGAAAAACACTGATTAGACGAGCATGGTGGCGCACGCCTTTAATCCTAGCACTTGGGCGGCAGAGGCAGGCGGATCTTTGTGAGTTCAAGGCCAGCCTGGTCTACAGAGTGAGTTCCAGGACAGCTGGGGCTACAGGGAGACCCTGTCTCGAAAAGGCCAAAAAAAAAAAAAACAAAAAAAAAAAACACTGACTAAAACCAACTTCGGGAGGAATGGCTCTATTTCATCTTATAGCTTCAAGTGACAGTCCATCACAGAGCGGGAACTAAAAGCAGGTTCCGAACCTGGGGGCAGGAACCTGGAGGCCGGAACTAAGGTGCAGACTATGCAGGAAAGCTGCTTCTTGGCTTGCTCCTCTTGGCTTGCTCGTTTGCTTCTCTTACACACACCAGGCCATGAGTGGGGGCCACGACACCGGGATGGACCCGCCTACGTCAACCAGCAATGAGGAAAATGGCCCGCTTTGGGGATAGAGAGATGGCCCAGCAGTTAAGAGCATTGGCTGCTCTTGCAGAGGACCTGGGTTCCTTTCCCAGTGCCCACATGGCGACAAGCAACCATCCGTAACTCCAGTTCCAGGGGATCCAACACCTCTCTGACCTCCGTGGGCATCGCATGACATGGGTGTGCTTACATAGATCCATGCAGTATACTCATACACATCATCATCATCATCATCATCATAATAATAATAATAATAATTTTTTTAAATAAAATGAGGGGCTGGAGAGATGGCCTAGTGGTTAAGAGCACCAACTGCTCTTGCAGAGGACCCAGGTTCGATCCGCAGCACCCACATGGCAGCTAAGAACTGTCTGTAACTCCAATTCCAGGAGAACTCCAGTTCCAGGGGAATCCAAGACCCTCCTCTGACCTCCGCGGCATTGCACAACATGGGTGCACAAACCTACATGCAGACAGTACATTCATACACATACAAAAATAAAAAAAAATAAAATGAAATGAAAAAAATTAAAAAAATAAAATGAAATGCCCACAGACAGGCCCAGAGTCTGATGGAGGCCGTTTCTCAGTTGAGGTTTCCTCTTCCCAGAGGTGTCAAGTTGACTGAAGCTAACCAGGACACCCTGGTTCTAGGTTCCATCCCCAGTACCACAAGGAAAAGAAAAGAAAAGAATGAGAACAGCCCCACCTGTCTGTGTTGTACTTAGTTTTAGAATTTCCATTTCCATTTCCATTTGGCTGTTGGTTTAAAGATAGGGTCTCATGTACCTCAAGCTGTCCTCGAACTCCTGATCTTCTACTTCTGCCTCTCCTGTGCCTAGATGAGAGGTGTAAGCCACCAAACAGGACACTTTGTTTTTTGTCCATTTTTCTGTTGAGATTTCCCATCAATTCACTCATTAGATCTATTCTTTCCTTTAAGTTCTTAAACATACTTTAAAAAATGCATATGTGTATGTAGATATGTGTGTATGAGTACAGGTGCCCTCAGTGGCCACAAAGGTTGGATCCTTTGGAGTTGGAGTTATAGGTAGTTGTGAGCCACCTTATATGGCTGCTGGGAACTGAACTCAGATCCTCTGGAAGAGCAAGTGCTCTTAACTGCTGAGTCATCTCCCCAGCCCCTGAACATAGATAACAGCTAGTATATTTTATATTTCGAGGCAGTGTCTTATGTGATCTTTCAGCCCCTACCTCTAAAGAGCTGTGATTACAGGCATGTAGCATTATGCCCAGTAAACATAATAGGTTTTTTTTTTTAATTTATATGTATTTTTGTGGGCCTGCATGAGTTTGCACAAAATGTATACAGGTGCCCGTGGAGTCCAGAGGGCATCAGACCTCCTGAAACTGGAGTTACAGGCAATTGTGAGCAGCCTGAGGGCTCTTTTTTAAACTTTTTTTTATTTTTTGTTATTTTTGAGACAGGGTTTCCTTATAGCCCCAGCTGGACTGGAGCTCGTTCTGTAGACCAGGCTGGCCTTGAATTCACAGAGATCCGCCTGCCTCTGCCTCCCAAGTGCTGGGATTAAAGGCGTGCACCACCACATCGGGGCTGACTGCTCTTTTTAATGTGTTAATTTTTCTCCTTCACATGTCATGTAATATTTAATTGTATATGTGACATAATGGTTAATATTTTGTGGAGATTACATTAATTTTCTTTAAAATATGTTGAGGGATCCCAAGGTCCGAACTCCTAGAAGCAGGAGCTGTGTCAGGGCAACACTAAACTTATCCAACACAATTGACTTCTTGTCAACTTGACACCCAAAACACATCACTATTAAACTATAATCTTTTCATTTCTTGTCCCCAAGATATGTTAACATTAACATCACAACATAGAACAGTACAACCTTAAAAGCCGCACAGTTCTTAAAAAATCCAAACACTTAAAAGTTCACAGTCCCTTAACTGTGGGCTCCTGTAAAATCCAAAACAAGTACTGTCTTATTTCAAAGGGAAGAAACAGGCACACCTAATCAAAACCCGAGTCCAGCAAAGTAGTTCAAATGGACATCTGTGATTCACAGTCTTCTGGTCTCCAAAGGGTTTCAGCAGCTCCACTTCTCTGGCTGTGCTGTCCGGAGCACACACAGCTAGTCTCGGCCCAGGCCAGCTCCATTTCGCACCTGCTGCCACCCTTGGTGGTCATCCCATGGTCTTGGCATCTCCAAAATGCTGGGGTCTCCACTGAAACTGAGGCTGGGGTTCTTTTAACCTCTCCTGCTGCAAAGCCTCAGATTCTCTTCATGACCCCTGCAATCCTGGGGTCTTCACTAATCGAAGCTGCACTTTCACCAGGGGCCAACTTTCCTGGCCTCTCACAGTGCCAAGCCCTAGCTGCTCTCTGTGCCCATTCACACTTTCAACATCAGAACCATATAGGAGGTTTTTTTTTTTTTTTTTTTTGTCTTTTTGAGTTTGTTGAGACAGGGTCTCCCTATAGCCCTAGCTGGCCTGGAGCTCGCTCTATAGACCAGAGCTTGAACTCACAGAGATCTGCCTTCCTCTGCCTCCCGAGTGCTGGGACTAAAGGCATGCACCACCACGCCCGGCTTAAAGATGGTTCTTAGCCACTATGTGGGTGCTGGGAATCGAACCCAGGTCCTCTGCAAGAACAGTTGGTGCTCTTAACTGCTGAGCCATCTCTTCAGCCCCAAGGGGATTCTTACACATTACCAAGTCCTGCTTCCAGCTTGAGGTGGAGGCTTGAGCCCTTTCTGGACCACAGCTTCTTTGTGCTGATCCTGAGGAAATTCTTCCCAGAAGATATCACCACACTGAAGCTGGTCTCTTGTTACTGCTGATTTTCAGCCCCAGCTAACCAGCAGTTGCCCCAGACAAAGTTTGCACTTCAGGTTCTGATCCCTTATTACTTGCAGCTGATTCTTCAGCCGCAGTCAACCAGAACCCACAGATTCTCAATTCAAAACATCACACAAACAGCCCTGATAGTCTCTATTTCCCCTTTGACACTTCACAAGCCAGGCCTCCATTGTCTATAACTCTTTCAGCATAACTGTTCCAAGCTTCACAGCAACAAACTGTAAGCAGTCAATGACTTTTCTAGCCCAAAGTTCCAGACCCTTCCACAATCCTCTCCAAAACACCAAGGTCAGGTCTGTCACAGCAATACCCCACAATCCTGGAATTAATTTCTGTTCTAGTTTGCTTTAAATCGCTGTGACAAAACACTGACCAGTACCAACTTGGGGAGGAAAGGATTTATTCAGTCACAGTTCATCACTGAGGGATCTCAAGGTAGGAACTCAGGGCAGGATCTTGGAAGCAGGAACTGAAGCACCGGCTATGGAGGAACACTGCTTACTGGCTTATTCCTCTGGCCCATGCTCAGCCTGCTTTTTTTTTTTTGAGATAGTGTCTCCCTTTTAGTCCCAGCTGGCTTGGAGCTCCCTATGTAGACCAGGCTGACCTTGAACTCACAGAGATCTGCCTGCCTCTGACCCCCAAGTGCTGGGATTAAAGGCACACACCACCATGCCCAGCTCAGCCTACTTTCTTATACAGTACAGAACAACCTGCCCAGGAGTGGCACTACCCACAGAGGGGCGGGCCCTTCCACATTACTCAACAATCAAGAAAATATCCCACAGACATGTCCACAGGCCAGTCCAATGGAGGCAGTTCCCCAGTTGAGGCTCCCTCAATCCAGATATGTCAAGTTGACACTAAAGCTATCCAGCACACCAGGTTTCCAGGGAAATTGAACTAGAAGGTTAACCCAGGACAAATTTGTCCATAGAGAACTCACTGGGGAAAGCAAAGCAGCAATATTAACACTGGGCAGATTATAAGAAGCTTGAATAGTGTATCCAGACTTCCTGTCCCCTTACAATATCCATTAATCTGTAGGATCTCATGTCTATATTCCAAGCCAAAGTTTCTCCTAAATTTGAGACTCATGCATCTACTGCCTACTGAATATTTTCACTCAACTCAATAGATATCTCAAAATCAACATGTCTAGATCTCCAAAATGGAACCCATAGTCTCCCTTTCCCTCAGATGCTCTCCACTCAGAAGACTTTCTGACCCTAGTTGATGGTAACTTTTGTTTTCCTTTGGTTTTCACTCAGGGTCTGACTATGAAGCTTAGGTTGGCCTCAAACTTGTGATTTTCCTGCTTCAGCCTCCTGAGCACTAAGATTAGGCATGTGCCATGACGTCTAGCTTAGTTGGTGGCAATGTTTTCAAAACAGATGTTTTGACATCCAATACACATATTCTATGATTCAGCCATTTAAAGTATACAATGTGACTTTGCTTTTGTATGTGTGATACATATGCAGGAGTGCTTGCTCATGTGCAGGGCCAGAAGTCCACACTGGGAGTCTTCTCTGTTCATATGCAGGTGTGCTTGCTCACGTGCGGGGCCAGAGGTCCACACTGGGAGTCTTCTCTGTTCATATGCAGGAGTGCTTGCTCATGTGCAGGGCCAGAGGTCCACACTGGGAGTCTTCTCTGTTCATATGCAGGTGTGCTTGCTCATGTGCAGGGCCAGAGGTCCACACTGAGAGTCTTCTCTGTTCATATGCAGGTGTGCTTGCTCACGTGCAGGGCCAGAGGTCCACACTGAGAGTCTTCTCTGTTCATATGCAGGTGTGCTTGCTCATGTGCAGGGCCAGAGGTCCACACTGGGAGTCTTCTCTGTTCATATGCAGGTGTGCTTGCTCATGTGCAGGGCCAGAGGTCCACACTGAGAGTCTTCTCTGTTCATATGCAGGTGTGCTTGCTCATGTGCAGGGCCAGAGGTCCACACTGGGAGTCTTCTCTGTTCATATGCAGGTGTGCTTGCTCATGTGCAGGGCCAGAGGTCCACACTGAGAGTCTTCTCTGTTCATATGCAGGTGTGCTTGCTCATGTGCAGGGCCAGAGGTCCACACTGGGAGTCTTCTCTGTTCATATGCAGGTGTGCTTGCTCATGTGCAGGGCCAGAGGTCCACACTGAGAGTCTTCTCTGTTCATATGCAGGTGTGCTTGCTCATGTGCGGGGCCAGAGGTCCACACTGGGAGTCTTCTCTGTTCATATGCAGGTGTGCTTGCTCATGTGCAGGGCCAGAGGTCCACACTGAGAGTCTTCTCTGTTCATATGCAGGTGTGCTTGCTCATGTGCAGGGCCAGAGGTCCACACTGGGAGTCTTCTCTGTTCATATGCAGGTGTGCTTGCTCACGTGCGGGGCCAGAGGTCCACACTGAGAGTCTTCTCTGTTCATATGCAGGTGTGCTTGCTCATGTGCAGGGCCAGAGGTCCACACTGGGAGTCTTCTCTGTTCATATGCAGGTGTGCTTGCTCACGTGCGGGGCCAGAGGTCCACACTGAGAGTCTTCTCTGTTCATATGCAGGTGTGCTTGCTCATGTGCAGGGCCAGAGGTCCACACTGGGAGTCTTCTCTGTTCATATGCAGGTGTGCTTGCTCACGTGCGGGGCCAGAGGTCCACACTGAGAGTCTTCTCTGTTCATATGCAGGTGTGCTTGCTCATGTGTGGGGCCAGAGGTCCACACTGAGACTCTTCTCTGTTCATATGCAGGTGTGCTTGCTCATGTGCGGGGCCAGAGGTCCACACTGGGAGTCTTCCTCTGCTTTCTACTTGCTTAAAAATGTTTATTTATTTATTTTTTGGTCTTTTTGAGACAAAGTCTCCCTGTAGCTCCAGCTGTCCTAGAACTCACTCTGTAGACCAGGCTGGCCTTGAACTCACAGTGTTCCACCTGCCTCTGCCTCCAGAATGCTGGGATTAAAGGCGTGCGCCACCACCCCTGGCAAAAAAGTTCATTTTAAAAAATTTATTTTGTGCGTGCACACGCACGTGTGCGTGTGTGTGTGTTTGTGTGTGTCTGTCTGTCCACATGTCCGTGCACACCTGCACACCTGCATGCCTGCATTGTGTGCACCATGTGCATGCAGTGTCTATAGTTAGTCAGAAGGCTTTAGCTTCCCTGGAACTAGAGTTAGAGGTGGTGCAAGCTGCCTGATGTGGGTGCTGGAAATTAACCTGGGTCCTCTGCAAGAGTAGTAAGCACTCTTAGTGACTGAGCCATCTCTCTCTCTCTCTTTTTTAAAATTTATTTATTATTTTTTATGTGTATGAGTGTACTGTCTGCATGTAGGTTGGTGCACCCATATTATGCAATGCCGCAGAGGTCAGAAGAGAGCATCGGCTTCCCCTGGGATCCTTCTTCAGCCCCACCCCTAGCACGGGATTTATAGGCTTGTATTGCAGTGCCCAGCTTTTTGGCAAGTGTGCTGGGGATCAAACTTATGCTCTCCTCCTTGGACAGTAAGCATTTTACCTGTAATTTTGTCCTGTCAGTTTCTCAGACCATTGGCCTTCAAACCACTTCCTCTTTTCTTTCCCTCAGAGTTGAAAAATCTTGTTGTACTTACCTTTAAGATATACCGAGAGGGCTGGAGAGATGGCCTAGCGTTTAAGAACGCCGACTGCTCTTGCAGAGGACCAGGGTTCGATCCCCAGCACCCACATGGCGGCTGAGAACCGTCCGTAACTCCAATTCCAGGAGAACTCCAGATTCCAGGGGAATCTGACACCCTCTTCTGACCTCCGCTGCATTGCACATTGCACAACACATTCATATAAATAAAAAAAAAAAAAAAAAAAAAAAGATATACCAAGAGCCTGGCATGGTGGCGCACACCTTCCCAGCACACAGGAAGCAGAAGCAGGCAGATCTCATTGAGATGGAGGCCAATTGGGTCTACCTAGTGAGGTTCAAGTCAGCTGGGGCTACAGGGAGACCCCATCTTAGAAAAAAAAAAAAAAATACACCCAGAAACCAAACTTATTTTTCCTTTTTCCCACTGTGACCACTTGGTTTTAGCCAGTATGTCTTACTTGGTTTTAGCCGGTATGTCTTACTTGGCTTTAGCCGGTATGTCTTACTTGGTTTTAGCCGGTATGTCTTACTTGGCTTTAGCCGGTATGTCTTACTTGGTTTTAGCCGGTATGTCTTACTTGGTTTTAGCCGGTATGTCTTACTTGGCTTTTATACTACTGGTCTCCCTGCCTCTGTCCTTGCTCTCTATTCCTACTCCATTGTGAGCAGAGCATCCTGACTGATCTTTTGAAAATGTAAATCAGATCATGTCATTCTTTTGCTTTAAACCCTCCTGGTAAAAGCCAAATCCTGATAATGTCCTAGAAGGCCCTCCTCCCGGCACTTGGCACTTCTCATTATGCTTTATGATGTAGTTCTTTGTCATGAATGTCTGTTGTCAGTCTCCTCCAGTAGAATATAAGACCTATGAGGATTTTTGTTTCTTTTGTTCTCTGATGTATGTCAAGCACCTGACACATAAGATTCAATGAAGACTTTTTTTTGAATGAGTGAATGGAAAGCGACTAGTGCTAGATGCTATGATAAAGTTATTAATAATGAATCAAACCGTTTATTGAGATACATAAAGCAAGAAATAAAAGGGAAAATGGATGAAAATCATACTAAGAAACTTTAGTATACCACTAAATTTGACAAGTAGACATAAAAAGATAATTGAAGTTCAGAATGTTATAATTAGTTTGATATTAAATTTGATTCTTTGGATTTAAGGTGCCCCCCCCTTTTTTTTACAAATACACATAACAACAGCAAAACCAAAATACATGTGGAATAGGATAAAACTTGGTAAATTTTGCCACTATAAGCCTTAAAAGTTCTCTATAAAGAAGAAATTGTAAACTACATTCTCTACCCACAAAGCAGTAATGCAGAAATTAGTGGGAAGAGAGAGAAGTGTTGTGGAAACACAACAGGAATCTAGATAGTGGGGGGTACCAGTAACATTGACCTGGGCTTGAATACATGATCTGTTCCATAGTTCCAAGTCCTTGAGAGGAATCAGACATGTAACTCAGTTACTGAGACAGGGAAGACTGATGCACAGATGGACATAAGCCATTGTGCGCCCAGTAGACACTGAGAAATAGCACCACAGAGGAGGCCCAGGTCTGAGTCCTCCAGGACAAAGAGGGCTTGGTCAGGGGAAGAAGAGAGACAGAGTGCCTATTTTCCAAAGGGAGAGAGATCTGTGAGAGCCTCTGTGGCCTTCTAGGATCTCTGCGGGATTACATGGCACGCAGGTTAGGTCAGAGCTAGGAAGTAGTGAGAGCGGTGTTGATGAAGCCACTTTGGCAGTGAAATATACAGGGCTTGAGGACCACCTGGGTGGGACAGTGGAAGCATGAGTATGCGACAATAGTGGGAAACAGGTGGACTGTTCTCTGAGGGTTGGAGGAGGTGATAGATGTCCCCACAGGTAGGTCTTCCAGGTGGGAGAGGGGACAGTACATTGAAGAAGGTCCTTGTCTTTACTTCTTTCTATCCATTGTTTCAGATATTAGAGATGAGATGAACTAGGGGGTTGGGAAATAGAAGAAACCGAGAGTGAGTAAGGAGGGGGACTGTCCAACAGAACTGAGACCTGCTGAAATGACAGTGTAGGTGTAGTGGCCCATCCATGATACTGTGTGATTGTCCCCAAACTTGTATCTTCTTGTGTGTGTTGCAGTGGAGGTGGATGGGCTGGGCATATTGATCATACCTTTAATCACAATATTCAGGAGACAAGAGGTGATCTCTGTGAGTTAGCAGGAAGGGAATTTATGATTAGTAATAGTTATAAGGAACTATGGAAGGTTTTTTTTTAGAGGGAGGGAGACTTCCTTTTTTATGTTCTTCTTTTACTGACATTTTGTATATTTCATACATCATTTTTCAGTCCAATTTGAATACATTCCCCTCTCCCTCCCCCTCTCCCCCAGTTTATGCCTTTGGCCGTACATGTCTTGCATCTTTCTCTCACTCTTTCTAAGGATTTTTTTCTGCAGAGGCTTGTTGTTTTGGGCAGAATTTAACTGTATCAATCAGTTCTTTGACCCATTCCTTATGTTGTTGTTCTTCCCTCCCCTTTGTATTACTCCAAATTATGCCTATATAAACAACACATGTATCAAAATTATGACCTCCGGGAATAAACTGTATGTTAATTCCAAAATATGTTTTGGGGTTCACATTTTTTCCCTTTAATTTTATATTACTCTAGAATATGAATACATATCTTCCACCCATATATGGTAATTGCAATGTCTAATATAAGTGGTAGGTCAGTTCTAGAGACTGGTTAAGAGATTCACATTATAACAGCACAGTTGCTTTCAGATACAAAGAAGTATAATAATAAAGTTGTTCAGCTTGCCTGCCAACTGGGGATTTGGTGTTAGCATCCACAGATGAGGGAAACCATTCACCTTTTTTTTTTTTTTCTGGGACTGTGTTACTTCAGCTGGGTGTGCTGGCACAAGCCTTTATTGCCCTGTACTTGGGAGGCAGAGGCAGGCANAGTCTAAAAAAGACCAAAAAAAAAAAAAAAAAAAACCAACCCCCCCCATAATTTTCTTGAGATGTAATTCAATAAGATTATCATTTAGAGTTTATAATACTGTGGTTTTTATTTTATTTTGTTTTATTTTATTTTGAAACAGGGTCTCCCTTTAGTCCCAGCTATCCTGGAACTTGCTTTATAGACCAGGCTGGCCTTGAACTCACAGAGATCCACCTGCCTCTGCTTTCCGAGTGCTGGGATTAAAGGTGTGCACCACCACTCCCAGATAATACTGTGGTTTTTAATATAGTCAAGGAGTTGTACAATTGTCATCATAACTAATTATATTTTCATCACCCCCATTAATCATTAGCAGTTGCTCATCAGCTTGCCTGCCCCCTCTAGCCCTAGGTAACTACTCTTTCTCCTATACTTTTGGGGGCTTTTTTTTTTTTTAACAGATTCTCACGTAGCCCAGGCTAGCCTCAGACATGATACATAGCGAAAGATGCCTGAGAACGTCTAATCTTGTTTACCTATCCCACAAGTACTGGGATTACCATAATGCCCCACAGTGCCTAATTCGTGTGGTACTAGGGATCAAATACAGGGTTTCATGAATGCTAGGTAAGCACTTTGGGAAACATCCCAGTCCTTGGACATTTTATATAAATGCAATTATATAATATGTGTGCTTGTATGATTGACTTCTTTCACTTAGCATGATGTTTTCAAGATTCTTGTCTGTTACAGCATTTACCGGAACTTCATTCCATTTGTTTGTGTGTTTGTTTGTTTGTTTTTGTCTTTTTGAGACAGGGTCTTTCTGTAGCCCTGGCTGGCCTGGAACTCACTGTGTAGACCAGGCTGGCCTTGAACTCACAGAGATCTGCCTGCCTCTGCCTCCCAAGTGCTGGGATTAAAAGTGTGCACTGCCACACTCAGCTTTTTTACCAGAACGTCATTCCTTTTACTACTGAATAATATATATTTCCATATGTAAGATATATTGATTTTCCAGGTGAGGACCTGAATCTCCACTGTTCGGACCTCAGTGCCCTCCTCCAATCCAGCTAACCCTTGGACTCCTCTAGGAGGACACTGAGAGGACCAGCATGGCTGAACCCCATGGACTGCCTGCATTTTACTCTTTGGTACTGAGAGGGTGAGAACCCTGCAGTATGATGGGTGTAACTTGGTTTGTGATTACTATGATTAAGGAATGTGTGATATATGGAATGTCTATGCCATGTTTTGGTGTGTAATAAACTCAGCATATATTGAAAGGCATCTCCGTCTGGACATTCTGTATTGAATGCTGATAGCCTACAGGCTGCCCTTGCTGCTCACAACATTTAATAATCTATCTTACATGTGGAAATATATATTATTGTTTTGTTTCTTGAGAGAGGGTCTCACTATTGAGCCCAGGCTGGCCTTAGAATTCATGGTTCCCTGCCTCAACCTTCTGAATTTCTCGCATTACAAGTATACACCACCAGATATGCCTCTTGCTCTGTGTGTGTGTGTGTTGCGTGCATCTGTACATGTGGGTACATGCATGTGTGTGTATGCTTGTGGAGGTCAGAGGTTGATGTTGAGTGTCTTCCTTCTGCTCTTATTTTGGAGACAGGATCTCTCATTGAACCTGGATTTACCAATTTGCATAGATAGCTTGCCAGTGTGCTTGAGGCCTCTGCCTAGCTCTGCGTCCCCAGGGCTGTGAAGACAAATGTACCACCATCCCCAGCTTTTTATGTGGATGTTAAGATTTGAACTCAGTGCCTGAGGCAGGCAAATCTTTGTGAGTTCAAGGCCAGCCTGGTCTACATAGCAAGATCCAGGACAGCTGGAGCTACAGGGAGACCCTGTCTCAAAAAGACAAAAAAAAAAAAAAAAAGATTTGAACTCAGGTCCTTATGCTTGTGCAGCAAGCACTTTTTTATTTTATCCATATGAGTGTATTGCCTACATGTGTCATGCAATGTCCGTGGAGATCAGAAGATGTCAAATTCCCCTGGAACTGGAGTTACAGATAGTTGTTAGCTGCCATGTGGGTGCTGGGAATTGAATCTGGATCCTCTGCAAGAGCAGCCAGTGCTTTTAACCACTGAGCCATCTCTCCAGCCACTTGTTCAGGAAGCACTTTACTAAGTGACCTATCTCCTCAGCCCTTGCTTTGTGTTTTATTTTTTATTAAAATGATTTTTTATTTATTTTTATTTTATGTGTATGAGTGTTTTGTCTGCATGTATGTAAGCACATCCATGTCATGCACTGACTATGGAGGCCAGAAGAGGGTGTTGGATCCCCTGGACCTAGAGTTACAGATGTTAGCCACCATGTAGGAGCTAAGAACCAAACTAGAGTCCTCTGCAAGAGCTGCCAGTGTTCTTGATCACTGAGTCATCCCTCCAGACCACTGTTTTGTTTTTAAATAGAGATTCTGGCCATATTTAGAAGCAGAGAAAAGGAAAGAAACTGGCAAGGAAGCAGGGCCACTGGATGTTCTGGGAATCAGGAGGCTTCCTAGAGAGAACAGACATGAAAGGGAAGGAAGAGCAGAAGAAAGTTCCCAGGAGTCTAAGAGGGAGCCTCTGCCTCTGAGACAGTGAAGGAGGAATGGGAGTTTCTTTTCCTAGAGGCAAAAGTACTTTCCAACTATTATTTCTGACTAAAGAAGTAATACAAGTGGGAGAAGTATGGATAGGTAACTCAGTGGTAGGGCACTTTCTGACATGTATAAAGCCCTGGATTCCATCCTCAGTATCACCAAAAAATAATAAATAATAAGTAAATAAATAAATATTAAAAATTTTAAAGTAGTATGAGGCTGGCTGTGAACAATAGCTAAAAATGTGGTTTCTCAAGTTGGGCTGTACCCTGATACTAAAGCTTCCTAGTTAGGCTACTTATGAACTGGGACTCATTAGTTCACCTCTCTGAGTTTCAGATTCCTTATTTGTAAAATGATGGTGGAAGAATCCCTACCTCACAGGGCTACTAAGAGTAGTAAAAGAAATAATGCCTGGGTTAGGGGTGTAGCTCCATTGGTACAGTGCTTGCCTAGCACACATGAAGTCTTGGCTGCTATCTGTAGAACCACGGAAAATGGGTGCGGTGGCACAAGCCTGTAATCCCAGAACTCTGTTCAACCTTGGCTGTATATTAGTCAGAGGCCAGTTTGGAGTATATGAGACCATTAGTAAATAGCTTATATAGCTGCTTAATCATCTATTACTGTATAACAAATTATTCCCAGACAAGTAACACTCTATCAGCCAGCATCTGAGAACCAAATGTTCATTGATTAGCTGAGTTCCTCTGGCTCAGCATCTCAGAAAATTCTAGTTGAGTTATAGTCTGGAGACTCCAATTTCTTGTCCTAGGCTGCTCTTGAGCCCTCGATTCTTCTGCCTCAACCTCCCAGATGCTAGGATTACAGATGAACTCCATCATGCCTGGCTTTTAAAAAATATTTTATTATTTTTATTTTATGTGTATGAGTGTATTGCCTGCATGTATGCAAGGGCACCCATGTAATGCAGGGCCCTCAGAGGTCAGAAGAGGGCATTGGATCCTGTATTAGTCACTTTTCTGTTGCTGTGATAAAACACCAGACCAAGGAACTTATAAAAGGAAGAGTTTATTTGAGCTTAACAATTGGCGGTTCCAGGGAATTAGTCCATTGTGGCAGGAGGCATGGCAGCTGGATCTGGAGCAGCAAACCGAGGGTCACATCTCGCAAAGAGCACAGGAAGCAGAGAGGAAGCAACTGTAGAGCATGAGGCTTGTTAAGCTCACTAAGCCTGCCCCCAGTGACACACTTCCCTCAGCATGGCCACACCTTCTAAGACCTCCAAAAACAGCGCCACCAACTGGAGACAAATGTCTGAATACTTATAGCCTATGGGGGACACTCATGCAAACCACCACATTCCACTCCCTGGCCCCCATAGGCTCTTGAACATATAAAATGCAAAATGCATTTAGTCCAACCTTAAAAGTCCCCACAGTCTTTACCAGTCTCAATGCCATTCAAAAGTCCTCAGTCCAAAGTCTTCTTCTGAGGCCTCAGGGCAATCTTCCTTTTAAACTGTAAGCTCCTGTAAAATCTAAAGGCAAATTACATACTCCAATGTACAGTGGAACAGAATACACATTCCCATCCAAAAAGGGCTTTTTTTAGGTATCAGAGGCCATAGTGAGGAAAATACATGGACCAAAAACAAGATCCGAAACAAACACGGGCAAGCCAAGTCCTGTAGCTCACATGCAACTTCTGGGGGGACTTGACTTCCAACGGGCTTAGACGACTCAGCTCTTCCAGTTTTGATTGCAACATACATTCTTTCTTAGGCCGGTACCACTCCCCGTATGCAGCTCCCTTGGCAATCATCTCCACAGGTCTGGAATCTCGAAAAGTCTTGGTCTCCGCTGCCAACCAGGCTTCACACTCATGGCTTCACACAATGGCCTATCATGGCGCCTACTTTTATGCAGGCACACCCCTGCTGCGCTCTGCCGGACCTGGGCAGCTCTCTGAAACCGTGTAGGAAGAACTGATGACCCTTCACACTTGCAAACTTCATACCTCTAAAGCCAGAACCACGTGAATGAAAACTGCCCAAATCTGCTGCAAGTTCTGGATGGACCCTGGCCTACTTCAACCCCATTTGCAGCTTTTCTCTTGCCCTGGGTCTTGTTGGAGGATTAGCTGGTGTGGTCTTGACTGAAGGTACTGGTTCTTTTGTTTACTTGTATAATCTGAGGCCCTTCCTTAATCACTTTAATTGTTCCCATATTCAAAAGGAAATTCTCTTCAGCAAGCCTTGGCCCCACCTTTAATCTTCCTAGTGCAGTTTTTCGACGATCCTAACCCTCCTTCCTGCCTTGGCCACTACCTTTAATCTTCATTGTGCAGTTATTATAGATCCAAAACTGTTACCATTTTGCCATTTCTTTCTTGCCCCATCTGATCTTCTTCACTGTATATCTGTTAATTATGATGCATCCAGTTTTAGAAAAGTCATCTGCCACTTTCATTTCTACATAGCGCTGTATTGAAATATCCTCTGCCAAAGAACTTAGTCCATTGCTTTTCACTTAGCATCAGGCAAAAGAATCTTGAGGCTGTGGGCAACAAAAACTGCTGCCAGACTTTATCAAAATATCCCGGTTGTTGTCTAAGTCTTTATTTTCTCCTGGATAACTACATTCTTTTGTTTTTTTTTTTGTTTGTGTATTTTTTTTTTTTTTTTTCTTTTTGTTTTCTTATTTTTATTTATCTATTATTTTATTTTTTTTTTGTATTTATTTATGTGAAATGTGTATCAATGTACTAATGTCTGAAGTAGGTTTGTGCACCCGTGCGTGCAATGCAGCGGAGGAGAGGGTGTCTCCGGATTAAATATGGGAATTGGATTTCTCTTGGAATTGGAGTTTAGACGGCTCTCGGCCCCATGTGTGGTTGCTGGGGATAGAACCGGGGTCCTCTGTTGTAAGAGCGGGAGAGGCATCCTTAACCGATACGGGCCCATCCTTCTCCAGCCCTGGAACTACATTCTTTTGCAGCCATGCTTTCTCCAGGCCTCCACTAGAATGACCCTCCTTTAACGCTTGCTTACAAAAGTCAATGGCCTTTCCAGCCCAAAGTTCCAAAGTCTTCCACACTTTCCAAACATACACATGGCCAGGTTCTTCACAGCCACACCTACCCCCACTCTCTGGTGGTACCAAATAACTGTATAGTCACTTTTATGTTGCCGTGTGCTACAACACCATGACCCAGGGAACTTATAAAGGAAGAGTAGAGTTTATTTGAGCTTACAATTGGCGGTTTCCCAGGGAATTTGAGTCCATTGTGGCGGGGGAGGGGCAATTGGGCCGAAGGATCTGGAGCGCACAAACCGAGGGTCGAGGGTCACATCTCCGCAAAGAGCACAGGAAGCAGAGAGGAAGCAACTCTTTAGAGCATGACGGCTGTAAGCTCACCCTAAGCTTGCCCCCAGTGTACCCACACCTCCCTCAGCATGGGCCACACCCCTAAGCACCTCCAAAACCAGCCCACCACTGGAGACAATCGTCTGAATACTTACAGCCTATGGGGGACACTCCTGCAAACCACCACAGATCCCTGGAACTGAAATTGCATGACAGTTGTTAGGCCTCCTGTAGGTGGTTGGGGAAATCGACCCCAGGTTTCTGCAAGAGCTCCCATTGCTCTCAAGTGCTAGCATCTTCCCAGCCCCCTGTTTTGTTTTGTTTTAAAACAATAGATATTTGGCCTATAAGTCATCACAGCATGGAAGTGATGAGAGGAGAGAGGAGGAGGAGAGAGAGAGAGAGAGAGAGAGAGAGAGAGAGAGAGAGAATCAAAACTGCCTTAACAGAAGCTGCAATTTTCACTCGCCAAACATCAGAAGTGACTTCCTGTTACTGTCATATCCATCACACTGTACCCTGGGGCAAGGAGCTGGACCAGGGTGTGAACAGCTATTCATAGTGGCAGTGTTAGAATATTGTAAAGCATATATACATATTTTGGAATAATATAAAATTAAAGGGAACAAGAAAAGAAAGAGAAAAACCTATTCAAAGAACTGACCAAAACAGTAAACTTGTGCATCAAAAATGTTATAAAAGACTGAGAAAAAGATGCAAGACAGGACTTAACATGTATGACAGAATCCATGAGCTCTGGTGAGGGGGGGCACAAGGGGTGGGCATGGATGGGGAAATGAGTCTAAATCTGATTAAGAAATGTTGTATGAAATGCACTCAATAAAAATTAACTAAAAAAAAAAAGAATATTATAAAGCTAGGGATAGTGCACACTGGTAATCCCAGCACTTTTGAAGCTGAGGCAGGAGAATCAAAAGTTTGAGGCTAGCTGGGCTATATCACATAGTAAGATCCTGTCCAAAAAAAAAAAAAAAAAGTGTGAGCATTTGGTAGTATACCTGGCATGCACAAAGCCCTGTGTTTTATTCCCAGCACACCATAAACTCGGTATCATGGCCCATGTGTAATCTCAGCACTGTGGAGTTAGCGGCCGGAGGATCAGAAGTTCAAAGTTGTTCTTGACTACATACCAAGTTTGAGGCCAGCCTGAGGTACAAAGAAAAATGAACAACAGCAACAAACCATGATTTAGATAGAAAAAGTAGACATTTCTTCTTATTTTTAAAATTTTGTGTGTGTGCACAGCCAGTCATGGTGGCACACTCGTTTAATCCCAGCACTTGGGAGGCAGAGGCAGGCTGATCTCTATGATTTCAAGGCCAACCTGGTCTACATAGTGAGTTCCAGGCCAGCTGGGTCTACAAGGAGACCCTGTCTCAAAAAGATTAAAAAAAAAATGTGTGCACATAAGTCACATGTGGAGGTCAAGGACAACTTGCAGGCATCGACTCTCTCCTTCCACCATGGTTGGCAGCAAATGCCTTTACTCAATGAGTCATCTGTTGCCCCACCCCCTTAACATTTATTTATTTAGTGCATATGTATGTAAATGGTGCGTGTGTGTGTGTGTGTGTGTGTGTGTGTGTGTGTGTTCGAGGACAACTTGCAGGTGTCTTTTTCTCCCGCCACCATGTGAATCGATTTCCCGTGGTAGCTGAGCCATCTCATCTGAATAGGATTTCTATAGTGGTCTCCCCCCGTGTTATGAGTGGTTTTTCCTAGGGAGATGTGAACAAACTTCTTTTTTTATTATTTTTTATTTTATTTATTTATTTTCTATGTGTATGAATGTACTGTCTGCATGTAGGTCTGTGCACCCATGTCGTGCAATGCCACGGAGGTCAGAGGAGGGTGTTGGATTCCCCTGGAACTGGAGTTCTCCTGGAAATGGAGTTACAGACAGTTCTCAGCTGCCATGTGGGTGCTGGGGATTGAACCCGGGTCCTCTGCAAGAACAGTCAGAGCTCTTAACCACTAGGCTATCTCTCCAGCCCCAAACTTCTATTCATTTCAGATAGGACACCAATGACAGGCCAAAGAAACAGTTCCACTCCAGTCTAGCTGGGTGAATCGGTGACCTTTTAGGGTTACTTGTAGGAGTGTGAGTGACTAAAGGCATCTGCATCCCCAACGGCCAGCCGCACATGGGTGGCAGTCTCAGAGATGCACCCTGAGCTTCCTGCCCAAATTCCAGGCAGTGCCACTGAAGAGTCTTCTTTCCCCAGCAATTGCTGCTGTAGAAACTTTGAAGGTGTCTGTGAATCTCTAACTTTCTGAACTTCAGCTTCTAAGTTTCATTGGTTTCCTGAGTCTATGAACCTCCCTTCTCTCCCAGGTGAGAATATTTCTTTTTTAAATTAAAAAAAATTTTTTTTGTGTGTGTACGATTGTACTGTCTGTGTGTAGGTTTGTGCACCCATGTCGTGCAATGCTGCGGAGGTCAGAAGAGGGTGTCTGATTCCCCTGGAACTGG
>VZQC01005840.1:133121-248176 GCA_009823505.1 Rhizomys pruinosus
AAAAAAAAATGTGTGCACATAAGTCACATGTGGAGGTCAAGGACAACTTGCAGGCATCGACTCTCTCCTTCCACCATGGTTGGCAGCAAATGCCTTTACTCAATGAGTCATCTGTTGCCCCACCCCCTTAACATTTATTTATTTAGTGCATATGTATGTAAATGGTGCGTGTGTGTGTGTGTGTGTGTGTGTGTGTGTGTGTGTTCGAGGACAACTTGCAGGTGTCTTTTTCTCCCGCCACCATGTGAATCGATTTCCCGTGGTAGCTGAGCCATCTCATCTGAATAGGATTTCTATAGTGGTCTCCCCCCGTGTTATGAGTGGTTTTTCCTAGGGAGATGTGAACAAACTTCTTTTTTTATTATTTTTTATTTTATTTATTTATTTTCTATGTGTATGAATGTACTGTCTGCATGTAGGTCTGTGCACCCATGTCGTGCAATGCCACGGAGGTCAGAGGAGGGTGTTGGATTCCCCTGGAACTGGAGTTCTCCTGGAAATGGAGTTACAGACAGTTCTCAGCTGCCATGTGGGTGCTGGGGATTGAACCCGGGTCCTCTGCAAGAACAGTCAGAGCTCTTAACCACTAGGCTATCTCTCCAGCCCCAAACTTCTATTCATTTCAGATAGGACACCAATGACAGGCCAAAGAAACAGTTCCACTCCAGTCTAGCTGGGTGAATCGGTGACCTTTTAGGGTTACTTGTAGGAGTGTGAGTGACTAAAGGCATCTGCATCCCCAACGGCCAGCCGCACATGGGTGGCAGTCTCAGAGATGCACCCTGAGCTTCCTGCCCAAATTCCAGGCAGTGCCACTGAAGAGTCTTCTTTCCCCAGCAATTGCTGCTGTAGAAACTTTGAAGGTGTCTGTGAATCTCTAACTTTCTGAACTTCAGCTTCTAAGTTTCATTGGTTTCCTGAGTCTATGAACCTCCCTTCTCTCCCAGGTGAGAATATTTCTTTTTTAAATTAAAAAAAATTTTTTTTGTGTGTGTACGATTGTACTGTCTGTGTGTAGGTTTGTGCACCCATGTCGTGCAATGCTGCGGAGGTCAGAAGAGGGTGTCTGATTCCCCTGGAACTGGAGTTAAAGACGGTTCTCAGCTGCCATGTGGGTACTGGGGATCGAACCCGGGTCCTCTGTAAGAGCAGTCGGCGCTCTTAACGGCTAGCCCATCTCTCCAGCCCTAGGTGAGAATATTTCAATTCAGATGAAATGGTTCCCCAACAGTATACATTTCTATGACTTTTTGTTCTTGGGGAGGCTACTTGACTATAATTTTTAAAACTTTCCCCTACATACACAAGAGAAAGTTTACTGATCATTGAAATATTGTCTTAGGATAATTAACCTTATCCCTCACATGTACATCCTCTATATCAAGCATGTTTTTTTCCTTCAGTTGGCCTGTGATAACTTTGCTTTTGGGACCTCACACCATGTCTGTATTACAGGCAAGATGGTTTTCCTATACAATCAAATAGAAATAGGTCAGCCCTGAAAGGAACACACTGACTATGTCTCTTCAAACTGGCCGATGCTGCTTAATGCTCACCCCTCCAAGAATTGATGTTTCGAGAGACACCTCCTGTCCTGTCCGTCATCCCCACCACTCCGCACTCTGTGCATAGCAGCTGTTCAGGGGATTAGGGAAGCGAGGCAGGGTGCTGTGACCAGAAAAGCGAATGAGGGCTTCAGCAGGCAAAAGCCGCCCAGACCAAACACTGGAGGCTGGGTAGACAGCTTGGTAGCAGTAGATGGCTTCACCATGGGGGATTATCTTTTAACTAGGTTGAAAAAAAAGAGAGAGAAAGAAAAAAAAGAGAAAGGAAGGAAGGAAGAAAAAAAGGAAGGAAGAAAAGAAGAAAAAAGGAAGGAAGGAAGGAAGGAAGGAAGGAAGGAAGGAAGGAAGGAAGGAAGGAAGGAAGAAAGCTACCCAGAGTCTCCATCACCAGTTCCTTTTCAGCTGAGCCTTCTAACTCTGGGGACAAGGAGACAGTGCATGTTACAGAAAAATCCCAGCTGCCAAGGAAAGTCTTAGGAAGTCAGTTTGGGTGGTTAGTACTTGGTGGTAGCTTCTTTTATAAGGGCCAGATTAATTTTCCAAGGCTGTTTTCTACTTTAATGTTACTGCTTTAATCATTAGAATACCACCCCATCCCTTCAGGCAATAGGAAGCTATTGAGGATTTAATGAGATTCATATTGCTTCAATGTTGATGACTTCCTGCATGCATATTAATCATTCCTGACCTTGATCTTAAATTCCTTCCCAGTACAGATTCTCATCTCATCAAGTATACCTACCAGATCCCTCAGTGTTCCAAGTACCTGGTTTGCTTCCAAAATTACATAAAAGAACATTAAATCGAAAGTTCAGTGTGTGTCAAATTTTCAGCACCCTTGTCTGATTTGTCTTTCAGTTCTTACTGTGACCGTAAATCCAGAAAATTTATGGGGAGCAAAATCAGTAACTCTTTAACTGGGTAAGATTTAGCCTTGTTTAAAAGACTGTCCTTCTTGTTCTGTGCAGCAGACCTTGAACATGCCCTAATTGGTTGTCTAGGTCACTCTGTCCAACTGGCAACTCTCAGAGCCCATCCAGGCCACAGAGCTTTTCAGGATGGCCTGTGTACACTCTGGCTGTCAAGCAGCAGGACTGGGCCTCTGACTGGGCCTCTTTGCTGGCCCTGTCTTTTAGTTCAGAGGCTCCCCTCCCAACACAAAGGCCTGGGAATCCTGGGCTGGCCACCTGGCCTCCTCATGTCCTGCATTTATACATCTGCCCCAATTGTCCCCTCAGCCACCTTGACAGATTTCCTGAGCAACAGCCCTTCGAATTAGGACCTGGGACAGGAGTTAGAGGATGTGAGAGGAGAAATGAGAAGTCTCAAGAGTCTCTGGAAAGATGAAAGTGCAGGGAGCCAGGAGGAGAGGACCCCATGACTGAGGAGGGAAAGGAAATGTGTTACAACTAGAGGGCAAGGAGCTCCATCTCCAAAGAGGCAGGATGTGAGGGCCAGGAAGTAGGTGCAGAGGTGAAGGAGCTCGTGTGTGGTGAAGCCAGCTGCTGACAGGAGAAACAAAAGATACATTTGCGTGTGAAAGAGGGCACATGTGTGAGCATGAGGACTGGCAAGAGCCGGCAGCCATTCTGCCCTGCAGAAGCTGACCTTGCTCCCCACTGAGGGACATTATAACAAGTAGAGTATTTATAAGGATGAGCATGTAGCTCTGCAGTAGAGTGCTTACGCAGCAGATATGAGGCCCTGGGGTCAGTCTTCAGTATCACTTAAAAAAAAGACAAACCACAAATAGATATATACCTAACATTATATTACACTGAAAATGTTTTACGATGTCCCAGATGACTCATATTTGTTGGAACGTTGACTGGGGTTTTTTGTTATTGTTTGTTGTTTATGGGGTGGGGGGGGCGAACCCAGGACTTCATGTATGCTAGGTAAACATTCTACCAAACAAACTACATTCTCAGCCCCATGTTGAATGTTTTAAATATGGGATGCCCCAACCAACAAAGAAGTTGAACACTATTGCTTTTGATGACTATCTGTGCTTACCACTTTAAAATTTAGGGGTACTTTTTGTATACAGATAGATTTTCACATTTTTTTGTTTGTTTTTGTTATTGAAATGCTGGAGTTAGAACTAAGAGCCTCACACATAGTAGGCATATGTTCTACACCTGTGTTACAACCCCAGTCTTAGTTCAAATAATTAATTCTACTTCTAGAACTCTGTATTTAGGAAATACTCAGAGATACTGGCAAAGATTTAGGTTGAGGACATATGTTACACTGTGCTAGTTGGCTTTTGTCGAGCTCACAAACTTGTCATCTGGGAGGAGCTGAACTGAGGAATTTTCCTCCATCAAACTGTCTTGTGAGGCATTTTCTTTTTTCTTTTTTGAGACAGGGTCTCCCTATAGTCCCAGCTGGCCTGGAACTCACTCTGTAGATCAGGCTGGCCTTGAACTCACAGAGATCCACCTGCCTCTGCCTCTGCCTCTGCCTCTTGAGTACTAGAATTAAAGGTGTGTGCCACCACACCTGGCTTAAAGAGGGTTCTTAGCCACCATGTGGGTGCTGGGAATCGAACCTGGGTCCTCTGCAAGAGCAGTAGTCTCTCTTAACTGCTGAGCCATTTCTCCAGCCCCGTGAGGGGTTTTCTTAATTGATGTAGGAAGGCCCAGCCCACTCTGAGCAATGCCATCCCTGGGCAGGTGGACCTAAGCTGTATATAAAATTTAGCTGAACAGGTCAGGGAAAGCAAGCCAGTAAGCGATGTTCCTCCATGATTTATGTCTCAGTTCCTGCCTCCAGGTTCCGGCCTTGAGTTCCTGCCTTGGCTTCCCTCAATGATGGAATGTGAACTATAAGCCAAATAAACCCTTAGCTCCCCAGGATGATTTGGTCAGATTGTCCTTTGAGGGAGGATTGTAGAAGTGTTTGAAACTTTGGGCTGGAAAAAACATTGCATCCAGACCTTAATGAGGTGTTGTGGGAACTTAGAAGATAAGAATGTTTAGAGAAATACAAAAGGAGGCTTGGCTTGTGAAGTTTTAGAAGAAAGTTTGAGAGTCCCTCAAAGACTCTATCAGAGCTGTTCATATATTTCAGATTAAGAATCTAGAGAAGTGAAATATTTTATGCTTTACTGGGACAATGGATACTAGTCAGCTGGGGGCTGAAAGACTGGGTGATTAACTAGAGACCAGCATCACTGAGGTGAAGTCTTCTGGGAAGTATTTCCCTAGGGTCAGTGCACAGAAGCTGTGGTCCACAGGGGGCCAAGCATCTTAAGCTGGAAGCTGAACTTTGTTAGAGTTTCCCCTGTGGTACTGGTTTTTGGTGACCTGAAAGCTGCAGAATTGAAGGGGTCGTGGATGTGAAGCCTTAGTCACAGTGGAGATCCCAAGGTATGGGAAACGCCAGGACTGTGGGAAGGCCACCAAGGAGAGCAGCAGGTGTGGCATGGAGCTAATTGAGCCTCGAGACAAGATGCGTACGTGCTGGAAGATCGTGAGTGAATCTCAGACACTGGACACTGAACTATTTACATTGTTCAACTTTGGTTTCGCTTTTTGTTTTTCAAAGCCAATTTTTATTGAAGCTTTGTGTGTTTCATACAAAATTTCCAATCAAATCTAGACCTGTGCCCCCTTCCTTCCCCCCAACCCCACCAGAGCTCATGCATTCTGCCAAACATGTTTTTCATCTTTTTCTCAGTCTATTTTAAAATTTTCAATATAGAAGTTTACTGTTTCGAGCAGAAGTTCACTGTTTCAGTCAGTTCTTTGACCCAGTCTTGTTGTTGTTGTTATTGTTGTTGTTGTTATTCCTTCCAATTTGCATCACTCCAAAATATGCACATATGCATGCCACATATATCATAGGTTTTAGCATCTTCAGCTTATGATTTTTTTTTTATTAGGCTGAAAGATGTCATGTTTGAAGTCTCCTCCTTGGCAAGCCCAAACCACCATCAGTTCTGCCCTGTGCTCCATACTCAGGTTTTCCCTTCCCATGGTCACCAAATGAGGTCCAGTAAGCACCGCATCCTGTCTTGATCTTCCTGTACTGGTCTCCATGATACAGCCTGGGTAGTCTAATAATGGCAGTCTATTCTCTGAAGAGGCTGAAACCCAGTAGTAGCTCAGTCCACAAGCTGGATGTTTCAGCAGTCCTGATCTGGCACTGAAGGTTTGGAGGATTCTTAGAGAGACATGAGTCTTCAGTCCATAGTGGAAGGTTGAAAAGCTATGTCTCGAGTTGTGCATGGTGGCGCATGCCTTTAATCCTAGCACTTGGGAGGCAGAGGCAGGTGGATCTTTGTGAGTTCAAGGCCAGCCTGGTCTACAGAGAGAGTTCTAGGCCAGCTGAGGCTAGAGGGAGACCCTGTCTCGAAAAGATCCCCCCCCCCAAAAAAAAAGAAAAGCTATGTCTCATGTCTTTGAAGGATGGCAAAAGCAGTGGCAGTCACAGGGTAGCTGTACTTGCCAGTAAGACAGGCAAAACAACTGTGCTCTTTTTTTTTTTTTTTACTTTTTGTCTTTTTATAAAGATCTCAAGTTTTATACCTGAAGAACAATTTCTCAGGCCTTACTATTTATTTATATTTCTGGTTATAATTTCCTTTTGGATGTTTAAGGCCACACAGCCCAGATTAACTAAGGTTTTTGTTTTCTCAAGGTCAGTTGAAGATCTGGTCCTCAGGGGTCACTCAGGAGGGGCTGGTTTTGCTTTGATCTGATTGTATCTGTGCCCTGGAAACTTTGGGATTTTAAAGAGGTAGTGAACTTTTAAAGTATTTAAAATTTTTAAAAACTGGGGGGACTTGTAAAGCTGTACTATGTTTTATATTGTGATATTAATATTGACATGGGATCTTGGGGACAAACAAAACGGAAAGGTTATAGTTTTTTTTTTTTGTTTTCTGTTTTTTTGTTGTTGTTGTTTTTTTTGTCTTTTCGTGACAGTGTCTCCCTGTAGCCCCAGCTGTCCTGGAACTTACTCTGTAGACCAGGCTGGCCTTGAACTCACAAAGATATGCCTGCCTCTCTGCCTCTGCCTCCCAAGTGCTAGGATTAAAGGTGTGGGCCACCACACCCGGTGAAAGGTTATAGTTTAATAGTGATAGTGTATCAAGTGGACAAGATGTCAGTTGTGCTGATTAGTTATTATCAACTTGATACAAACTAATCACGTGGGACGAAGGAACTGAATTGAAGAATTTTCTCTCGCTTGGGTGGTGGAGCTACAGGGAGACCAACCTTACATGTCTGCCTTCCAATCTGGTTTCCAAAACAGCCAGGCCTTTACCTTTCAGGCAAATTCTACGAGTTTTTCTACTAAAACCTTTTTCCTGTTCTAAGATCAATCCAGAATCCCATAGGCAATTCATTTTAAGCCCTCTTAATTATCGACAGTCCTTTGACAGGACTCAGTCTTGACTTTCATAAGCCCATTCAAGCTTTTAATGGTCTACTCTCATATGGAACCAGACAGCCATAAATGAGAATACACACAAGAACAGCTGGTAGAAAAAATAAATATCATACCAAAAAGAAAGTCTGTTGGGAGGCAGAGGCAGGCGGATCTTTGTGAGTTCAAGGCCAGCCTGGTCTACAGAGTGAGTTCCAGGACAGCTGGGGCTACAGAGAGACCCTGTCTCGAAAAGTCCAAAAAAAAAAAAAAAATTGATTAATCTTTTAAAGAAACTTTATTTATTTATTTATTTATTTATTTATGTGTATGAGTGTTATGCCTGCATGTATGTAAGTGAGCCCATGTCCTGCAGAGCTCCCAATGGAGGTCAGAAGAGAGCATCAGATCCCCTGGAACTGGAGTTATGGATAGTTGTTAGCTGCCATGTGGGTGTTGGGATTCAAACCCGCCCCATCTTCTGCAAAATCAGCCAATGTTCTTAACTACTAAACCATTTCTCTGGTCCCAGACATTTTTTTAAATTAAAAAAAAAAATTTTTTTTTTTTTGGTCTTTTCGAGACAGGGTCTCCCTGTAGCCCCAGCTGTCCTGGAACTCGCTCTGTAGACCAGGCTGGCCTTGAACTCCCAAAGATCCTCCTGCCTCTGCCTCCCAAGTGCTAGGATTAAAGGCATGTGCCACCACGCCCAGCGATGAACATCTTTTTAAAAAAATTCATATGAATCCGGGAAGGTGGTGCACACCTTTAATCCCAGCACTCGGGAGGCAGAGATTGGCGGATCTCTGCAGGTTCAAGGCCAACCTGGTCTACAGAGCAAGCTCCAGAACACCTGGTACTAAAAGGGAGACCCTGTNCTTCTTTTCTTTGTCTTTCTGCTTTTTTGTTGTTGTTGCTTTTTTTTTTCGTCTTTTTTTTTTTTTTTTTTTTTTTTTGTAGCCCCAGCTGTCCTGACTTACTCTGTAGACCAGGCCTGGGCCTGAACTCACAAAAGATAGCCTGCCTCTATGTCCTCTGCCTCCAAGTGTATGGATTAAAGTGTGGGCACCACACCGGTAAGGTTATAGTTTAATAGTGATAGTGTATCAAGTGGACAAGATGTCAGTTGTGCTGATTAGTTATTATCAACTTGATACAAACTAATCACGTGGGACGAAGGAACTGAATTGAAGAATTCATTCTATCTCGATTGGGTGGTGCGAGCTACAGGGAGACCTAACCCCCTTACATGTCTGCCTTCCAATCTGGTTTCCAAAACAGCCAGGCCTTTACCTTTCAGGCAAATTCTACGAGTTTTTCTACTAAAACCTTTTTCCTGTTCTAAGATCAATCCAGAATCCCATAGGCAATTCATTTTAAGCCCTCTTAATTATCGACAGTCCTTTGACAGGACTCAGTCTTGACTTTCATAAGCCCATTCAAGCTTTTAATGGTCTACTCTCATATGGAACCAGACAGCCATAAATGAGAATACACACAAGAACAGCTGGTAGAAAAAATAAATATCATACAAAAAAGAAAGCTGTTGGAGGCTAGGGCCGGCGGATCTTCTGTGAGTTCATAAGGCCAGCCTGGTCTACAGAGTGAGTTCCAAGGACAAGCCTGGGCAGCAGAGAGACCCTGTCTCGAAAGTCCAAAAAAAAAAAGGCTAGGAAAACTCAAAGAAACAGTCTATTCAGAGAAGAAAAATTCTAAAAAACTACTCACGACAATATATACAAGAAAGATAATGCAACTATCAAACAAAAAGATTTTTTTTTTGAGACAGGGTCTCCTTATAGCCCCAGCTGTCCTGGAACTCCCTCTGTAGTCCAGGCTGCCCTGGAATTCACAGAGATCCTCCTGCCTCTGCCTCCTGTGCTGGTATTAAAGGTGTGTGCCACCATGCCTGGATTAAAGACGGTTCTCAGCCACCATGTGGGCACTGGGTCTTGAACCCAGGTCTTCTGTAAGAGTGCCGACTGCCAACTGTGCCTCATGGAGAATTTGAAGAAAGACTGAGAAAGAAATGTGAAAAGCATGTTTGGCAAGAATGCATGAGCTCTGGTGGGGTGGGGGATGGGGGGGAACACGGGTCTCAGATTTGTTAAAAAATACAATAAATTTTATGTGAAAAAAAGAAATAAAAAGAAAATGAAAATTCAGAGGTAAATGGAACTAGAAAAAAAGTCATTCTGAGTGAGGCAACACAGACTCAGAAAAAGAAAAAAAAAAAAAAAAAAAAAAAAAAAAAAAAAAAAAATAATTTTTTGGAAAAAAAAAAAAAAAGCAGCGGCGACTGCTCTTAACCTCTATGCCATGTCTCCAGCCCCGAGATTAATTCTTTTTTTTTTTTTTTTTTTTTTGTCTTTTTCCCGAGACCGGGTCTCCCCTGTAGCCCCAAAGCTGTCCTGAGCACTCACTCATGTAGACAGGCTTGGCCTTAGAACTCACAAAGATCGCTCCTTGCCTCCGTGCTGGATTAGGCGTGCGCGCCCAGACTCACGACACGGAAGACCTTATGTAGATATCACTTCATTTACATTTCTTTTGGCGCCTGGAATTATTAGATTGGCATCTATATTAATTTAGTTCGAGTCTATTTTTTAAGGGTGCCCACACCGTGTACTTGCAATGCTCTGGTCGGGGTTGTTCAGCCACCCATGGTTGGGTTTTCTCCATGGTTGAGAACCGTCTTGAACTCCCGTTCCAGGGGAATAGAGCCTCTTCTGACCTCTGCAGCTAGCACAAACCCTTGGCGTGCACGACCTACGCTGCAGACAGTACATTCATTATACATAAAAAAAATTATACTTATTATTTTTTATGTGTATGAGTGTATTGCCTGGATGTATGTACATGCATTCATGTTGTGAAATGACTGTGGAGGTGAGAAGAGGGTATGAGATCCCCTGGAACTGGAATCAGGGACAGTTGTTACCTGCCATGTGGGTGCTGGAAATCAAAGCCATGTCCTCTGCAAGAGCAATCAATGCTCTTAACCACTGAGCCATCTCTCCAGCCCCCAATTTTTTTTTGGAGGGGGTAGGGTCTTTTTGAGACACGATCTCCCTGTAGTCCTAGATGGCCTGAAACCAGGCTGGCCTTGAACTCACAGAGATCCACCTCCTCTGCCTCCCGAGTGCTGGTATTAAAGGTGTGTACCACCACACTCCCACTGTACTTTTTTTTTTTTTTTATTGATTTTTTTGTATGTGTATGAAAGTACTGTCTGCATGTAGGTTTGTGCATCCATGTCCTGCAATGCCGCGGAGGTCAGAAGAGGGTGTTGGATTCTCCTGGAACTGGAGTTAAAGACGGTTCTTATCCGCCATGTGGGTGCTGGGGATTGAACCCAGGTCCTTTGCAAGAGCAGTCGGTGCTCTTAACCGCTGGGCCATCTCTCCAGCCCCCCCCCCACTGTACTTTTTAAATGACCAATTGAGTAATGTGGAGAATAGGTTAGAAGAGGTAGTATTTTCATGACTGTATAACAGTTATATGATTGGGATTATATTTTTTCCAGTTCAACATTTTATATTTAAAGGATTCAAAAATACATCATAGGAGCCAGGCGTAGTGGCACACACCTTTAATCCCTAGCCTCTGCCTCGGGGAGGCAGAGGCAGGCAGATCTTTGTGAGTTCAAGGCCAGCCTGGTCTACAGAGTGAGTTCCAGGACAGCTGGGGCTATAGGGAGATCCTGTCTCAAAAAGACCAAAAAAACCCAAACCAAAACCAAAACAAAAACAAAAACAAAAATACATCATAGAAAATATTTCTCCATTCTTTTTGAATAATAGCATCTTAGAAGTATATCAAAATTTACTTAATTATTTCTCTATTCCACTGGACATTTAGGTTGTTTTTAATTCTGTGGTGGTTTGAGTGAGAGTGTCCCCCATAGACTTCAAGTATTCAGACATTTTGTCCCCAGTTGGTGGCGCTGTTTTGGGAGATCTTAGAAGGTGTGGCCATGCTGGAGGAAGTATGTCACTAGGGGTGGGCTTAGAGAGTTTAACAAGCCTTCCAGTCTCCAGAGGTTCTCTTGACTTCCTGTGCTCATTGGAAGATGTGAACTTTGGCTTTTTGCTCTAGCTCCTGCCACCATACCTTCCTGGCACAATGAACTCTAATTCCCTGGAACTGTCAATCATAAGCTCAAATAAACTCTTCTTTTTATAAGTTCCCTTGGTCATGGTGATTTTATCACAGCAACAGAAAAGTGACCAATACAGTATTTGGTACCAGGAGTGGGATGTTGGCTGTGAAGAACCTGACCATGTGAGTGTTTGGAGAAATGTGGAAGACTTCGGAATTTGGGGCTAGAAAAGCTGTTGACTAATGTAAACAGAGCTTAACAGGCCATTCTAATAGAACCCTGGAAGAAAGCATTGCTGCAAAAAATGTAGTTCCAGAGGAAAATAAAGACTTAGTCAGTAACTGGGATATTTTGGCAGAGTCTTGCCACAGTTTGCCCACAGCCCAAATGCTTGCCTGATTCTAAGTTGCAAAGCAATGGACTAATTTCTTTGGCAGAGGATATTTCAAGACAGCCTAATGTGGAAACAGTGGTGTGGCTGTTAATGGTGAATATTATACAGATCTACAATGAGAAAGAGCAAATGGGGCAGAAAGAAATGCAGAATATAGTTTGGATTGGAAAAGTGCAGGAGGGAGGTTAATGTTGGAGCCAAGGCATGTGAAAGAGAGGCTCCCTTTGATAAGGAGATTAAAGTGATTAAGGAGAGGCCTAGCTATTTACAAGTAAACAATAGAAAAAGTGAGATTAAAGTGATTAAGGAGAGATTTACAAGTAAACAACAGAAACAGTACCTTCAGGGCAAGACCACACCCAGCTAAGTCTCCAACTTTTGAAAGGAAAATCCTGAAAGGGCAGAGAAAAGTTTCGAATGTGGTTGAAGTGGGCCAGGGTCCATCCTAAATTTGCAGCCAATTCACATGGTGCTGGTTTTAGAGGCACGAAGGATGCAAGAGTGAAGGGGTCATCAGTTCTTCCTCTGCCGTTTCAGAGAGCCGCTAAGGCAAGGCATTGTACAGCAGGGGCATCCCTGCATAAAGAAGGCCCTGATAGGCCATTGCATAAAGCTGTGAATGTGAAGCCTGGTTGGCAGCAGAGACCCCAGGAAGACCTTTGAGATGCCAGAGCTGTGAGATATTTGCCAAGTAGAGCTGCATACAGGGAGTGGTACCAGCCTAAGGAAGAGATGTACGTTGCATACAAAGCTGGAAGAGCTGAGCCATCCAAGCCCTTTGGAAGTAAAGTCCCAGAAGTCGCACATGGAGCTACTGGACTTGGTGTTTGGCCTGCTGGTTTTTGGTCTTGTTTTGGTCCAGTATTTCCTCACTATGCCTCTATTCCTCCCTTTTTTTTTTTTAATTATTTTTTATGTATATGAGTGTACTGTCTACATGTAGGTTGGTGCACCCGTGTTGTGCAATGCTATGGAGGTCAGAAGAGGGCATCGGATTCCCCTGGAACTGGAGTTAAAGACAGTTCTTAGCTGCCATGTGGGTGCTGGGAAACAAACCTGGGTCCTCTGCAAGAGGTCTTTTTGAGACAGAGTCTCCCTATAGCCCCAGCTGGCTTGGAACTCACTCTGTGGACCAGGCTGGCCTTGAACTCACAGAGATCTGCCTGCCTCTGCCTCCCAAGTGCTAGGATCAAAGGTGTGGGCCACCACACCTGGCCCAGTCTGTGCTCTTAACCGCTGAGCCATCTCTCCAGCCCTATTCCTCCCTTTTGGAATGGGAATGTGTATTCGGTCCCAGTGTATGTTAGGAGTATGTAATTTGTCTTTTGAGTTTACAGGAGCTTACAGTTAAGATTGGCTTGGATCTCAGAAGGGACTTTGGACCATAGATTTTCGAATAGAATTGAGACTGGTAAAGACTATGGGGACTTTTAAGGTTGGACTAAATGCATTTTGCATTTTATATTGTTATGAGCCTATGGGGGCCAGGGAGTGGAATGTGGTGGTTTGAGTGAGAGTGTCCCCCATAGGCTTCAGGTATTCAGACATTTTGTCCCCAGTTGGTGGCGCTGTTTTGGGAGATCTTAGAAGGTGTGGCTATGCTGGAGGAAGTATGTCACTGGGGGTGGGCTTAGAGAGTTTAACAAGCTTTGCTAGTCTCCAGAGGTTCTCTCGACTTCCTGCTCATTGGAAGATGTAAACCTCGGCTTTTTGCTCCAGCTCCTGCCACCATGCCTTCCTGGCACATTGGACTCTCATTCCCTGGAACCATCAATTGTAAGCTCAAATAAACTCTTCCTTTTATAAGTTCCCTTGGTCATGGTGATTTTATCACAGCAACAGAAAAGTGACTTATAAAAAAAAAGAAAAGTGACTTATACAAATTCTTAGCTAAAATATTATTTTACTTTGCTTTCTATTGCTGTGATAAAATACTCTGATCAAAAACAACTTGGAGTGGAAAGTTTATTGGTCTCAGTACCCTGGCATGCATATGTTTACCTCATCCTTCTCAGATGAGGTAAAACTCCTGTTTCACCCTCTCCTGAAACAAATTCATTTGTCTTTGATGAAACTGGTATTGGAATAATTGGGGGGTAATCATCCCATTTTGTGGAAGATGAGATCTGGGGACTTCACTGGGCTTTTTTTGTAAATTTTTAATTGAATTTTTGTGTATTTATTTTTGGAAGAAAACATAAAATTTTAATACACAAACACTAGGTAAACATAGTCTCTTTCCTGCATAACTCACATAGAAATTTATCAGACACTGAACGTGGTGGCGCATGTCTTTAATCCTAGCACTTGGGAGGCAGAGGCAGGTGGATCTTTGTGAGTTCAAGGTCATCCTGGTCTACGGAGTGAGTTCCAGGACAGCTGGGGCTACAGGGAGACTCTGTCTCAAAAAGACCAAAAAAAAAAAAAATTTATAAGACTCAGAACTTGATTACAAAAAGTAACCCAAAGTAACTTCTTCCAATCCAGAATCAGACATATCTCTGATTATTATAGATGTTCCTCTATCATGCCACAGTTTGCTATTTAACAGCAAAATACTTGAAGTACTTTGACAAGCCCTGCAAGTTTGTGTGAATCTGAATTAATGTATTTTCTGTAATGTAAAAAGTACTTCTCAAACCCCAAACCAAAATATATTTATGAAAGAATCATGTGTACAAAATTGCTACACATTTTTTTGCAAAGTACATAATGAAGTTTTTTGTTGTTGTTGTTTTGTTTTGTTTTGTTATTTGCCTGGCATGGTGGCGCATGCCTTTAATCCCAGCACTGGGAGGCAGGGGCAGGTGGATCTCTGTGAATTCAAGGCCAGTCTGGTCTACATAGTGAGTTCCAGGCCAGCTGGGGCTACAGGGAGACCCTGTCTTAAAAAAGACCAAAAAAAAAAAAAATCCTCAAAATTTTTGTGTATTCAAAGCAGAATGTCTCATTCACCCTTAATCACTGTCCTACCCATTTCCCACTGGAACCCTCCGATGGTCTCCCTTCAGAATTCATACATTCTGTCATTTAAGGCCTATCCACTGGGGTTTAGTCACCCTATGTAGAGTCCCTCCCTTTACTAAGATCAGGTATTCCTGACTCAGCAATAATCAGCTGCCAATAATTCTACAACTAAAATTGGGGTTTGTTGCCCATTTCTACAAAAGACCAAAAAAAAAAAAAAGAATTGGTCTATTCGATGTCGGTGACGCCATGCCTGTGAGGCATTCTTTTCAATTGTTAATTGATGTGGGAGGGCCCAGCTCACTGGGAGCCATGTCATCCCTGGGCTGGTAGTCCTGAAGAACTGTGTAAAAAAAGTAGCTGAGCCGGGCGTGGTGGCTCACGCCTTTAATCCTAGCACTTGGGAGGTAGAGGCAGGCGGATCTCTGTGAGTTCAAGGCCAGGCTGGTCTACACAGTGAGTTCCAGGACAGTTGAGGCCACAGGGAGACCCTGTCTTGAAAAGAAAAAAAAAAAAAAAAAAAGAAAAGAAAAGTAGCTGAGCAGGCCAGTAAGCCTGCTTCAGTCCCTGCCTCCAGGTTCCTGCCCTGACTTACCTCCGTGATCAACTGTCACTTGGAAGTGTAAGTTGCAATAAACTTTCCACTCCAAGTCGTTTTTGATCAGAGTATTTTATCACAGCAATAGAAAGCAAAGTAAATTAGAAACAACCTAAATGTCCAGTGGAATAGAGAAATAATTAAGTAAATTTTGATATACTTCTACGATGCTGTTATTCAAAAAATGGAGAAATGTTTTCTATGATGTATTTTTGAATCCTTTAAAAATAAAATGTTGAACTGGAAAAAAAAACCAATCATATATCTATTATACAGTCATGAAAATACGATCTCTTCTAACCTATTCTCCACATTACTCAATTGGTCATTTAAAAAGTACAGTGGGGGTGTGGTGATGCACACCTTTATATACCAGCACTCAGGAGGCAGAGGAGGTGGATGTGGGGTTTTGTCTGCTTGAGTTTGCATAGGTCTTGTGTATGCTGACAGCATTGCTGTAGGTTCGTGTGCTTCCTCACTGCCTCCTCTCCTTCCATATAGTCATGCACCTCCTCACTGCCTCCTCTCCTTCCATGTAGTCATGCACCTCCTCACTTCCTCCTCTCCTTCCATGTAGTCATGCACCTCCTCACTGCCTCCTCTCCTTCCATGTAGTCATGCACCTCCTCACTGCCTCCTCTCCTTCCATGTAGTCATGCACCTCCTCACTGCTCTGTCTCCTTCCATGTAGTCATGCACCTCCTCACTGGCTCTTATAGTATTCCCATTCCCTCTTCCAAAATGGTCCCTGAGCCCTGGGTGGGTGAAGTTTAACAGGAATCCTGTCCAAGAATCTACATTTTGCAGACTCTTAGTCTTTACACTTTGACCATTTGTGACCTTTTGTGTTCCTGGCCATCTATTGCATGAGGGAGCTTCATTAATGAGAATTGAGAAATTCATTAGTGTTTTGCTTCTTGTTCTATGTTCTGTGAGCTGTAGGTATAGAGGTTTCACTGTAGATGTGCTACTTAGGCAATTCACAGACAATGTCTGTGTGTGACCAGTTGTGGTACTCTGTAATAGTCTCTGTGTGGTGCAAAAGAAGCTTCTTTGATGAGTGGTGACTGGGATGCTTGTCTGTAAATATAAGGATATATATTTTGCACATGGTAAGAAATTATATTTGTCTAGGGATGTGACAGCCTTAGGATTTTCTACATGATCTATGACCTCTCCAGCCATGTATTTTTGACTATGTTTACAGTACCACACATTGAGTTTCCTCCCATTGAGTGGGCTTTAAGTCCAATTAGGTAGCTATTGATTACCCCCAAATTGAAAGTGTCACTACTGGGCTGGGGGGATAATACAGCTGTTAAAGGCTAAGGCTAAGGCTAAGAACCACAAAAAAATAAAAAGTGTCACTACCGCACCAGTGTCATTTGCTGTGCTAGTCACTGATGTGGTTATTTGGCCTAGAAGCTGGAATTGGCGTATCAATTGATGTACTTCCATAGCAGCTTGAACAATGATCTCCAAAGCTATGAGACCTGACCTTCAGGGGAAGTGGCTTCCTGATCAGTTCCAGCTCCATTGCTCCAAATTGGGTCTCTGAAGTATGTCCTATATTCAGCAGTAGGGTCTTACCTTCAAGTTCTGGGAGGCAATCAAGGGCTGTGGCAGTAGCTTGTGTAACTTTGGGATTCTCTTGGACTACCCTGGCCAACGACTCAAAGGGAGATTTCTCCTGTCTGGCACTGTTTCTTGTTACATAGCCTTCAGTTATACATGTGGACTCATGTAGAGGTTTTTGTTGTTGTTTTTTTTTTGTCTTCTCGAGACAGGGTCTTCCTGTAGCCCCAGCTGTCCTAGAACTCACTCTGTAGACCAGGCTGGCCTTGAACTCACAAAGTTACACCTGCCTCTGCCTCCTGAGTGCTAGGACTAAAGGTGTGCGCCACCATGCCCGGCTCATGTAGAGGTATTGTACATGTAATTTTTCTGTAGGTTGTTGAACTAATACAGTTCCCTCTGTTTTTTTATGCTGGTCAGACATCATCTCTCTTCTCTCTCTCCCTGTCTGACCCCCGTATGCTCTCCCCATTTGAAGTGTCCCCGTTTTCCCACTTTTCCCTTGATTATCCCAGCCTCCTATGGTCCCAACTCTCTCAAGGTCCTTCTTGTGCTTAATCCTCAAAGTTTCTTGTATAACACCCCCTCCCCCCTCCCATTTAAGTACCCCCATTTTATCCATTTCTCTCTTAATAACACCTATCTCCCGTTCTCTCTCAGGTTCCTTCTCTCCCTTCACCTCCCTGGTTCCTTTCCACTTTCCTGGCCCCTGCAGTTACATCAGGATATATACTCACATATAAGGATTTGGTGCTTGGATCCACATATGAGGGAGAACATGAGTCATTTGGTTTTTTGAGTCTGTGTGGCTTTGCTTAGTTTCGTGTTCCATCCATTTACCTGCAAACTTCATGATTTCCTCTTTCTTTACCACTGAATAGAACTCCATTATGTAGATGTACCACATTTTCATCATCCACTCTTCAGTGGAGGGACACTTAGATTGCTTCCATGTCTTAGTTATTATGAAAAGAGGAGTAACAACTATGGATCTACAAGTATCTCTTCAATAGCATGAAAAACAAAGAATCAAGAAAACAAGTGACCCAATTAAAAGAAGGGCTAAGGATCTGAAAAGAGAGTTCTCAAAAGAAGAAGTGAAGGTGGCTACGAAACATCTTAGCTGTCCAACATTGTTAGTAATTAGGGAAGTGCAAGTTAAAAACCACTTTAAGATTTCATTTTACCCCAGTCAGACTGACTGAGATCAAGAAAGAGAACAAATGATACAAATGCTGGAGAGGCTGTGGGGAAAGGGCAATGCTCATTCCCTACTCGTGGGATTGCAAACTTGTGCAACCCCTATTGAAAGCAGTGTGGAGAACTCTTAAAAACTAAAAACGAACCTACCACTTGACCCAGTTATACCACTTCCTCACTGTGTTTTAAAGAGACTTCATCCCCGTGTGATTTTAGCTTGACTTCTTCTTGCGTCTGAGTCCTGGTGGTGCCGGTTGGTTCTGGGAACTTTTGCCTCTGCACTGCAGGATTCGGTTTCCTTGGTTCTCCCAAGCCCTTCACCCCCATCACCTGCTTTTCAGCTCCTGATCTTTATAAAACTTTCTTGTCTCCTCTCTTTGTTCTCTGATCTTGTAGGTACCTGGCTGTTCTAATTTCCTTTCAATTGCTGTGACAAAACATTCGGAGCAAAACCAAGGGGAGGAAAGGGTTTATTTGGCTCACATCTCCTGGGTCACAGTTCATCACTGAGGGAGACAAGGATAGGAACTCATGGCAGGAACCCAGATAGGAACCGAAGCACAGGCCCTGGAGGAATGCTGCTTACTGGCTTGCTCCTCTGGCCCATGCCCAGCCTGCTATCTTATACTGTACATAACAACCTGCCCAGGGTGGCACCACCCACAGTGGGCTGGGCCCTCCCACATAACTCAACAATCAAGACAATACTCCACAGATGTAGCCCCAGGCCAGTCCAATGGAGCCAACTCCACAATTGAAGCTCCCTCAACCCAGATGTATCAAGTTGACACTAAAGCTATCCAGCACACTGGCTTAACCTATAAGAAGCAGGACTAAGCCGGGCGTGGTGGTGCACGCCTTTAATCCTAGCACTTGGGAGGCAGAGGCAGGTGGATCTTTGTGAGTTCAAGGCCAGCCTGGTCTACAGAGCGAGTTCCAGGACAGTTGGGGTTACAGGGAGACCCTGTCTCAAAAAGACCAAAAAAAAANTATGGAAGAGTACAATGAGTACCTTAAAACTCTGCAAGCAGAAATATTCTGTAAAGTTTCATAAATCATAATCACTTTTTATAATCTTTTATTGAAGTTTTATACATTCCATACATCACTCCTCAGTTCAATCCAGACTCATTTCCCCCTCCATGCCCCCGCCCCTCCCAAGTTCATGCATTCTGCCATACATGTCTTGTTTCCCCTTCTGTTCAAAGTTTTTCAAAGCAGAAGATTATTTTTTGTGGGAAAGAACTCTACTGCTTCAGTCAGTTCCCTGTCCCAGTTCTTTTGTTGTTGTTGTTCCCTCCAATTCTTTTTTTTGTTTGTTTGTTTTTTTGGGGGGAGTTTTTTTTTTGGTCTTTTTGAGACAGGGTCTCCCTGTAGCTCTGACTGTCTTGGAACTCACTCTGTAGACCAGGCTGGCCTTGAACTCACAAGATCCGCTTGCCTCTGCCTCCCAAGTGCTAGGATTAAAGGCGTGTGCCACCACGTCCAGCACAGAGTAGTTCTTTAATATTTCTTTTTTTTTTTTAATTTTATTTATTTTTTTATGTGTATGATTATACTGTCTGCATGTAGGTTTGTGCACCCGTGTCATGCAATACCTCAGAAGTCAGAAGAGGGCGTCGGATTCCCCTGGAACTGGAGTTAAAGATGGTTCTTAGCCGCCATGTGGGTGGTGGGGATCAAACCCTGGTCCTCTGCAAGAGCAGTTGGCACTCTTAACCGCTAGGTCATCTCTCCAGCCCTAGTAGTTCTTATATGTATTATTTGTTTCTTTGGATAACCTTAATCTAATTGGCAATTATGTTCCTGTATACAGTTACAGGTACCCAACTTAATGAATGATTCTCAGGGTTTTAACCACCTCTGATATGATGGAGATATAAAGTCTTCAAGCCTTTTTGTAAATCCTTTTATTTTCTTGTCAAATCATTGGCAAAATAACTGTTAATATCTGAAGACTATTTATCCATGGCTCGTATTTTTACCACCTTTACTAATTCTTTAATTTACTTCATAGCTGGTCACTTCATTAATCATAGTTTTTAGTAATTAGTCTATTACCAAACATGAATTTTCAGTAATGAAAAAGGTACATTCTTGCCCCCAGGAAGCTTGCACCCTAGTAGAAGGAAGGTTCAGAAGGAAGAAGGTGATGGTGACGTAACACACAGAAATAAACTGCCTTCTCAGGTCTTAAATGATTAAAGGAAGTCACATTTTAGAAGACTGAAAGGTTGAAGGAAAGGGAAGCACAAGCGTATTAAAGGAAGAGGAACAGTAAGTTAAAGTTTTAGGATGGAGAGAATTTGCTTTGTTTGAAGCAAATGTACCCTACCGGTCCTGGGACAAGGCCAGGTTTCAGATGATAAAGCATAAGAGGTCTTCAGAAGGCAGATTATATGAAGTTTATACAGTATGTTAGCATGGTACATTGCAAAAAGGCTACAAATGCTTTCTCTATAGGGTGCATTCGTTTGAAATCTGACTGATGCTCTTCCTGTAGCTCTGTTTTCAAATGTGAACTTGGCCAGTAAATCCTTTACTCACAAGCTTGTTAGTTGCCACTTTAGATTCTGCCTCTTGGATGACTCCCTATGAGACCTGTATTATTTGTTCCCTGAGATACTTCACTAGCTTTTTCATTTACCTCCCTCCCTCTAATCGGCCTCTAATACTAATTTTAAGATAAAATTGAAGCTCTTGATTTTAGAACACAAAGCCCTCCTGTTAGTCAGCTTCCTGTTACTGTAACAAATACCTGGGATAGATCACCTGAAAAGTAAGGAAGGTTTATTTTACCTCATGGTTTCAGAAGTTTCAGGCTATGGCTGATTGGCTTCATGGCTTTTGAACCTACTTTTGAGGCAGAACATCATGGTGAAGCACATTGTGGTGGAGGAAAGCTGCTCACTTTACAGCAGTGGACAGCAAAATAGTGACAGCAAATAGCACCACAGGCTGATGACCAAGCCTTCGACACATAGGAACACTTTCAAACCACACTGTGTTCATATTTTGATCCCCAGAATCATCTCTGATGTTTGTGGTGGGTCCTGTTTGCTCCGGCCACAGTGCCTATAGATCTGTTCTCTGTGTGTGACGTGCACATAGCACTGCCAGTCTTCCTCTAGCACTACACTTCTGCTCCTTCCTTAAAACTCACTTCAGGTATCTTTGATCTACCAGTTTGGGTTCCATTGCCATCCTGATCACAGTTCTCATGCCATATTATAACCATGATACAAACCAATAATTGGTTTGTCATATTGTACATTCTGGACTATGAACTACTTGAACATAATTATTCTGTGGCAGTAGGTGTTGCAAGGATTGCATGTTCAAAAAAAACCCCTTGAAGACTTGAATCTCAGGTTTGTTTGTTTCCTTGTTTGTGGGCTTGCTTTTTTTTTTTTTTTTGAGTTGGTTTTTTTGAAACAAGGTCTCACTCTGTAGCCCTGGCTGGGCTTGAACTCACAGAGATCCTCCTGCCTCTGACTCTCAAATGCTGGGATTAAAGACGTGTGACACTATGCCCTAGTTTTTTAACTTAAAAAAAAAAAAACCAACACACCATGGGGCTGAAGAGATGGTTCAGCAGTTAAGAGCACCGACTGCTCTTGCAGAGGACCCGGGTTCAATTCCCAGCACCCACATGGCGGCTAAGAACCATCTTTAACTCCAGTTCCAGGGGAATCTGACGCCCTCTTTAAATGCACCACATCTCTTTGTTTGTGAGCATGCATGTGCGTGCTCATGTTGCAGTCGGAGGACAACCTGTTTTCTCTCCTTTCACTATGTGGGTTCTGGGGATAAATCTCGAGGCTTGCTGGCAAGTGCCTTAACCCACTGAGCCATCTGGCCAGTCCACGGTCTCAGTTTTATGTGCTTCCTAAGATCCACTTCAGTTCTAAAATATAAGACTTAGGCGGGGCGTGGTGGCGCACGCCTTTAATCCTAGCACTTGGGAGGCAGAGGCAGGTGGATCTTTGTGAGTTCAAGGCCAGCCTGGTCTACAGAGTGAGTTCCAGGACAGCTGGGGCTACAGGGAGACCCTGTCTCAAAAAGACCAAAAAAAAAATATATATAAGACTTTTCCTCCATATAATTTTACTATTATTGGAGAGAGAGAGAGAGAGAGAGAGAGAGAGAGAGAGAGAGAGAGAGAGAGACAGACAAAGAATTGGGGGTAGCTACTTAAAGCAGCCAAAAAGTATAGGCAGTCTTCTTTCACGTCTACAATAAAAAACACCTTATTGTATACTGAAATGTAGGGTAAGTTAGATAAGTAGAAATAGATAGACAGCCTTATTTAAATGAAGAGTGTTCACTAAATGCATCCAACCATTTACTTGTTAATTCTAAAACCATTTTTTGAACCAGACACCGTTCTAGTCATCTGCAGCACAGCAGCACAGACAAAAAGCTCTGTACTTGACAAGCCTTCATTGGTAGACAATCAACAAATGCACTAAGTATTTTTAAAAGTGGTAGGTACTGTGGACAAAATAGAATAGCAAAGGAGGCCTTCTTTTACCTTGTCAGTATTAGTAATAAGTACATAGAGAGCTCAATTTGGTAGCAGGTGCATGTAATCACATGCATGTAATCACATGGGAGGAAAGCAAGAGGATCACAAGTTCAAGGTCTGCCTGGGCTCAGAGTGAATTCAAGGCTAGCCTGAGCAACTTAGTGAGACCCTCTCTCACAACAAAAAGTAAAAGAGCACTGGGGATATAAGTCAGTAGAAGAGCATATGCCTAGCCTGGACAATCCCCAGTACCTCCAAAAATCAAAACCCAAACTAAAATTAGTTAATTTGAGCTATTTAAATGAATCATTATTTATTTATTTATTTATTTATTTATTTATTCATTCATTCATTTTAAAGCCAATTTTTATTGAAGCTTTGTGAAAATGAATCATTTTAAATGGCAGAAATTAGGGCCGAGCCTGATGGTGCACGCCTTTAATCCCAGCACTTGGGAGGCAGAGGCAGCTGGATCTCTGTGAGTTCGAGGCCAGCCTGGTCTACATATCCAGTTCCAGGACAGCTGGGGCTACAGGGAGACCCTGTCTCAAAAAGACCAAAACAACAACAACAGGGTTGGTAAAGGTAGCTCAGTGGTGAAAGCAATTGCTACACAAGCCTGATGAGCTAAGTTTGACTCCCAGAAACTATGGTGGAAGGCAAGAACAGACTCTGAAAGTTGTCTTCTGACCTCCATACATGCACCATGGCACATGCCTGCCCATACTCAACACAAACACATATATGTACAGTAATAACAAATATTTTATTTATTATGTTAAAAATAAAAGGAGCAGGAGGGGCTTGGAGATGTAGTTCAGTTGGTAGTGACTATCATGCACAAAGCTCTGGGTGCAGTCCGATACCATATAAACTAGGTGTGATAGAATATGCATGTAATCCCAGTATTTAGAAGGCAGAGGCAGGAGGATCGGAAGTCTTTAGCTACACAGCAAATTCGTGGCTAGCCAGGGCTACATGAACTGATGTCTCAAACAATAATATAAACTTTTACTTCAGAACTTCTCAAATCTGTCTGAATGTTTTGTTTGTTTGCATTTTCACATGTAGGTAAAAATAATGTGGATCCTTTTAGGATTCCTAGGGAGGCCTTATGGAATGGAATGGGGCAGACAGCTTCACCCCATGGGATGCTCAGAAGAAAGCAGCCTGGGTTTTTTTGCGGGGGCGGGGGGAATCACTTCTCCTTCTTTGCTCTCAAATAACTTAATCAAAAGATTTAATGTTTCACTGTAAACAGTCTTAAAAGTCAAAATTAATGTCACCTGCAGAGTAAGCCAAAAGAGCCGGAGTATTGTTTCTCACAGCAGTCAAAATTGTTTTTCAGAGTCCTACCATAATGAAAGACTTTTCTTGTATTTCTTAAAAACTAGAACTGAGTGGTAATTCTGATGACTGTCAGGTCCTGTGGGGTGTTTACACAAAGGTACTTTTAAATGAAGAGTCATTTTTAGAGCAATTAGGGAAGAGGCTAGACAGAGAAGAGGCAGTTCAGGGGCCCAAGGGTCGGGGTTAAGGCTTATTGACAGGACAGGGTCAGGCTGCTGCTCCTACACCACGGCCCATGTACCTGCCCTCCGGATACACCCAAGACCTCCCGGCCTCCACTCCCTGCATAGGCGAACTGTCCAGAATGTGGTGAGGAAAGGAGGAAGAGGAGGGCAAGTCTGCTGACACATTACAGTTCATCTGAAAAGCAAGTTTGAAAATACTTTGTGTATATTTTTCTGGCCCAGATGTTGTGTCACATTAAGAAGAAACTTTAAAAACACACAAAGCATTGTCTGTTCTTTTCACTATGTAGTTTGCAGTTATTGCATCCCGAAGAAAGAAATTGCCTGCCTAAGTAGTCTTTTAATTTCATTTTTTAGTTTTGAGTTACAGGCTTCTGGCAAGCTCTGTGACCACTACTGTTACCTGGTGGCGCCTATATTTCATCAAATTTAGACATGCAGACTACCTGGACCCAGGCCCAGATGAACTGTTGTGGCTGATAAACATGATCCCACCCTGCCCCCATGCATACTCCTGCTTTTCCCTTTAAGGGAATCTAAGACTCAGTCACAGGATCCCCAAGGGGGCCAAAGAAAAATGTGTTCCGGCACTCACGTTTGCCCTGTGGTTTTCTCTGCTGCATCTCTGCCTGCCCAGAGGCTGCTGAACATCCCAGCAGTGCCCCCACTTCGCCAGGGTTGGTAATTACTGGAAGGAACATTTTTGTTTTGTTTTGTTTTTAATAAAAACAAGCAGAGGCATCTATCAGTACTCACAGCAAAGGCAGAATTTGTTTGACATCTTCTGATTGCTGCTTACAAAAAGAATGACAGCAGTTATTAAACAAATAAGAAAAAAAAAGATGGCATTTGTTGGTAGTTTTCAGATATCCTGAGAATATCCTTGATATTCTTACTGCTTTGCTTACATGCCTAAGAAATAATAGTCATTAATTTTTGAAATCTAGGTTGTATTTGATTTGGAGTCATAAAAATTCAGATATTAAGCAAATATATGCTTTTTAGCTGTGTAATCTGCCAGGGCTTTTCCTTGCCTAGAGTGTGTTTCAAACACTTGTTTTTAAGATTGCAGGGTGAGTATTATCAGCCAGTATAATTAAGCATAATTGCATTTCCTATGTGAATTATTTTTAGTCTCTTTTAAAATGCATTCATAATTATTTTCCTCTGTACTAGCGATTCTTGTAGGTTTGCCTTGATAAAAGGTTATGGAAAAATTGTCTGCTTGCTTGGAGTCAGTCAGAAGTCATGAATTTCATTTCAATTTAACTTAGAAGTTTTGAAATGAAAATGTGGTACACAGTCAAGTGGGGAAAACATTAAAGAAACTGCTCAGGGGCTGACGTTTTTGTTCTCATGTCATGTTAGTGTGATCTGAGAAAAAAGAATCTCCCTCCGACCTAAATTATCCTACTGGGGAAATGTTAGAGTGATTCTAGTCCCTGACCTCACCCAGTAATGTGACAGCGTCAGATGCCACTTTCCAGAGGCACAGGGTAATGTGGGAATTTGCTAGGAAGGGAGCCGGGAGAACCTTCTGGAATGTTGGTAGTAACTTGAATCTTCATAGGTTTTGTACATTTGTCAGAACTCACTGAATGATTTGCTTAGTATTTGTGTATGTATGTGACATGTACATTTTTCCTATCTCCAAAATAAGGAACCTGTAAGTACATACTGAAGTCTAGTTAAAGGATAGGTAAGTTGTCCTGTGGTAGGGAGGAACTGATCTTGGTCTTTGAATCTTACTTTGAAATGCATTTTAAAAGAAAAATAACCCAGCACTTGGGAGGCAGAGGCAGAGGCAGACAGATCTCTGTGAGTTCAAGGCCAGCCTGATCTACATAGGGAGTTCCAGGGTAGCTGGAGCTACAGGGAGACCCTGTCTCAAAAAGACCAAAAAAGAAAAAGAAAAAGAAAAGCCACATGAGTGCAGGGTTGTGGCTATATCTGTAATCTCAGCAGCAGCAGCAGCAGCAGCAACAACAACAACATGGATTGATAGATAGATGATGAGAGGTTTAGAAATGCCCTAAAGAACAAGTACAGCAAAATGCTACAGATAGTAGTAAATGTCAGTACTCAATGTAAAATTCTCCCAACCTGTGTACATTTGAAATTTTTTATATAAAATTTTGGGGCTGAGGTTGGCCTCAGTGGCAGAGAGCTTGCCAAATAGCATAAAGCCCTCAGCTCCATCTCTAGCTCTTGGCTGTGCTCATCTAAGGATCTTACTTTAGTCTCCCTTAACCCAAAATCAGAGGACTTGGGTTAGTACCAAAAAGGAGAGGAGTATTAATGGAGTCATTTGGATAAACAGAAAAAGTACCCACCTCGTACTTTCTCTGGTTACCTGCTAAAACCATTACCAAGCATGGAAGCCAAGGACGTCTTTACAAACAGGGGACCTCTGAGAAACTGAAGCCACAAAGCCCAACCAATGACCTCTTTGGTCAGAAAAAAATTGGCCTACAGAACTGGCACCATGAAAAAGGACATGGCTTCTGACACCTGATCTTCAGTCATAGCATGCAGGTGACTCCTACCTATATTCCTATATTAAGGCTCTATCAAATGAAAATGGTTTTCAGCCAGATCCCAGAGATTTGGTCATAAACACCCCCACATTTATCAGAATTCCAAACTATCTCTTACATTCTGATAGAGCTCATTTTAAGATATCTTATACTGGACCCACAAATGTGTGTGTGTGTGTGTGTGTGTGTGAATCTTAAAGGGTCAAAAGGGTAAGTTGGTTCCAGTGGAACTGGAACCAAACTTTTTTTTTTTGAGACTGGGTTTCCTTGTAGCCCCAGCTGGCTGGAACTCACAGAGATCTGCCTGCCTCCAGCTCTTGAGTGCTGAGATTAAAGGTGTGTACCACCAGGCCTGGCTTAAACCAAACTTTTAAGAGTGAAAATATATTTTGAATGAGGCCATGTTGCTGAATTGGTACTTGAAAAGTAAACTGCAAAGTCAAGATTTGAGACACTGAGAGATTGCAGTACTATATGAGTTACAGTGAATTCTGACCAGCTAATTTATCTCTACTCTTTGATGTTTCCCCCTAGGAACTAAGAAATAAAGCTTGACACAAAATCCGCAGCCTATGGTTCTCAAATTTTAATGTGAATTAAATAATAAGAGTTAATTGTGTAGGAAACTTTAGTGTGTGGAAATAGTGATTGGCTACTAGAGCTAGGGCAAAGCTTGGACATCTGCATTTTATTAAGCATCAGTGTAATACTGATGGAACTGTTAGGCTATGTGGGATATGATGTAGATGTGACAGTTTTGTCTTTAATTTTGTTTTCAGACAGGGTCTTGCTAGGTTGACCAAGCTGGCCTCAAGCTCATGGGCTCAAGAGATCTTCCTGTCCCAGCCTCCCAAGTTGCTGGGAGTACAAGTGGCTACCTCGGGGGTGTTCTGTGTGTAATATAGTGACCAACTGAAATATCTGTCTCCCTCTTCCCCCTTTTAGCATTTTGATGTGGAGAAATTAAAACATATATTAGACAGTGTCGTGAAGCTCCGTGAACCCATCATCAATTGTAATCCCAAGCACCTTTCACCTAGCCCTGTACGCCTTCTGCACAGTTGATGTGTGGTCACAATTAAATATTTTAATATGCATCTCTACAATATTAGAAATATTTTAATGCATACTAAAAATATATATAATAATTAATGTATATATTAATAATTAATGCATTTGACAAGGTCCCCTGTAGCCTCATCTGGCCTAGAACTTACTGTGTAGACCAGATTGCCTTGATCTCACAGAGATCCACCTACCTCTGCTAGAATATAAATATGCCATCGCAGGGGCTGGGGAGGTGGCTCAGTGGATAAACCACTTTCTGCTCAGGTGTGATGACTAGAGTCTGGATCCCCAGAGACCATGTAAATCTGGCCAGGTATGGCAGCTCCCACTACTTTGAGAGGCAGATATAGAGGATCCCCGGGCAAGCTGTCTACCTAGACTAGCTGGAATTGGTGAGCAGCAAGTTCATTGACAAACTGTGGCTCCAAAAAATAAACTGGAGGCTGGAGAGATGGAGCAGGGGTTAAGAGTGCTTGCTGCTCCTGCAGAAGATTGGAGTTCAGTTCCCAGAACCCACATGGATGGCTCAAAACCACCTGTAACTCCAGCTCTTAGGGGATCCAATGCCTTCTTCTGGCCTACACAAGCACCTGAACACTGTGCACATACATGTGCAGATACACATGTGCACATAAATCAAATAGACCTTAAAAAAGTAAAGTGGAGCCGGGCATGGTGGCGCACACCTTTAATCCTAGCGCTTGGGAGGCAGAGGCAGGCGGATCTTTGTGAGTTCAAGGCCAGCCTGGTCTACAGAGTGAGTTCCAGGACAGCTGGGACTACAGGGAGACCCTGTCTCGAAAAGACCAAAAAAAAAAAAAAAAGTAAAGTAAAGTGGAGGGCTGGAGAGATGGCCTAGCAGTTGAGAGCACCGGTTGTGGAGAACCCTGGTTCTAACCCCAGCACCCGCGTGGCAGCTGAGAACCGTTTGTAAACTCCAATTCCAGGGAGAACTCCGTTCCAGGGGATCTGAGCCCCTCTTCTGACTTCCGTGGCATGCACGGACACGGGTGCACAAACCTACATGCAGACAGTACATTCAACACATACAAAAAAATAAATAATTTAAAAAAAGGGGGGGCTGGATAGATGGCCTAGAGGTGTTAGAGCACGACTGCTCTTGCAGAGGACCCCGGGTTCGATCCCCACCCCACATGGCGGCTGGCTGAGAACTGTCTTGAACTCCAGTTCCAGGGGAATCCGGCACCCTCTTCTGATCTCCACGGCATTGCATGACAGGTACACAAACCTACATGCAGACAGTACATTCATACACAATAAAAATAAATTAAAAAATTAAAAATAAATAAAAATAAAATTAAAAAAAAAAGTAAAGTGGAAGCGGGGCATGGTGGTGCACACCTTTAATCCCAGCACTTGGGGGGCAGAGGCAGGCGGATCTCTGTGAGTTCCAGGCTAGCCTGGTCTACATAGCGAGCTCCAGGCCAGCTGGGACTAAAGGGAGACCCTGCCTCAAAAATCCCCCCCCCTAAAAAAAGTCAAGTGGAGAGTAATTGAAAAAGATACCCAACATCAACATCAGGCCTACTGTGGACATGCACACACAGATGCACACACCCAGACACATGAACACACATATATGCACACATACACTGCGTCTGTGTGCGCGCACATACGCACACACACACACACACAACACACACGAAACCTTACAATATTTGAGAATTTTCTTTCTTTTTTTTTTAAAGGCGTGCGCCACCACGCCCGGCATTTATTTCTGTATGTGTATGAATGTACTGTCTGCATGCAAGTTTGTGCACCCGTGTCGTGCAATGCCGCGGAGGTCAGAAGAGGGTGTCGGATTCCCCTGGAACTGGAGTTCTCCTGGAATTGGAGTTTCAGACGGTTCTCGGCCGCCATGTGGGTGCTGGGGATCGAACCCGGGTCCTCTGAAGAGCGGTCGGTGCTCTTAACCCCTAGGCCATCTCTCCAGCCCCCGAGAATTTTCTTAGTGTCAGTTATTTGTGTCTGGATTTCCTTGCCTTCCTTCCCAGCTTCCTGCTGGAATCAGGAAGTAAACATGGCCACACCTTGCATTTTGGCTGGTGTCTGTCTTTAATTTTTCTTTGGTCTTTTTGAGACAGGGTCTCCCTGTAGCTCCAGCTGTCATGGAACTCGCTATGTACACCAGGCTGGCCTTGAACTCACAAAGATCTGCCTGCTCTGCCTCCCAAGGGCTAGAATTTGTCTTTAATCTTTTACTAGGTTCTTTATCCCTCTCTTTTATTTTCTTGGCGATTTACCTGCTGAAGAAGGCAGACCGTTGTATTGATTTTTCAGTGTGGAATTCGCTTTTATTCCCATTATGCCACCGCCCCCCCCCCTTTCCCTCCTTCTTCCTGTCAACTTATAGCCTTGGCCCTTCTGTCCTGACATTTCATCAGGTTTGGGATCAGGGTTTTTACGTAGAATACACCATAGGAAATGTCCTAGCCATGTACCTGGGGCACATGTTTATTCCTGTTCTTTTTAAACTTTTTTTTTTGTGTGTGTGTGTTCTCGAGACAGGGTCTCCTGTAGCCCCAGCTGTCCTGGAACTCACTCTGTAGACCAGGCTGGCCTGAACTCACAAAGATCCACCTGCCTCTGCCTCCCAAGTGCTAGGATTAAAGGTGTGCGCCACCACGCCCGGCTATTCCTGCTCTTTTTATCACGCTGTTAGCCACTGATGATCACTGCTAAATCTGGTCTCAGTATGTAGCTCTGGCTGGCCTAGAACTCACTATACAGCCCAGGCTGGCCTCAGACTTTCAGCAATCCTGTGCTGATATTATAGACATATAGACATGTACCATGCCTGGCAAAAGTTTTTAAGTAAGTGCTTTTTAATTCATTTTACTTGTGTGTTTGTGTGTGTGTTTATAATTTTATATGTAATATAATTACAATAATAAGAATTTTCCTACGTGCTCCCACCATGCATTTCAGTTTTTGCTGAGATATATATATATATATATATAGATTATTATATTATATATATAATATAATGAATGGACAGGCACATGATTGAACAGAAAGTCAAGTTTGGGGCTCCATATAAAATCATAATTGTAGGAAATTTCATTAAGTACAAGTGAGCCAGAGTCACTCATTCTATACCACCATTCCATTTTTTTTTTTTTTTTTTTTTTTGTCTTTTGAGACAGGGTCTCCCTGTAACCCCAGCTGTCCTGAAACTGCTCTATAGACCAGGCTGACCTTGAACTCACAAAGATCCACCTGTCTCTGCCTCCCGAGTGCACCACCATGCCCAGTGGGGGGTGAATTCTTAATATCCATACTGTATCCTGGCAGCAAGCAAAGTTTCTGGGTAAAGGGCAGAGAATTTTTACTTACAACAGTAAGCACATTGGTTTCCATAACCCAACTCCTCTTTGAGGGTCATGGAAAGGCCTCTAGAAGAATGAGTTTGAATGTGCTAGGATCACACAAACTGGGAAGAAGTAGGCTTGTTCCTTCATTCAACAAATGTCCAGGTTGCCAGGTGTGTATGTCAGATTCTAGCATAGACGGTAAATACTGGCAAGCTCCCAATCTGTCACTTAAAACCTCTGCATCTACGGTTAGTATCTCAAATATATGTGAATATTGAAGAGTGTGTGAATATTGAAGAGCATGTGGTGTTTTACATGCATCCGATCACATGCATGATTTCATACATATACATGTGTGGTTGTGACTTTTCTGTTCTGACTTAACATTGTCACTCAAACCAGCTTTTTCTTCATTTGCCTTCTATTATCATCTGTATGGAAGTTCGCATGAAGTTGACTCATCCCCCACTTTTCAGGTAGCAGTTGAATTAACACAATTTGTAACCTACTATTGTCTCTGCTAATGTGGATAGCTTTTTTGTTTTGGTGGGAGAGGAGGAGAGTGTGGTGTAATTAAAATTTTAATTTCTGTTTGATGAATATGTAGGGCGGTGGGTGCGAGTGGCGAGGAGTTTTTGTGCACGCCGGGTCGTGCATGCCGGGCAGGGAGGTTCAGAGGAGGGTATGTCGGATTCCCCTGGAACTGGAGTTCTCCTGGAATTGGAGTTTCAGATGGTTCTCGGCCGCCATGTAGGTGCTGGGGATCGAACCCAGGTCCTCTGTAAGAGCAGTCGGCGCTCTTAACCGCTAGGCCATCTCTCCAGCCCCAATGTGGATAGCTCTTTTGATGGAAAGTAAAGTATGTTTTAAAAATTAGAATCTGCCCGGTGTGGTGGCGCACGCCTTTAATCCTAGCACTTGGGAGGCAGAGGCAGGCGGATCTTTGTGAGTTCAAGGCTAGCCTGTTCTAGTGAGTTCCAGGACAGATGGGGCTATAGGGAGACCCTGTCTCAAAAAGACAAAAAATAAATAAATAAATAAATAAATAAAAATTAGAATCTGAAGGAAGGAAATCCAGGTACACAGTGATAAGGGTTTTGCCAGGCTGGAGAGTCCTAAAGAAAATGACAGATCCCACAACTGCATCCCATGATTTGGCAAGTGATTGTAGTACCCAGTGTGCTGGGCTGCATGGGAGCTGCAGCGTTCTATTGGGGAGCCATAAGGCACAATGGACAGATAAACATGATAACTGCAGAAATGGGAAGGGGCTTGAAGGAAGCAGGGTTAAGATGGTATGAGTAACTGGGAAGACCACTTTAGAAAGGGTGGTCCAGAAGGCCTCACTGATGAAGTGACATTTGAGCCGAGCCCTGAAAGATATGAATGAGCCAAGGATGTGAGGAGCTGGCGAAAGGGCAAATACAGAGACAGAAGGGCTTAGTGTGTCTGAGGAGCAGAAAGGGGGCCCCTTATAGCTGGAGGGCAGTGAGAGACTGCGAAAATGGAGCAAGCAGCAGAGATAGGTGGAGCCAGATTTGCAGCCTTTGTAGGCCATCACAGAAATCTGGAGCTCTATTCAAGAGCCAGTTGACAAATGCTGAAGAGCTTTAAGCATAAGCAGAAAACTTGGATAAGCAAGTGCCTCCCCAGCCCCCCCCCGCCATGTGTGTGAGTATGTCTGTCTGTGTACACGAGCTTAATGTATGATCCTATCTTGTTCATGGTTTGCAACTTGGCCTTTCATTTATCAATAATATCATGGGCATCTTTGAAAGGAAGATTTATAGAGAAAAGTAAGTTTGAACTGAATGACACATAGATTTACATATGTAAACACTGGAAATTACAATAGAAAATTTGTTAGCAAAAAAGGAAGGACAGTGATTGTTTTTAATTTCATTATCAATATAAATTCAGTTCAATAATTTAAGAACATTGCTGAGTATGGTGGCTCATGTCTGTAATCTCAGTACTTGGGAAACAGAGGCAGGTGGATCTCTGAGTTCAAGGCCAGCCTGGTCTACATAGTAAGTTCCAGGCTAGCTGGGGCTATAGAAAGACCCTGTTTCAAAAAAATCCCCCCGAAAGTTTTAAAGAACATTAAAGGGGCTGGAGAGATGGCAGCTCCAGTTCCAGGATTTTTCATGCCTTCTCTAGCCTCTGTAGACATTACATGACAGGGGTGCACTTACATACATGCAAGTAAAACACATTAAATAGAAATAAATCAAAAAATTTAAAGAGCATTAAAAATATATTCTGAACTAAAGTGTAACTCAGTGGTAGAACACTTACCTAGTATGCATGTGACCCTGAGTTCAACCCACAAGTGTTGCCAAAAAAGGTCGGAGGGAAGGATTTTAACTTGAGTGTTCTCACAAATTACTCATGATTAGTATGTGACTTTAATCAGGCATTTATCACTGAAGTAACTTTATATAGTCTTGGTCTTCTAGATTCAGCATAGTCCGAACAAAGTTAGAAAATAGATAATAATTCTACAGACCACATGTATTCAAACCTTAATAAACCATGAGATGCTTAAACTCCACAATTTACTACTGCTAATAATCATAAATGAGCTTATTACTTTTTAAGTATTTATTTATTTATTTATTTATTTATTTATTTATTTATTTATTTATTTATTTGGTCTTTTAGAGACAGGGTCTCCCTGTAGTCCCAGCTGTCCTGGAACTCACTCTGTAGACCAGGCTGGCCTTGAACTCACAAAGATCCGCCTGCCTCTGCCTCCCAAGTGCTAGGATTAAAGGCGTGCGCCACCACACCCGGCTATTTATTTATTTTTGAGACAGGGTCTCCCTGTAGTCCCAGCTGGCCTAGAACTCACTCTGTAGACCAGGATGACCTTGAACTCACGTAGATCCACCTGCCTCCTGAGTGCTAGGATTAAAGGCTTGCACCACCATGCCCAGCTTAAAGATGATTATTAGCTGCCACGTGGGTGCTGGGAATCGTACCCTGGTCCTCTGCAAGAGCAGTCAGCACTCTTAACTGCTGAGCCTTCTCTCCAGCCCTTATTTATTTTATGTATATGAATGTATGTAAGTTCACCCATGTCTTGCAGTGCCCATGGAGGTCAGAAGAGGGCATCAGATCTCCTAGAACTGAAATTATGGACAGTTGTTAGCACCCATATGGGTGCTGGGATTCAAAAGTGGGTCCTCTGCAAAAGCAGCCAGTGCTCTTTACTGTTGTGCCATCTCTCCAGCCCACTGATTTCTTTTTTAAAAAATATATTGCCAGGCATGGTGGCACATGCCTTTAATCCTAGCACTTGGGAGGCAGAGGCAGGCAGATCTTTGTGGGTTCAAGGCCAGCCTGGTCTACAGAGCGAGTTCCACGACAGCTGGGGCTATAGGGAGACCCTGTCTCAAAAAGACCAAAAAATAATAATAATAATAATATATATATGTAAGTTTTTGGGGAAACACATACCTAAATAAAACTTGAACTGTAAAACTCCATCATGTTTTCATTCTTACCTATTTATAAAACTTAGACAAAAGAGATAGTGTGGGAGACTGAGTGTATCTCAGCAAAGCTGAGATAGAATATATATATAAATATATATATATATACACACACACATATATATATATATACATATATTCCACACAGTATGAGCATATATGGCAAACAAATGTTCCAAAGTATTGGGTAAATGGAAAAGCTGTAGTCCACAGAAATAACTGCCTCAGTCTGTGAACTCTGACATAGCTCATTTATAAGCCCACTTTTTTTTATTGCAGAATTGGAAATGAACTGACACAGACACAGATAAGAAACTCCAAGAATGGTGTGATACAGCATTGCTGTGATGTCACAGAAAAGAGACTCCTCCCCAAGCCTCGATTTGTACCCTTAACCCATGAGCACTAGCCTCAGCCTTCATCAATCTAAAATATCTTATTTGTGAGCATGCATGTGTGTGTGCACGTGCACACATGTGTATATGTGCGCACATGTGCAGGTATGCACACCTATGTATCGAGGCCAGAGGTCAATGCTGAGTGTCTTCCTCTGTTGTTGTCTACCTCGTTCTTCAAGACAGTATCTCTCTTGGGGGCTGGAGAGATGGCCTAGCGGTTAAGAGCCCTGACTGCTCTTGCAGAGGACTTGGGTTCGATCCCCAGAACCCACATGGTAGCTGAAAAACATCTTTAACTCCAGTTCCAGGGGTATCCAATGCCCTCTTCTGACCTCCGAGGCATTGCACAACATGGGTGCACAAACCTACATGCAGACAGTACATTCATATACATACAAAAATAAATAAAATTTTAAAAAGACAACACCTATCACTGAACCTGGAACTCACCATTTTGGATAGACTGGCTGGCTAGTGAGCCCTCTGGGATCTGCCTGTCTCCCTGCCCCCAGCACTGGTGTTACAAACACATCCTACCACACCTGACTTTTATGAGGGCACTGGGGATCTCACCCACTTGTGCTTGAGCAGGCAGCCCTTAACCACTGAGCCATCTCCCCAGCCCAAAAGTGCCTTTGTAAATTCAAATCCCTACTATGCTTTTTTTTTTTTTTTTTTTTTTTTTTTGGCCTTTTTTTGAGACAGGGTCTCCCTCCGTAGCCGCTGGTCTTGGAATTCACTCTGTAGACCAGGCTCACAAAGATCCACCTGCCTCTGCCTCCCAAGTGCTAGGATTAAAGGCTATGCTTCTGTTTTTGTAATAAGTCATGAGCAATAGTAATGCAGTCAGCAATTACCTATCTGCCTTTTATCTTAATTTAGAGACATAAGAGCAACATCAATTAGCAGGAAATAATTCTATTTCTTATGAAATGATAATGTTTTTAAATATTAAAAAATGAAAATATTTAACTGCTCGTGATCTATTTATTAAAGGATGTCTTCATTTCTGCAATTAAACACCCTCATGCATGCATGTATGTGTGTGTATCATGTATTTAAAACCTGTTTCTATTGCATACTTTTTTAAAATTTTAATTTATTTTATTTTATTTATTTGTTTATGTGTATGAATGTATTGTCTGCATGTAGGTTTGTGCAACCATGTCGTGCAATGCGCGGAGGTCAAAAGAGGGCGTCGTTCCCCTGGAACTGGAGTTCTCCTGAATTTGGAGTTACAGACAGTTCTCAGCCACCATGTGGTGCTGGGGATCAAACCCGGGTCCTCTTCAAGAGGCAGTCAGTGCTCTTAACCGCTAGGCCATCTCCTCGGCCCCTATTTGCATTTTTTTTTTTTTTTTTTTTTTTTTGTCTTTTTTGAGACAGGGTTCTCCCTGTAGTCCAGCTGTCCTGGAACTCACTCTGTAGACCAGGCTGGCCTTGAACTCACAAAGATCCGCCTGCCTCTGCCTCCCAAGTGCTAGGATTAAGATGTGCCCACCCCCCTGCCCTCTATTGCATATTTTAAGAAATTGTATTTGAAATATAAAGTACTGGCCGGGCGTGGTGGCGCACGCCTTTAATCCTACACTTGGGAGGGCAGAGACAGGCAGATCTTTGTGAGTTCAAGGGCCAGCCTGGTCTACAAGGTGAGTTCCAGGACAGCTGGGGTATAGGGGAGACCCTGTCTCGAAAAGCAAAAAAAAAAAAAAAAAAAAAAAAAGAAATATAAAAACTGAATGACAATTTGGAAATGAATTTCTCTTAAGTCATCATTTTCAAAGCTTCATAATTCATATATATATTCCACTAAAAAGGATAAAGATATTTGTAGTTCCCCCACCAGTGTCATATTTCTAAAATAGGGTTTTCTTTTTTAAACAGATGGCATTATTTGAAGTGATTGAAAAGATCCACTAGCTCCAAACTGTCTCCACTCTAGCCCACTTGAGCCCTACCATTTCCAATTCTGTGAATTGCTTCTTGGGTTAGGAAGTACCTCACAAAGTCTTTGTGTATTAGTTGTGGATTACTCCTGTTTTGCAAAGATTGCATTAGTAGAAATGAATTGGATGAGTTTTTAATGATCTTGAAAAAGAGAGAGGCACTCCTTATGTAGGCTACAAAACAATACGTTAGGCTCTAGAAAGCAGGCAAAGCCTGTATTTCATGGTTATCATGAAATGCTCTCTTTGGTAGGAGCCATATTTTAAACTATAGCACTATACTCATTTAAGTTGTAAAATGATATAAGTAGAATGTGCCATTCGTCCGTGCTGTTTCTTTTTTAGTGTAATATCAAAATGTGCAAAAGCATTTGGCACCTTTACTTCTGCAGTCTGGGAGTACAGTCCAGACAGCAGTCTAGTTGAATTTTTGGATGGGTTCTTGGCAACAATACAACGGGGCTTTATATAGCTCATCTCTGATGCTTTTCACTAAGTATCTGAAAGAAAAGGGAGGATTTGTGGACCTGATTAAAGCAAGGAAGTTACCCAGTGACTTAAGCAGGCATGCCTCAGAGTTTGAATGCTAAAATAGAGCCCTGTACCCTTGACTTTTCAGCCATGGGAATAACCAGTTGCTTCCTTGTGTGTCTTGTCAAACTGCCTCCACCATTTGGTCAGCCTGATGGTTACCTGCTGCCTCTTTTTATAGCCTCTGTGTGCTTTGTTGTTGCCTAGTCAAACATGTGTAACAGTGCCCTAGGGCACCAAGCATGCCCTGGGGGGGTTAAGTGCTGCCAGATGTAGAGAGCAAGGGTTGATTCACATGGCCATAATTTCAATAGCTAATTTTACCTGTTTTCTTTTGGTTTTGGGTTTCATTCTTAAAAAAAAAAAAAAAANCCGCCCTCAGAAGACTGCATGGACAGTCAGAACTCAGACCAGCTAAGTCCAGGTCCTCAGTCCCAAAGTATTGTAATCTACTGCTTCCCTTAAAATATGTTCATTGCATTTACTTTTTCTGACTGTTTGGGTTACTTTCAGATTTTCACACTTATACACTGCCAATGAATAGTGTTATGTGTCTGTGTTTTCCTTTGTGAACACTCATAAATTCAGGTTGATTAGCTTAAACAGAATTACAGAGATCAAAGGTTATATAAATTCCAAGATATTTTCAAATTCTTTTATTTTTTTTGTGTGTGTGTTTCCGAGACAGGGTCTCCCTGTAGCCCCAGCTGTCCTGGAACTCACTCTGTAGACCAGGCTGGCCTTGACTCACAAGAATCCGCCTGCCTCTGCCTCCCAAGTGCTAGGATTAAAAGCATGCGCCACCATGCCCAGCTATGAATAAATTTCTTAAACAAATAACTAGGAAGAGAAACAAAGAGAAGAATTTGTTAAAAGACCAGGCTGGCCTTGAACTCACAAGAATCCGCCTGCCTCTGCCTCCCAAGTGCTAGGATTAAAGGCATGCGCCACCATGCCCAGCTATGAATAAATTTCTTAAACAAATAACTAGGAAGAGAAACAAAGAGAAGAATTTGTTAAAACTAGCATATGAAACAAGTGAAACAAATACCATAGAACTTATTTGGGTCAAGTCATTTGTTTAGTTTTAAATATTTTATTTTTTATTTTATATGTATGAGTGTATTGCCTACATGTATGTAAGTGCACCTGTGTCATAGAGTTCCCAAGAAGGTCAGACGATGGCATTGGATTTCCTAGACCTAGAGTTACAAATGGTTGTTAGCTAACATATGGATGCTGGGAATCCAACTTGGGTCCTCTGCAAGAGCAGACAATGCTCATAACTACTGAGCCATCTCTCCAGCCCCTTGTTTAGTTTTAAAAGAGACAAAAGGAGAATAAACATTAACAAATGACTTGATGGCTCTAAGGAATTACTATTAGCTTATTAGCCTATTAATGCTACATTCTTCAATCATTATAAATAATCTTCATCTCTTAGATATGCATCCTAAAACAAATACTGATAAATGAATTTATATGGTGTTTGGGATTATCTTTAAAACAATTAAATGGTTTTAAGTCAAAGTTGGCCAGAGTAAGTTGTGGAAACTGAATATGGATAATGAGTGTTTGTTGTATTAATATGTCCACTAGTGTGTTTGTTTGAAATTTCTGTAATAAAGGTTTTTGCTAAATTGGTTTAACACTCTGTGTGGTAGCTCCCACCTGAAATCTCTGCACTTAGAAGGGCTTAGGGCTTAGGTAAGAGAATACCAAAGCCCGGCATCATGGTATTCTCTCTGTGAGTTCAAGGCCAGCCTGGTCTACATAGTGAGTTCCAGGCCAGCTGGGGCTACAGGGGAGAAGGGGGGGGCAGAGAGAGAGAGAGAGAGAGAGAGAGAGAGAGAGAGAGAGAGAGAATATATACCAAAAGTTTGAAGCCACCCCAGGCAACATATTGAGTTACAAGCCACCCTGCAATGGAACTCTGACTCAAAAAACAAATGGGAAAAAAATATGCTTGGGTTTAAAACTCAGATTTGCCAGATGTAGCATTTGACAGATTCCTTAAATTCTGTGAGCCTCCGCTTTGGGAGTAGTGTGTGTGTGTGTGTGTGTGTGTGTGTGTGTGTGTTTCCACTGTAAAGTTGATACAAGTGTAAAGTAGATACAATTACACATTGTTAGATCACATTAAGTAATGTATATGAGATTTCTTTGTAAATTGTTAACGGTAGTCAGCATGGTGACCCAGACCTTTAATCCTAGCCCTAAAAAATCGGAGGCCAGCCTGGTCTACATAGAGAGTTGCAGTCCAGCCAGTGTTACATAGTGAGACCAAGCACTGAATTACTAGCCATTAAAATTATTAACTATTTTGTTGTTATGGGACAGTTCTAAGAATTCAGTTTTTAAATTTGCAAAAAAAGTTCTTCATGCTGTTGGCTGGAGAGACGGCTCAGTGGTTAAGAGCTCTCGCTGGTTTTGGAGAGAATGTGAGTTCGGTTCCCATCACCCACATAGCAGCTCACAACTGCCTGGAACTCCAGCTCCAGGGGATCCATTGCCCTTTTCTGGCCTCTTTGGGCACTGCACACATGTGGTGCACTTACTTACATGCTGGCAAAACACTCATAGACACAAAATAAAAGTAATAAAATCCTTTTTAAAGTTTTCCCTTGATTTAGTCAGTTAAATGTAGTGTAGACCACTGTATCATTTGTGTTTCACTGTGAGTGAGTTGGGCATGGTGGTACAAACCTGTAATGGAGGTACCCAGGAGGCTGAAGCTGGAGGACTGAGAATTTGAGGCCAGCTTGGGCTATACAGTGAAACCCCTGTCTTTGAAAGAATGCTAGAGGGAGAGAATAGTAAATGAATTATTTTTTTATTTCTTATTTTCCTTGACTTAAAAAAAATCGCTTGAATTAATATATTAATGAGTATTTAAAATTTCTTGCATTATTACATACAGAAACTTGATTGTTAAGTCCTTTCTGGTTTGTTTTGGTTTTTAGTTCCAGCTATTTTCCTTCCTACCTTCCTTTCTTCTTTCTCTTTCCCTTTATTTTGTGAAATAGGATATACAAAGAGAAATGTATAATCAAATATATAGTTTAATGAATGATTCTAAGCAAACTACATAATTAAAAAAAAAATCAGAAGATTGTCAGGACCTCAGTGGACCGCTGTGTGCCCCTTGCCAGGTCATATCTCTTCCATGCTCCAGAGAACTATAAGCCTTTCATTTTTTCTTTTCTTTTCAATATAGGGTCTCATTATGTAGCCCTAACTAGCCTAGAACTCACAATGTAGACCAGGCTGGCCTCAAACTTGCAGGAATCCTCCTCCCCTGCTATCCAAATTGCAGGCTTTAATTAAAAAAAATTTTTTTTAATTTGCTATTATTATTATTATTATTATTATTGTTTGATCTTTTTGAGACAGGATCTTCCCGTAGCCCCAGGTGGCCTGGAACTCACCATGTAGTCCTGGCTGGCCTTGAACTCACAGAAGATCCGCCTGCCTCTGCCTCCACAGTGCTGGGATTAAAGGCATCTACCACCACACCCAGCTAAATTTGTTATTATTAGTTTTTGTTTTTGTATTTTTGATACAGGGTCTCCCTGTAGCCCCAACTGGCCTGGAACTCATTCTGTAGACCAGGCTGGCCTTGAACTCACAGAGATTTGCCTGCCTCTGCCTCCCAAGTGCTAGGATTAAAGGCATGCGCCACCACACTTGGCATTACTTTTTTTTTTTAATTTTTTTTTTTTTATTTCGGTATGTGTATCAATGTATAGTCTGCATGCAGGTTTGTGCATCTGTGTCATGCAATGCTGCGGAGGTCAGAAGAGGGTCTCGGATTCCCCTGGAACTAGAGTTCTCCTGGAATTGGAGTTTCAGACGGCTCTTGTCCGCCATGTGGGTGCTGGGGATCGAACCCGGGTCCTCTGTAAGAGCGGTCGGCGCTCTTAACCGCTAGGCCATCTCTCCAGCCCCCTGGCATTACTTTTAATGTATGTATGATATGTGCTTATGATTGTGTACATACCACAGCACACATGTAGAAGTCAGGATTACAGGTTTAATAGTGGTTTCATTGCTTTCCTTGATAGTTTTACCTTGTACCTATAAATGGCCAAAATGTGAATTTATATTTTAAAAATCTAGTCATATCATTGTCAGTAATTGTGGTTTATTCATTTTGGTTGCTTTGTAGTCTCCCATTTTAGGAATTTACCATACCGTATCCCTCTATTGTTGATAGACATTAACATTGGTTGAATCTACTTTAACAACAACAACAATAACAACAACAACAAAAAAACAACAAAAACACTTTTTAAAAGCTGGGTATGGTGGTGCATACCTTTAGTACCAGCACTCAGGAGGCAGAGGCAGGCAGATCTCTGAGCTCCTGGCCAGCTGGTGGGACAGGGAGACTCTGTCTCAAAACAACAACAAAAAATTATTTAAAAATTATATTAACACCAGGCATGGTGGCATGTATCTTTAATCCTGGCTCTTGGAGGCTGAGGCAGGCAGATCTCTGTGAATTCAAAGCCAGCCTGGTCTACATAGTTAGTTCCAGGCCAGCTGGGGCTACAAGGAAACCCTGTCTCAAAAAGACAAAAAAAAATTATATTATTTATTTTGTGTACTTGTATGAGCATGCATGACATTTCACATCTGTGGAAGTCAGAAGACAGCCCACGGGAGCTGGTTCTCTTCTCCAGCATACAAGTCCTGAGATGGAACTCAGCTTGTCAGGCTTGTAGGCAAACACCTTTACAAGCTGATCCAACTGGCCAGCCCCATATGAGTGCTTGTTGCCTCCATGCTCTTGCCTGTATTTGGCATTATTAGACTTCAAATGCTGTCTTTTAAAAATGTTATTGGGGGGCTGGAGAGATGGCCCAGAGGTTAAGAGCACCAACTGCTCTTGCAGAGGACCCAAGTTCGATCCCCAGCACCCACATGGTGGCTGAGAACTGTCTTTAACTCCAGTTCCAGGAGAATCCAACGCCCTCTTCTGACCTCCATGGCATTGCATGACATGGATGCACCAACCTACATGTAGATAGTACATTCATACACATTAAAAATATATATATTGTTGGGAAAAATGACATAGTTAAAGTAGCTTACTATTGTCACACACACACACACATACACATATATAATTTAAAGCTCTGTTTTATCTGAAGACTTTGAGTGTGTATGTGTGGGTGAGTGAGTATAGGTGGTTTAGGAGGATCTCAGAGACACACACTCTTTCTGGGCATTTATATCTACTCAATACATTGTATCTTAATGCCCTTCAACTACTACTGAATACCAGAAGATAGCATAGCTTCAAAAAGCAAAGGGAACTTTTAAAAAGTAGCTTAAAATATTTTATTATTTTTACTTTGAGAGTGTATTGCCTGCTTGAACGTAAGTGTACCCATGTCATGCAGTGCCTGAGGAGGTCAGAAGAGGGTGTCAGATCCCTGGAACTGAAGTTACAGATGGTTGTTGGCTGCTATGTGGGTACTGGGAATTGAACCCAGGTCCTTTGCAAGAGCAACCAGTGCTCTTAACTGCTGACCCATCTCTCCAGCCCCCAAGAAAGCACTTTTGAATTAAAAAAAAATTAATTGTAATAGTCAACCTCTAATGTATGATAGCTTCATTTATTGGCTACTGTGTGCCAGCCAAGTCTATGGTAGTGATTACATAATGTGTAAATGCTTATTTTATCCTTATAACGTAAAAAGTTTATTTTTATTTTATGTGTATGAGTACTTTGCCTGCACGTATGTAAGTGCACCTGTGTTGTACAATGCTATGGAAGTCAGAAGAGGACAACTGGAGTTGTTGATGGTTGTTAGCCACTAGGGTGCTGGGAACCAAACCCAGGTCCTCTGCAAAAGCAGTGGTGCTCTTAACCACTGAGCATCTCTCTAGTCTCCTTATAACTTTTTTTTTTTTTTTTTTGGTGTTTTTGGGACAAGGTCTTCCTGTAGCCCCAGCTGGCTGAACTTGCTATGTAGGACCAGGCTGGCCTGAATTCACACGAGTATCCACTTGCCTCTGCCTCCGAGTGCTGGGAGTAAAGGTACCTGCACCATCACAACCAACAATTTAAAAACACAAAACAAAAACAAAAACAAAACAAAAAAAAAACATTTAAGGCAGGCTTCAGGCTGGCTTCTCTACACCCTCCGCCTCTATCTCCCAGTCACCTGGGGCACAAGCATGTCCCCCATGCCTGGCTCCTGTTCTTTAATCTAGGAAAGAAGCTGGACACTGAAGTAGGTAGGTGACTTTCCGAAAGTAGACAGGTAGTAAATTGTAAAGCTGGCCCTGAAGCTAGACTACTCAGTTCTCCTGCTCCATCAGAGTTACAGACATTAACATCTAGAACCTCTGGCCATATTGGGGGACTCAGGACAGTGACATTCGTCTTCCAGAGCCACCATGTTTCATCTCAGGTGACTGCGCTGGGGCTTGACATCCTCCTTGTGGTGCTAACAGTTAGGTCAGTAGGCCTGTGTAAATTTAGAGCAAAGGCTTTGCTTCCCTTCACTGCTATACGAGACTGGGGGAGGAAAAGAAAACCAAACAACAACAAAAACGGGATAGAGAGAGGGCTCAACGATTAGGAGCAATGGCTGCTCTTGGAGGGGGCCCTGAGTTCAGTTCCCAGCACCTTAAATGGTGGCTAACAATTGTCCTAAACTCCAGTTCCAGGGCGATCCTAATGCACTCTTTTTTCTGCCTTCTGCAGAAATTGTACCACAGTGTACACTTAATCACCGCAGCATTATATCATACGCTTAATTAAATAATTAATTATAAGAAAAAAAATCAAGCCATGTGAGATTCTGGTTCTCCTTTCCTCTACAGTGTCTTCCAGAGACATTGGATAATAACCTGTTCCATCTTTTTACCCCTTTGCATATGGGAGGACGAGGCTGAATGTGGGGAGCCAGAAGATTTGTAGAATTCTCCCATTTTTTTTTTTTTTTTTGGTCTATTCGAGACAGGGTCTCCCCGTAAACCCAGCTGTCTTGGAACTCCACTCTGTAGACCAGGCTGGCCTTGAAACCACAAAGATCCGCTGCCTTTGCCTACCCAAGTGCTAGGATTTATTAAAGGCGTGCCGGCCCATGCCCGGCTTTTCATTTCCATTTTTCTAATTGGCCCAAAAGTGGAGCATGTTTCCTTCAAACCATGTGTAAAAAAAAAAAAAAAAAATAGAAACCATGTTGTAAAAGCAACATCATTCCCAATAAAAACCATAATACTGGGCTGGAGAGATGACTCTGGTTAAGAGCACTGGCTGTCCTTGCAGGGGACCAAGGTTTGGTTCCCCAGCACCCACATGTCACCTAACAACCGAATGTAACTCCAGTTCCAGGGGATATGACACTCTTTTCTGGCCTCTGTGGGCATTGCACAACAGGGCTTCACTTAAGTTTGTTTGTTTGTTTGTTTGTTTCCAAATCATATACCGCTAAAGCATGAGCTTGCTACTGAAGTATTTCCAATTTTTTGTTGTTTTGTTTTCATTTCAAATGTGTAGAATTTCAGCTACCTTGTAGCTTAATGGGCTAGCCTGATAACATATTTACATAGGAAAATATATTGCACACAGATAGGACTATATATTTATTTTACTGTAGAACTGACTTTACCCATAATGTAGTTGATAGTGCCTAAATACTATACTCCAAGCAATTTGAACAATAAGTTAGGAGTAAGATGGAGAATAATTTTCTATGGAAACGCTATGCCTGGGATTAAATTTTAATTAATCAAGATAGTTTTAAAATCATAGCAATATTCATCTGTTTTTCATTTATCACATAGGGTCTTTTTTATCAGTGCTCCCAAAACATTGATGTATATTAACATAGCTACGTAAACCACATGTAGATCTTCAGATTTGTGTGGTAAAGGAAATGATCACTGTTATTCTGCTTCAGGCTAAAACCAGAATAATTCAAAAGGAAACATGCATTACTGATATGCAGAGCTCATGAATTCTCAATGTCAGCTTGCCACTTGTGCAGTCAGGCTGTTTGGCTAGAGGGAAAGAGACTAGGGTTTCGTAATATTTATGAGAACTGAAGTTACCCATCACCAAATCCAAATGCTGCCAGTCTTTCCGATTACTCACAAAGGCAAGCAGCCTCTAATCACAGCAGTGGAGTTGAGAGAGAGAGATCATGGTAAGACATGAGTTGCAGGTATAAATTCTGTCCGTTTGACTCTGTTACTCCCTCCTTACAGGAATTCTAGCTTCCCTGAGAAATCTCCCTGCAAGGCCCCAGACCATTCTGCAAAAGCTGCTTACTACCCTACAGGTTCTTTTATTTGTGTGTGTGTATGTATGTGTGTGCCTGTGTGTATCTGTCATATGTGGTGGATGCACATTAAAGCCAGAAGAGATCATTAGATCCCTTGGAGCTGAAGTTACAGGCAGTTGTGAACCACTGGACGGGGTGCCGGAACTGCACTCAAGTCCTCTGGAAGAACAGTTACCACTCTTAACTGCTGAGCCTTTTCTCTAGTCCACCCTCCTGCCTATGGTTTTAGAGTACAAAAGTGGAAATGGTGCTTTCTTTACCGTGTTTCACCAGCCCTTCTAGTGTTAACTTCTATGGAGACTCTTGCCTGCCTGTGTCATCACGATGACCAGGCCTCAAATACTTCCAGATCCTAGCCAGCTCATTAGAGCACGCTGTGATCAGAAACTCAAGTGTCTGAATTGGGCTTTTTAGGCTCTAGTGTGTTCAAGAGGTTTGAGCTGGACATTACAGTACATGCCTCTAATCCCATTGCCAGGACCTGGAGGCAAGAGGATAGAGTTCATGGTCACCCTGGGCTACATAGTGAGACCCTACACTTAAGAAAGAAACTTGACTTCTATAACAGCATGAACAGCTCCAACCTGGAGCCCAGGACTATTCCCAATTAGCACATCTGGCTGTGATCTATAAATTAAGAATGTGTGAACAACTGTGTGGTTTTTAACCATCAAAAAGAACTAGTCCTATGGAGTGGGAAGTGGTTCTACCTGAAGAGCCATGGACACTTGATAGACAGCTTCTGGGGGAAAGAGAGTCAGCATTCTCTTTTTAAAATATTTTATTATTGTTATTATTATTATTATTATATCATTGTTTATGTGTATGAGTGTATTGCCTGCATATGTTTAAGTGTACCCATGTTGTGCAATGCCATCGGAGGTCAGAAGAGGGTGTCAGATTCCCCTGGAGCTGGAGCTACAGAATTGTTAGCTGGTATGTGGGTGCTGGGAATTGAACCTGGGTTCTCTGCAAGAGAGCCGTCTCTCCAGACCCAACTCAGATTTCTTCAAGTATGTGGCTACTGGGAGTTTGACCATCCCCCAGTGGATGGCCTGACACCCAGAAATATATGGACAAAACAAATTGGAGTCAAAGGATTATTTCAGAAATGACAACAAAGGACACAAAGTTGGGGAGGTCAAGGATGTAGGGGTGGATCTGAGAAGAGGAACTACAGAGGAGTTGGGGTAACTATGACCAAAATACATGGTATGAAATTCAAAGAATTATACCTATATAATATAGTATAAATATATGTAATATATATACTAGTCCTGGGGCTGTACTGACAGCCCAGTAGCCTCTTCAGGCTGATGCCCATTTTAAATGCTTTGTTTTTCCACAGGTTTAAAATAACTTCCATTTCCTTTATTTCCTAGAATTTTTTTTTTTTTGAGACTGGGTCTCCCCTTAGTCCCAGCTGGCCTGGAACTCAGTATGTAGACCAGGCTGGCTTTGAACTCACAGAGATCTGCCTGCTTCTGCCTCCCAAGTGCTAGGATTAAAGGCATAGGCCACCATGCCCTGCTACTTCCTAGAATTCTTTAAGAGAGAAATTTAGGCATGAGACTCATTGGATCAAGTATTTATTTATTTATTTATTTATTTATTTATTTATTTATTTATTTATTTTTGTAGACCAGGCTGGCCTTGAACTCACAAAGATCTGCCTGTCTCTGCCTCCCAAGTGCTAGGATTGAAGGCATGCACCATCATGGCCGGCTTGGATCAAGTATTTTTTTAACATAATATTATTGAAAATTTCAAATATAGGTTAAAGCAGAGAAAAAGGTATACCAAACTCCTCCTCTCCTGTGGTAAAGGGGGGATTTTTAAAATTTGAGATAGAGTTTTATGTAGCCCAGGCTGGCCTCAGACTAGCTATGCAGATAGGGTTGATCCTGAACAGCTGATCTCCTGCCCTCCATTTCCTGGTGCTGGGATTACAGGTGTCCAACACCATGTCTAGCTTACCTGTAGAAATCATTTTATGGCATGTTTCCATGGTGTGTGTGTGTAGGTAGGTAGGTAGGTGTTTGAATGTGTGCATAACAAATAAAATGGAGAATGATAGCAAGTACCCTGAAAGTGAAGGAACCTGTAGCTTCCACATCCATCTGTGAGGTCTTTCACTCAACTTGGAGCTGACCAATTTGACTACTCTAGCTAGCCCTTCCTCCCAGTGCTGGGATTATAGAGGTGCATCACCACACTTGGCCTTTGGAATGGTATTTTGGGGGGCATTTTAAATATAAAATATTTCTCCAAAAAGAGCTTTACTATAGGACATCATACTTCTGTGACTGTAAAATATCTTGTACTTGCTTTATGATAGTTACTTATCATTTTGTTTTGTTTTGTTTTGTTTCGTTTTGTTTGAGACAGGGTCTCAATATGTAGTCTTGACTGGCCTGAAACTTGCTAAGGTAGAGCAGGCAAGATCTGCCTGCTGAGATTAAAGGCATGCACGCCCTGTGTATTTAGTTATGCCATTCGGAATGGCTTCTTTTCAGATAATGATTGAGAGGCTTAAAAAAAATGATGCCAAGTAGCACAACAGTAACAGAACTTAGCTGTTTTCTAGAATTTTGTGTTTTTCTGTTTCTAGTGGAGCATGCTGGATGTCTCTACAGTTTTGTTCAGGTGACTGCAGAACCCAGCAAAGCAGTTCCTGTCTTAACTGCTGTCTCTTTAGCCCATTTTTTGTTGCTGTTTTTAAAGAAAACAAGATTAATATTATACAGAAATTATTGTGTTTATATATAATAGCATTATATTCCATTATAAAATGTTCATTTTTAATAACAACCAAGAAAATAAAATACCTAGAAATAAATAACAAGAAATGTATACGTCCTCCATGAAGAAAGCATTAAATCTCCATTGAGAGGCATTTAGGACTGCCATATATGCAAAGACATCTCTTAAATATGACAGCTAAATATTCAGAGTGATAGTCTCCTTCAGTTAATCCATAAATTCAAAATAAGCTTAATTATCTCACTAAAAGACTTTAAATATACAAATAGCTAACAAGAAAATACTTGAAACAGTATAGTACATAAAACAAATGCTTAATGTTTCTGATTCACATAGCTCTTTTTAAATTACACACACACACACACACACACACACACACACACACACACACACAGGTCAGACCACAACTTGTCAGACTTGGTTCTCTCCTTTTACTGACTTTTCTGGGAACACCCTTGAAGGATCTGGTTTTGAACATCTTGCCAGTGCAGACACAAACCCAGTCTGGCCAGACAACCAGGTTGAAGGTGTTTATCTCCCTCAGACTACAATGATCATGGTGATGGGATGTTAAGTGCCATCCAATGGGCCATCATCTTCACCGGCCTCTCCCTGGGTACTGGAGTGAGTAGTCAGCGAGCTGTATACCGTCCTACTCAAAGTGACAGCCACTGTGGCTTGGTACCATGGCTTTATCCCTGCCGCAGAGGCTGTAGCATCATCTCAGCTCATGTGCTCAAGAATCTGCTGCTGCTGCTGCTGGTAAATACTGATGACTACCAGAGGATGTACCATCACTCTGGGCACCTTTACCAAGGCCATCTTTGATGTCGTCTCCAAGAACTACAGCAACCTATCTGACCACAGACATGGAAAGAGACCCTTACCAAGTCTGCCCATCAGAAATTCACCTGTCAAAAAAAAAAAAAAAAGAAATTCACCTGTCATCTTATAAAAACCCACACCAGAGAATGCAAGCTCCAGCTGTGTCTGCCACATTTTTTTGTGTGTGACTGTTTGTCTGTATGTGTGCATGTATACCACCTTTGGGCCTATTGTCTGAGGAGGCCAGAAAAGTGTATTGGATCCCCTGCAACTAGAGTTACATGTGATTGTGAGCTGCTATATGAGTGCCAGGACTGAACCCTAGTCCTCTGCTGAGTCATGTCTCCAACCCCCTACATGAGTCTTTATAAAGTGCACTAAGCCTATAATAAATAAATAAATAAATAAATAGAATAGCAAAAACCACCTAAAATACATGAACAGAGACTTTAAAGGGACTATAAAAATAAATGGGGGAGGGCCTGGAGAGATGGCCTTGCAGTTAAGAGCGCCAACTGCTTTTGCAGAGGACCCAGTTTCGATCCCCAGCACCCACATGGCGGCTGAGAACCGTCTGTAACTCCAGTTCCAGGGGAATCCGACGCCCTCTTCTGACCTCCACGGCATTGCATGACACGGGTGCACCAACCTACATGCAGACAGTACATTCATACACATAAAAAATAAATAAAACAGCCAGGCATGGTGGCTCATGCCTTTAATCCTAGCACTCGGGAGGCAGAGGCAGGAGGATCTTTGTGAGTTCAAGGCCAGCCTGGTCTATAGAGTGAGTTCCAGGACAGCTGGGGCTACAGGGAGACCCTGTCTCAAAAAGATCAAAAAAACAAAAAAACCAACAAAAAACAACAACAACAGGGGGTTAAAGAACAGGCTCAGTGGTTAAGAGCACCAGAGCACTGGCTGCTCTTGCATAGGACCCAGGTTCCATTCCCAGCACCCACATGGTAGCTAACAACTATCTGTAACTCCAGTTCCAGAGGATCTGATGTCCTCTTCTGACCTCCTAGGGCACTACATGACACAGGTATACTTACTTACATACATGCAGACAATATACTCATACACATAAAATAAAAATAATAAAAATTTATAAATAAAAAATAAATGGGGCTAGGGAGATGGCTCAGTGGTTAAGAGCAACAGTTGCTCTTGCAGAAGACCAAGGTTCAATTCCTAGCACCCATATGACTGACAGCTAACAACATCCTTAACTCCACTTCCGGGGGATCCAGTGCCGCCTCTGATTCCATGGGCATTGCATGACATGGTGTTCTTACACACATGCAGGCAATACACTCGTACCATATAACAGAACAAACAAAAAAGAAGTATGAGGGTTGGAGATGCTGCTCAGCTGGTAGCACAGATCCCTGGATTCCAGCCCTAGCACTGCACAAACAAGCATGCTGGTACACTCTTGTAATCCCAGCAACGGGGAGGTGGAGGCGGAAGGATCAGAACCTACATAAAGCTGGTTGAGGCAAGGCTGGGGTTCCAGTGCTCCTGTGGCAAGATGGGAAGAGGACACAAGAGAATCCCCAGAAACTTGAGGGCCAGCATGCCTGGCATATGCAGCTAGTGGCAGACAACAAAGTGACCCTACTGCAGCTGGGTGTGGAAGCTCACCTCTAGTCCCAGCACTCTGGAGGCAGAGGCAGGCAGAGCTCTGTGAGTTTGAGGCCAGCCTGGTCTACATAGTAAGTTCCAAGCAAGCCAGTGTACATAGTGACATCCTGTCTCAACGAGAGAGAGAGAGAGAGAGAGAGAGAGAGAGAGAGAGAGAGAGAGAGAGAGAGAGACTGACTCTGCCTCAAACAAAATAGAAGAGGATAACACCTGAGGTTGTTCTCTGTCCTGTGGCACACACACCCACACACAAACATACATACACCCACATCATGTACACACTCAGAAAAAAGAAGTTCAGGGCCAGCATGGGATATGTGAAACCCTGTCTCTAAAGATGAAAGTAAGTAAAATAACGACATTGGTGAGAATACAGACAAATAAATACCACTGGGAATATAAATTGTTACTTTTGTGGCAAGCAAAAATTTTACATAGTTCTTAATTCAAAAATTTTACAAATTAAAAAAATTTACAAATTAAACTTAAAAGAATAGTCAAATGTGCAGTTGTATAAATATGCGTACTTGTAGAAGGCATATTTATACAAGGCCAAAAATATACCTACCTTAATACCCATCATTGGTTAGAATACTATGAAATCCCTGACAAAAGATCATGTAGGTCTAAGTTTTTTGTTACAGTTGACTTCCATATATTAGGGAAAGACATTTACTACTTTCAAAAAAGCAGCTTGAGCTGGGCATGGTGACACATGCCTTTAATCCCACCACTCAGGAGGCAGGGGCAGGTGGATTTCTGTGGGTTCAAGGCCAGCCTGGTCTACATAGCAAGTTCTAGGCCAACTGGGGCTAGTTTTTTGTTTTTTTGTCTCAAAAAGACAAAAAAAAAGCATCTTAATAAATTACAAGCACATGGAATATAAAATCTGAGAGGAGGAGGATGGCAAAGTCCAAACTTACAGGCTACATGAGAAAGAAAAACCCACAATGAATGAAAGTCAGGAGGCCCACTTTCTTCAGTGCTGTCACCCCCACCCCCCACCCCCGGGTTCTGTTGGGACCAGTGACTGTGGGTCACTTCTGTACTTGCTATTACACATAGAATAAACAGTTTACTAGACAAGTGACTGGCCATGTAGGCCAAACCTTTGCTCTGTCAGCCAATGCAAGGTCAGCCATGAAGGAAGAAGGAACAGGATGTGGAAATTCACACCAGGAACTTCTCTTCTCCTCCTCAGATACTTCCTGTTGACTCAGGGCTGGGCAAGATGATTTTAGTGTTCACTTCTACTTTTCTTTCCCAGGACCCCTCAACAAGTGAATTACCATTCATGGCGAGGGCTGCGCCCCAGAGTGTCTCCATCTACTTTTTTTTTTTTATGTGTATGAATGTACTGTCTGCGTGTAGGTCTGTGCACCTGTGTCGTGCAATGCCGCGGGGTCAGAAGAGGGTGTCGAATTCCCCTGGAGCTGGACCTAAGGACGGTTCTCAGCAGCCATGTGGGTGCTGGGGATCGAACCTGGTCCTCTGCAAGAGCAGTCGGCGCTCTTAACCGCTAGGCCATCTCACCAGCCCTCGCCATCTACTTTTATAGATTCCAGGGGCCTTATCCCACCTCAGGGCTCAGTCTCACGTGGGATTTGTTTCTTTAATTTTTTTTTTTTTTTATTGTAAAATTTTTTTTTTTTTTTCTTTTTATTTTTTTTTTTTTAAAAATGATGGTTCTCAGAAATCTGTCTGTGTGGGTGATTACTTGAATTCTGAAAATAGAACTAGGGTTTCTGAATAAATAATGAAACATGTGTTCCAAGTCTGTAACTCTTCCTTCTCCTTAACAACATCCTAAGTAACCCACCAATGGTGAGTGCCATTTGTGTGAATAGATTCTCTAGTTTTAGTTTTCAAGGCCTTTTTTCCACCTTTCTAGCTGTCTAGGTGATTAATGTGACTAGGAAAATACTGTTGACCCATTTAAATCATGTCAAACAACATCCATTGCTCATCTACATAATGATATACACACTGAGCATTGCATCTTCGGTATAGGAGCTAGTAAGGTACGAAATAATGTTTTAGTCATTTGGATTAGGAAATAAAATGTAAGTCATTAGGAATAACTAGCATCAAATATTAAACTATTCAAATGGTAGCTGTCAGTGGATATCATTTATTAACCAAAACTAATAGCATTCCTTCATTAGTAGTTAATAATAGGAAATAAAGGCTGTTCCATACAACAGTGAGAGTTTAGGAAAAGTCTATCAAAGTGTGTTTTAATATTAATTGACTATTATGGGATTTATTGCAAACAGTTGAGGTTTTTCAATTGCTAATCAGTGACTGTGGAAATCATACTTTTCTAAAAATTTTTTAAAAATCAGATGACATTTTTGTCACAGTTTTATTAAGCTAGTATCTGAATAATTTTAAAGACAACTAATTTACAGTTGAAACTCTTTTGATCAATGATCTGATAACAAAGATCAGCTTTGACAGCTTTTGAAACATTTAAATTTTTTAAGGACATCATTTGCACAATGTTTAAGTAAATGTGGAATTTAAAGGCGCCAAATTTAGGCTATCAGGTTTCCATGGTTACACCTTTCCAAGTTATTTTGCATTGTGTAAATAGGTCTGTGAGTCACTGATAATTATTTGTTTTTTTGTTTGTTCTACTGGTAATTCTGTGTTTATCTGAGTTTAATATAGTTCACACAGTGTGCTTTGGTTTATGTATATTTTAGTGTTTGTGATTGACAGTGATTGAGCATTTCTTATGGAGTGCTTGCCTTTTTTGTCATAAATGATGTATGTTGGTAGTGCTTGAAATGTAAATAAGTTCTTCCCATGTCACTGTTTAATAAACAGGAATTTTTATGCAAAGAAGACTTCTTGGTACATTTTAAACAATAAGGTTTAGAGAACTCTAGAATTTCTATTAAACAGGTCACACATCAAGACAAATATATTTAAATTCTTACAAACTAGGTTACCAACAACATAATGGCTTATGACTAACTATTACGTTGACTGGATACAGTTTAGTAACAGATTAAAAATAGCATTCTAGGCTAGGGTGTCGCTCAGGGTAGGGCACTTGCCTAGTGTGCAGTGTACCAGGCCCTGAGTCCAGTCCTCAGCATGACAAAACAAACGAAGAAATGAAAAATTTAATTAAACAAATAAAAATTTTAAATAGTATTCTGATGTTAGTGTTAAAAAAAACAGTTTGTGGGCTGGGTGTGGTGATGTTGCCTTTAATATCAGCCTTTCAATGACAGAGGGAGGGGGATCTCTGTGATCTGTGAATTCAAGGCCAGACTGGTCTACACAGGAGTTCCAGGTAAGCTACAGCTACATAGTGAGACCCTATCTCAAAAACAAACAAACAAACAAACAAACAAACAAAACAGGCCTGGCGTGGTGGCGCATGCCTTTGATCCTAGCACAGGAGGCTGCTGTCTATGAGTTCAATGCCAGCCAGGCCAGCTAGGACTAAAGGGAGACCCTGTCTCAAAGAAAAAAAAAAAAAAAACCAAAGAAACAAACCTGTGATGGTAGACTATTTCTCTAACATGAACTCTCTCATCCCACTTGTACACAATTTAAAAGCTAGTCCATACACTATATTCAGCAGTATATAATTTGGGGGGGAAAAAAAAACCAACAGGGTCTTTTAAGCCTATGAATGGAAGAAGAGGATTTCCTTAGACTTCACCATTATCCACACCACAATACCAATTCTAATATGGAAATGCATCAGAAAAAACAAAAATGGAGGGGCATGAAGAGATGCAATGTTAAAGAGACAGCCCTCTCTTGACATAGGACCGGGGCCATTTCCCCACCACATGGTCTAACAATGTCTTGGAGCTGAAGTATGGTGGTGCACGCCCTTTAATCACAACCATTGGGCAGCAGAGGATGGTCCTCAGTGAGTTCACAGGCCAGCCTATCTACAGACGTGAGTCCAGGCTAGCTGGGGCTATCGGTGAGACCCTTGTCTCAAACGACAAAAAAAAAAAAAAAAAAAAAGAACGGTCTTGGGCCAGGCATGGTGGAGCATGCCTTTATTTTATTTATTTTTTGGTCTTTTTGAGACAGGGTCCCCTTGTAGCCCCACCTGTCCTGGAACTCACTCTGTAGACCAGGCTGGCCTTGAACTCACAGAGATCCGCCTGCCTCTGCCTCCCAAGTGTTAGGATTAAAGGCGTGCGCCACCATGCCCGGCTTGGTGGCACATGCCTTTAATCCCAGCAGAGGCAGGTGGATCTCTGTGAGTTCAAGGCCAGCCTAGTTTACATAGTGAGCTCCAGGCAAGCTGAGACTAAAGGGAGACCCTTTCTCAAAAAGAGAAACTGTGCTTAACTGTGCTTAATGAGTTTAAGTCTCTGGCAGTGCACTCCAGTCATGCTGTCTAGAGTGTAAGGTGTCGGCACATTCCCACTCACATGCGGTAATTAAGGAGCCCTGTGGTGAAGTCAGAAGAAGCTGGTTCTTTAGACAGCAGGGTTTTTATTTTAAGTAGAAGCTCTGGGACCCAGTCTAGGATGTCATGATTACTTTGCAAATACTCATCCTGAAGCAGTTTTCAAATTGAGGGCTTATCTTGTGTTGCTTTCTATCTATCATATGCAGAATTCATGCAATTAGGAAGGTTTTTTCCTTTTAAACAAGGAAACTAAGAGTTAGAGTTTAGCCTGCCCTAGTAAGCCAATGAGTACTGAAGATAAAAAAGTCAGCTCAAACAAGAACTCAATTACAATGCTCACTTTGGCAACACACATACTAAAATTGGAACAATGCAGAGAAGGTTAATATGGTCCCTGCACAAGGGTGATATGCAAATTTGTGAACCATTCCATGTATATTTTTATTTTATTTTATGTGTTTGAGTGTATTGCCTGCATGTAAGTGAACCCATGTCATGTAATGCCTGAGGAAGTCAGAAGAGGGTGTGGGATACCCCGGAACTGGAGTTACGGACAGTTGTTAGCCACCACGTGGGTGCTGGAATTGAATGTGGGTGCTTTGCAAGAGTAGCCAGTGCTCTTAACTACTGAACTATGTCTCCAGCCCCTCATATATTTTTTTCTTAAAGTGTGTAGTAATCCACACCTTTAGTCCCAGCACCTGGGAGGCAGAAGCAGGCAAATCTCTGTGGGTTTGAGGCCAGCTAGTAGCCTAGATGGTGAGTTTCAGGCCAGCCAGGGCTACACAGTGAGACCCTGCCTCAAAAAGAGGGGACAGGGGGACGGAGGGAAGACTCACATGTACAATAGAGCATAAAATATTTTAATTTCTGCATTAGTGCCTTCTTTTTATTCCCAAATTGGCTTATTGGACTAGGCATTTGAGGGTTGGTTTTCTTCTTGTAACATCCTGGCAGAACTATGGCTCAAAAAGTGTTCAATTGCCAGGCATAATGGCTCACGGCTTTAATCCCAACACCCAGGAGGCAGAGGCAGTTGGATCTCTGTAAGTTCAAGGCTAGCCTCGTCTACATACTGAGCTCTAGGCCAGCTGGGACTAAAGGGAGACCCTGTCTCAAAAAAAAAAAAGTGTTTAGTACACATCACATTAGACAGTAAATATATTTCAAATATTTTGTGTATCAGATACTTCAGTACTGTGGAAGTATTGAAAACACTAATCTAAAAAGGACATGATGAGCCAGGTATGGTGGTACATTCCTTTAATCCCAGCACTTGGGAGGCAGAGGCAGGCGGATCTCTTTAAGTTCAAGGCCAGCCTCATCTACATGGTGAGTTCCAGGACAACTGGGGCTACAGGGAGACCCTGTCTCAAAAAGATTAAAAAAACAAAAAGCACATGATGAATTTGTGATTTCACTGAGAAATATTGTCATCTAAGGTTTTCAAGTGATACTGTATCTTCAGATATGAGAAACCACCTACTCCATACAGATAGAGTACAGTTTCTGTTTGTGGTAATGGTGGTAGTGATTTTAAGTTTTAATCTTTAAAACAAAAACTAGCAGATAGTTAAGCATCTGTATCTTAGACAAACAAAACAACAAAAAAGATAGAAGAGCCAAATTGTAAGCAAACTACATTGAATTCCTGACATTAATACCTAAAGCTGGCAAGTGCTTATTCATTTGGTTAGCTGAGTTGAATTGAATATAAAATTATCTGTGGCAACATAACTATACCAAGTTCAAAAGACTGTCTTCAGAAAATTTGGAATTTCCTTTCTTGAAAAGGCATCTATGGTTTTTTCCTCTTTCTTTTTCTGGTTGAAAATAACTCCTTGATGAGTGATCTTGGCTTCTGTTGTCTTGAAGCCATATAATCTCAATGGTAGAAGCTTGAAGACACATTGTTTTCCTAAGGCTTTGGCTTTCTCATTTTAAGTTGTGATTATTGACCGTCCTTCCTACCAGTCCTGTTGCCAGGTTCTGCTGTGGAGACAAAATTCCCAAGACTTCAATTAAGATTAATATTCAAATATTTTTCTTTTATGAATACCTTTCATAACACATAATGCCTTTCAATACGGTGAAGGTATTCTCTAGCATGAATTAAGGTGTAGATTTAGGGGATAGTTTCTGTGTTGATATTGCTACAGTAGTTTTGATTAAAGGTCTGAGCTATTTTACAATAATTGTTTGCCTATACATTAATAACTTTACGTGGCATATCAGGAAGGAAGAAAAGAAGGGAGGGAGGGAGGGAGGGAGGGAAGGAGGGAGGGGAAGAAAAGAGAAGGAAAGGGAAGGGAAGGAAGGGATCCTATAGTAGGATTCAGTTGCCGTTATTATAAAATGAAGACTCGGGGTGCAGAGATGGCCTAGCAGTTAAGAGCACTGACTGCTCTTGCAGAGAACCCGGGTTCGATCCCCAGCACCCATGGCGGCTAGGAACCGTCTGTAACTCCAATTCCAAGAGAACTCCAGTTCCAGGGGAATCCAAGACCCTCTTCTGACCTCCCCCGCATTGCACGATGCAGGTGCACAAACCTACATGCAGACAGTACATTCATACACATACAGAAATAAATAAAATTAAAAAAAATAAAATGAAGACTGAAATTATGCTCTTTTTGAATTATTTCATACAATTTAAAAATATTCTTATTGTGCTGGGTATGGTGGCACATGCCTTTAATCCCAGCACTCTGGAGGTGGAGACAGGTGGATCTCTGTGAGTTCAAGGCCAGCCCGGTCTACATATCGAGCTCCAGGCCAGGCTGGGACTAAAGGGATACCCTGTCTCAAAAAAAAAAAAGACCAAAAAATAATCTTATTAAAGGTGGGCCTTTGATCACATGCTGAAGCCCCCACATCTTCTGCCACTAGGTATTTCAATCCACAGACTAACATTCTAAGTAATATTTTATATGATGGTAGAATTTATGAATAGTCTATTTTGTTAAGAATTAAAGGACTTTTTTACTCTCTCATTTTTTTAATCCATGATGTTTTGTATGGTCATTCTCTAAAATTGAATTCCATGTGTGATTTCTGCAAAATTGCTCTTTCTGGTTCCTATTTGTGTGCTTTAATAAAAAATTGTTCTATTTTCCTCTTCTTTAACTGAAGTATGTAAGGTAACAGGAATGTTTCTTTTGACATTGGAAAGATGAAATTTGCCAGATGTTCTTGCTAACCCAGAAGTGTGTGTTCTCCAGGCACCAGGACGGTGAGGTCCTTTCCTGCAACTTCGACAGTGCATGTGGCTTGGTTCCGTTTGCTGTTGTACTCCTGCTCGGATCATAGCTTGTCTTTTATTCTGTATTTAAATGATACTACGGCATCCAGAAAATCTGGCAGAGAAAATGATATTTTGATGACATTTTTCACAGGGCTCAACTGGAATGAATTATTACATTTTAACAAGGCTCTAATAAACAGCTCCTTTATTTCCCCCTTCAAGGACACACTATTTCTTTGTCCAAGAAGTTGCCTGAGTCTATGTATTGTTGAAGTGCAAAAAAGCTGCTTTTTAGCTGAGCGAGATCATGGATTTTCAAATACTACTTCATTGTGACTCAGTATTTTCTGATTTGTAATCTAGGATGGACTTAAATTCCAATTTGAAGAAAATATTCTTTGTTGTTGTTTAATTATTTTTTAATTATTTTTTTATTGATGCTTTGTGTATTTCATACATCATTTTCCAATTCAGTTCAGGCATATTTCCCTTCCCCCCCACCCCACTCCACCCCACCCTAGATCATGCATTCTGCCATAACTGTCCTGCATCTTTCTCTGTTTTTTTGTTTTGTTTTGTTTTGTTTTCATTTTTTTAACAATCAGTGATAATTTATGAGTACAAGCATCCTTCATGTAAAATCAGTTTGCAGGCAGTTGCGCCCAAACCTACACAGACCATGGGTCCCACCATCCAGCGGGGGGGGGGGGGGGGGCTTGTATGTTCAATCAAGTTGATCAAATGAGTGTCCAGACTATATTGCTGTATTTTCACCATTCACCCCAATCGCAGCCCTTACATTCTACCACGCCCCCTCTTCTGCAGATATTCTTATCTTAAGTGAAGTCATTTCATACAATAGTCCTTAGAAATTAATCATTTTTCCTAAGTAACTTCCCTGGGTCATTCAAATGATCTGCTTTTAGTTCTTGCTGTACTCTGCAGCATCTTTCTCTCAGCTGTGGATGAGTCAGCCTAAAACAGGTCGTGTGTGTGTGTGTGTGTGTGTGTGTGTGTGTGTGTGTGTGTCCCACCCACCAATATGAATCTCCGTTAGTAAATAGCAATGCTTACTGATGCTCCATAGCAGAGGAAGGGGTTGTTTCCCAGGAGCGGAGGAGAATGTTTCTTGTTTACTTGTGGATCCTTGGGTCCTGTTGGTGCCTACTAATGAATAATCCCAAGTTCTCAAGGTTTACTTTTCTGAAAAAGCAAAATGAAACCTTTTCCTAAACCATTTCTGAGTTTGTCACTGGTGCTATACTGTGTCAGTTGCTATTGATAATTTTTTTAAAGGAGGAGAGATGTAGCATAGAACTAACTTCCTGATGGAACCTTGGGGAAGGCCTTGCTCGGCTCTGACCTGGGAACAAACCCTCCTTGAATGTTGTTACTATTGGATGAGGGTGCCCGGGCTGCCACCTTTTCTCACCTCAGAAGGACTGTAAGTGTTACTGACTTTCCAGTTTATCTTTTCCAGAGCCAGACTTGCAGGTTTGGGGTGCTGGCTTCATGATGCCGCTGACAACCCACAGACTGGTGTCTGTCTCATCTTCATTGGACCACTTACTTTATTAGTAGTGGTGGCCAATCCTATTTGAATGCTCAAATGATGCATCTTCACAGAAGGAGTCAACTTAGAGCATTAAGCAACTAGGGTGAATACTTCAGTGTGGTGGCCCACACCTTTAATCCCAGTGCTCAGGAGGCAGAGGCAAATGGATCTCTGTGAGATCCAGGCCAGCCTGATCTACATAGTGAGTTCTAGGCCAGCGGGGCTGTAGGGAGACCCTGTCTCAAAAAAATCAAAGCCAAAACAAAACACCAAAACAACAACAAAAACCCACTTTTCAAACAAAAAGTAAATTTTCCGTATTTTTATCACTTAAAATATTTTTAATGTTTTATTTATTACTTTTCTTTTATGTGTATTAGTGTATTGCCTATATGTATATAAGTGTACCTGTGTTGTACAATTCCCATGAGGTCAGAAGAGGGTGTCGGATACCCTGGAACAACTTACAGACAGTTGCTGCCGTGTGGATGCTAGGAATTGAACCTGGGTCCTCTGCAGGAGCATTGAGTATTCTTAACTGCTGAGCCATCTCTCCAGGCCCTTAAAATATTTTTAAATATTTTATTTATTTTTACTTTATGTATATAAGTCAGTGTATTGCCTGCATGTATGTTAGTGCACCCATGTCATGCAGTGCCCAATGACGTTGGAGGAGGGCATCAGATCCCCAGGAACTGAAGTTACAGACAGTTGTTAGCCGCCATGTTAATGCTGAGAATTGAACCTAAGTCTTCTGCAAGAGCAGTCAGTGCTCTCAACAGCTGAGCCATCTCTCCAGCCCTGACACATTTCCTTTTCATTCTTTGGAATCTTTGTAACTGAACTGTAGTCATCATGATATTAGCTATAAATAACTACAAGGACAACCCTGTTGGATATCAAGTAGAATCTTTATTTCAGATCAGCATTTGTACCAGTCTGTGTCACAGTCAACTGTGTGCTTTATTTTGAGCAGTAAAGAAAATGATCTGTTTTCTAACACCTGCATACCAACTGGGCCTGCATCCTCTTTAGAGATGTTTAATAAACACTGTAGCTTTCCCATCCAAAGGCTGTTTCCAAATGCTGTTAATTATACCCCACCCCACCCCCAAATGGTTCTTCTAGGTTTGTGAAACAGATCCACTCTTCTCTCTGTAAGGGCATCTTAGCTTGAAATCCAGGAAGCAGTGGTGGATGGTGTCCATATCCATGACTTCCTGAATTGGAGAAAAAGTGTGGAAAGCATCTGGGAAAAGGAGGCTCTTTACCAGGTTGTTTCCTGTAAGTTCAATTGGAAGACCTTGTCTGTGCAAATAGATTTCAAAATAGAGCCTGCCCTTTGACTGTCTCCATAATTACATGGCTCACTCTGTATTTTATTTGGCAGCCAGAGCAGTTAACCCCTGGAAGGAAGGGGCTGATGGCATGCCCAGCTTGGCTTCCCAGACATGTCCATGGGAATGAATAAACCACTGTTTGGCAAAACCCACAGCTAAAAACACACTGTAATAGTCTCTAACTGAACTGAAACTCTTTGGAGACAGATTTAATAACGTTTATTATAATTGGTTAAAAAACTTCTCTTTGCCTTCAGTGTGTGGATTGTAGACGGGTATTAATTGTTTTTAAAAATTGGGAATTGGGGTAGATCCTTAGTGCTTTGTGTAATCAGCATCTGTCAACAGGATGAATTTGCTTTTGTTTAGTTTCAAGGGCCCTTGTCCTTCAGCCCTGCCCAGTCAGCATCTGCTTCAGCCTGGGGCATTCCCTCGATATGTGTGTGTGTGTGTGTGTGTGTGTGTGTGTGTGTGTGTTTTCGTTCAACAAATGCACAGGTTATTTCTTGTGAAATGTGAGCTTCTCTTCTGCTTTATAGCTGCCTTGAAATGGGAAGAAACCCTCCATTTTTCTCATTTACTTTTAAATCATGCACATCTTAGTACTACATTGCAGCAGAGTTATATTGAGTGATGCAAACTATTTAATTTTTCTTTTGCAACATGTGTGCAAGTTATGAAACCTTTCATGCAGACAGTCAATGTGTAGATCAAGAAATGGAAGGCAGCGATGTGTTCGAAGTGTTCTCTTAGACACAGCTCTGTGAGAGCTGGTGCTCCTATCTGAGTAATTGGTTTGAGTTCATGAAAGTGTGGTCTTTCTGTGGTTCTAAATCAGCACTGTGAAAATATGTTCCTATGGTCCAGCCTTTTCTGAGCCTACTATAGCAAGCAATGTTTTTGAATGGTAAAACGGAAAAAAAAAAAGATTGTTGTCACAAAGTAAGTTGCATTTTTTTTAAAGTTGAAGTTAATGTATTCTTTCAGCAAATCACTTGGTTTAAAATGACAATCATCAATGAGTAGAAGAGCCCCAGTTGAAAATGAACTAGCAAAACGTCGTTGTTTTCTCTCTTGGTAATCATAAATCATTTAAATCTGGCAGTCATTCCTCCCTTCATCCAAAATAATTGCCTCCATTTGTAAAATCAATTAGATGTTAATATGCTATAAATAATAGTTTTGTTACTAGACTTTGGCATTTGCTGATCATTATGAAAAAATATATTCAGCAAGACATGTACAGGGTGTCTTTTCAATTACGTATTATCTCTGATTGACATTGTTAGCTAATGTAAAGTCATACCAGACTACCTTATTGTGTTGTTTTCTACCCAGACATTTGATCTTCTGAAATGCAGCATAACTGAGGATTGATGGCCCACTGCAGGGTGAAAAACTGCCCTGGAAGCATTCAATGAAAAATATAGGTGTTGGTGGCCACACTGGAACACAAATGTACTTTGTTCAGCTTTACAGCTGCTTACAATAATACGCATTTTATATGTCCCTTTGAAAGTTCATTCAGACCTTTCCCTTAAAAATACTTGTTGACCAAAAGAAAACTCACATTTTCAAGGGTAAAATCGGCTTAATGAAGGGTCATTAGTAAAGGTGCACATAAAATCCCAGGGTGCGGTGGGTGAAATGGAAGCGTTTCATTATGTGGTATAGAATGCATGAGCAGATAACAATTAAAATGGACCCTGAGTGAAAGGCCAATAAACACAGGGCAGGCTGTGTGCAGCAGCGTTAGTTATTTAAAACACAGGCCTTCCTCCTGCATACTTGGGTTTTGTAGTCCTACCTTTCAGATGTAATCTGTGAAAGGAAATAAAAGACCGAGTTTAGAAATTGATGTTATTACCGAATATGAAAATATTTAAACCCATACCCTAGATTGCAAATACTAATTTAAAATATGAAGACTGCGCGGCAGGATCCAGAGGACCTGTAGCAATTTTAAGAGACCTTCAGGCCGCACAATGTGCTCCTCCGTCAAGTAAAAGAAGCAGTTGCCTATAATTTTCAGACTTTGGCTCAAACTAGACTTTGATAGAATTTTTGTGACACTGAAAATAATTCTTATTATTACCTTTGATAACAGTAAATATTCTAGCATTCGTAACAGCCTATGAAAAGCCTATGTAGATTTCCTGCCAGATAATCAACAGTAACAACACTCTCTGATCATCTCTCTCAAGATTGAATTAGTAGCAAGCAATCCTTTACTGCTCAAGGCTCCCCTCCTCTCCTGAAGCTTATGGTAGTTTCCCACAGTGCTTCCTAAACTTCACATTGGTCTCCTTGCCCCTCCCAGTATCTATTTAGCAAACTTCTGTATCTTGTGTCCTCAAATAGCATGTGCTATGGGTCCTAAGCCCATGACACCGAGGATGGTCTTTGGGCACCACATTACTAACAAGCTGGAACTTAGCTGTAGTAACGAGATATAATAAAGCAGGGAAATATATAGAAATCTCAAGAGACTTTTATATCAGACACTCTAGTTTGAGTGTTCTGTGACCCTGATTGTAATAGAAATTGGAGGTTTTAATTTGCTCACTCTGCATTTGGAAACTTTCATTACTACCTATTAATTACAATATGGTAGAGTCAGGGAGCTGGCTGAGCTGGTAAGAATGTTGGCTGGCCAACCATAAGGATGTGGGTTCAAATCCACAGCATCCACATAAAAAAGCTGGGAATGGCCCTACTTGCACGTATAACCCTAGAGCTCTGGTGGGATAGAGACCAGAGGATTGCTGGAGCTTGCTAGAGCTTGCTGGAGTCCAGCCCACCTCTAGATTTACTGAAAGACCCTGTCTCAAAGGAAGAAGGCAGAGAATGATAGAGAGGGACAGCCAGTGTTCTCTGCCTCCCCCCACCACGTGCACACACATGCATACACACGCCTGCACATTTACACATGCACACGCATGCACACACATGCCTGTGCATTTACACAGATGCACACACGTGCCTGCACATTTACACAGATGCATACACATGCACACACGCCTGCACACTTACACTGGTGCATACACATGCACACATGTACACACACACCTGCACATTTACACAGATGTGGGCATGTATTACACACCAAAAGAATAAAAACTTAAAATAAATAGTTATAAGTACACTGGAAAATCCCTTTGCCTGGATCCCCCCCCACCCCCATAGATGATTAGAAGATCGTTATCTCCTAATCTATCATGACTGGAGCCATTTCTTTATTTCACCTGTCAAAAACCACTAGATATTTTTTTTCCTGGTCAGCAGTGAATAGTTATATCATGTTACTTTGTGACAAAAAGTATAGGGCATGCTTTATTAGTGTGAAAGAAAAAATTCACTTCAAGTACAAAGGTGAAAGTGGAGTTGCTTGCTCTGAAGAACCATTGCTGTCAACAGATTGGCTGTATCCAGGCTATACGTCTGATGTTTAGAATTTTGCCTATCCAGTCCCATTGTGGGTTGGGGGTATGTGCTTCCATCTTTTTGGCAGTAAGCCCATCGTTTGGCGGGACAGGTACATTGGCAGCACTGTTTAGTTAGAAAGTGAATGCCTCAAAATCCTTAGCCAGGTATCCTAGTAGAACATGACGGTTTCATACTTCAAGCTTAAGTACATAGATTCCTTCTATAATTCCCCTATAATGACTACGCACTTGAACTTGATAATTCTGATAAAGATGGCCTCTCTTTCATGTAATCAGCCACATTGAAAAAGAAATCCCCAGTGCCCTAAAATTGATCTGAGTCTGTATCATCCCATTGCCTTGGCTGTAGCTTGACAGTTACATGTCACTGAATGAAGGCCAATACTAAGCCCTCTGTATCTCAGTAAGTGAAATGCTCAGCATGATCTTGGGGCCAGGACACTCTCAGTCAATCAGTGTCCACTCCACTGTTATTGCTATTATGTGGTCACATAGCACCTAGGTAAGGTACCATCCAGTGCTGTCACTTTGGCCTGTTTTTTCATCCCTCCTGCTACCACCTAATATAATGAATACAATGCATTCACTGAATTGTTGAATGTCTTCCTCTTTAATATAAACTCTGTGAGAGCCAGGACCAGTGTATTCCCTGGATCTAGGATATAGCACATAGGGTGGTCCAGTAAGTATATTCAAAAGAAATTTAGATGCTTCACAGATAAACATGTTAAAGACAGGAATGAAGGAAAGAAGTGAGCATTTATGGAACAAACACCTGGGATTAGGGATTAGTTATAGTTTCCAGGTCTATTGTCTTTTTTTTGTTGTTTTGTTTTTTGTTTTTTGATACAGGGTCTCCCTGTAGTAGCAGGTCCGTTGACTTATCTAATATAACATCCTCATGGGAAGAACACTATTATTCCCAAGAATGGTTAGAAAGTAGGTACAGCTGGGTGTGGTGGTGCACACCTTTAATCCTAGCACTTGGGAGGCAGAGGCAGGTGGATCTTTGTGAGTTCAAGGCCAGCCTGGTCTACATAGCGCGTTCCAGGACAGCCGGAGCTACAGGGAGACCCTGTCTCAAAAAGACCAAAAAAAAAAGAAAAAGAAAGAAAGTAGGCACAAAAGTTAGCTCAAATCTGATTGACTTCAAAGCTATTTTCACTGCCATAATATCTCCCAACTAAAGGGGAATTTCTCTAAGAAATCTTTGATTTTATGCATATGAGTGTATTGCCTGCATGTGTGTAAGTGCACCTGTGTCATACAATACTCATGGAGTCAGAAGAATGTGTTGGATTCCCCTGAAACTGGAGTTAAGGATGGTTGTCAGCCACCATGTGGGTGCTGGGAATCAAACCCAGGTCTTCTGCAAGAGCAGCCAATGCTCTGAGCCATCTTGCCAGCCTCAACTTCTAAGAATTTTTATGAAAAAATATTTTCATTCTAAATGTTGAAGGCAGAGAACCCAGGTTCAGTTTCTAGCACCCACGTGGCAGCTAACAACTATAACTCCAGTTCCAGGAGAATCTCACACCGTCTTCTGGCCTCTGGCTTGCACGCAGGTGGTATACTTATAAACATGCAGGCAAAATATTCATTAAATAAATAAATTTTAATCTTAATTTGCTTGGGATATAGTTTTCAAGATTAAAAAAAAACTTACTTCGAAATCCATACCCTGAAAAACTGGCATTATTTGGTCAGGCATATTAACCAGCAGGACGTATAGCCCCTGCATACTGTTAGATGGTGACTTGGAATGGTGACCACAGCCCTGGGTCTGACATAGAGAGCTGGAGCCAGGATCCTGGCCCTTGATTACTAGAGATGTGTGGTTCTTCATCTGTAAATAATAACATGAGCTGCTGCTGCCTACTGAACAGTTGGTAAGGGGTAATATATAATAAAATGAACACCTAGTGGTGAGCTTAATCAAAGAAAGTACTCACTAAATCTGAACCACTATTACTCTTTCAGCATTGTCGTATTAGTGGTAATCACTGTGCATGCTCTCCTCAGATGAGAAACACTGTAGCTTGTGCGTGGGCCTGCCTAGAGGGTAGCTAGAGGGCTTGAGTCGTGGATGGACTCCACCCGAGTTCTTCCAAATTCTCCGTCCCATTCAATACACTGCCCACCTACACCAGCTGCCCCACCGAAGCATGTGTGGGTGTGAAGGGAGCTCGCTCAACCCACTACCGCTTTTGGAGGAAGATAATAGTAGTAAACAATGCTTTTGTGACACCATTTCTATTTTCTGGGTTTTTCTGTGTATTAGCTAATTTTATTGTCTTGCTTCTGAGAGAAGTAATGTACTTAGTGGAGCTTTTCCACAGCTTTGGTCCTAACTGCATATCCCTTTCTATACTTTGTGTCTTCTGCTATAAAATGTAGTAAGAGTTCACAGCTCACAGGGTTCTTGTGAAGATTAATGAACTAACATAGGTAAAGCACCTTGGTCAGTAATTGACATGAAGCAAAGTGTTCAGCACTAGAAGCTATAGTAGAGCTTAAGTTTATTTCCCACTTCACTTTTCAAGCATTCTTGAAGAATTAGGCAGCTGTTAAATGGGTGCTTTCCCATTCCTTATTCTAATTAATGCTCACCTGAGACTCAAAGAAGAAACACAGTCGGTCAGGCACCTACAGCCAACAAGTAGTAGAGCTGGGATAAAAGTTAAGCTTCTGCATCCCAAAGGTCTTCCTTTCCTAGGCACTACCCCTCATACCAGTCCTGGGGCCAAACCTGCACATAGCTCAGTGGTAGAACAGTTGGCCTAGCAACTTCAAAGCCCTGAGTTCATCTCTCAGGACTACAAAAAAAAAAAATTAACCCCCACAACTTTGACCTAACAATCGCAGGGCTGGTGATATCATTAGGAAAATATGTGTGTCCATGCAGCTGTGTGTATGTGTGTTCATGTTAATATATGTGCAGTTACACGTGTGTGCAGGTGTGCTCGGAGGCCAGAGGACCACTTTAGTTGTTGCTCATTGTTTGCTGTCACTTTTTTTTCTTCACAATAGGTGCTCTCATTGGCCTGGAGCTTACCAAGTAAGCTAAGCTAGCTGGCCAGGAACCTCCAGAGATCTATTTGTCTCCTCAGAGCTGGGATCACAAGTGTACCTGCTTTTTCTGTTGGTTTGTGGGATCCAACTCAGGTCCTCATGCTTGCAAAGCAAGCACTTTACTTACTGCACTATCATCCTCCTGGGAAAAAAATGTTACACTTTAAAAACTTCAGGAAAGTGTGCCTGCCTTTGTCAGCCTCCTTTTGAGCTGGCATGGTGACTTGAACATATAGGCCCAGTAACTCAGAATAAGATAAGAGGTTGAGATCAATTGATGCCACTACTTCAAAACCAGCCTGGGAAACAAAGCAAGCCCCTATCTCAAAAAGTAAAAGATAAAAACAACAGCCCCTTTAAAAAAAATTGGTTTTCTAGCCTTTTGTCTGGTATTTAGAATTGTTTAAAATAGCCGGGCGTGGTGGCGCACGTCTTTAATCCTAGCACTTGGGAGGCAGAGGCAGGCGGATCTTTGTGAGTTCAAGGCCAGCCTGGTCTACAGAGCGAGTTCCAGGACAGCTGGGGCTACAGGGAGACCCTGTCTCAAAAAGACCAAAAAAAAAAAAAAAAAGAATTGTTTAAAATAGTACCCAGTAGCCAGGTGTGATGGTGCACCATTAATCCCAGGATTTGAGAGGTAGAGGCAGACAGATCTCTGTGAGTTCAAGGCCAGCCTGCTCTACATAGCAAGTTCCAGCTCAGCTGGGGCTACAGGGAGACCCTGTCTCAACAAAAAATTTTAAAATTCCATAAAATAGTACCCAGTGCCCAGTGGGGCTGGAAGATTAGCTCAGTGGAGTCCTGCCTGTCCTGTACAAGGCCCTGGGTTTGATCCTCAGCAGTGCAGTGTAAATATAGATAATTCATATGCATCAATATATGTTATTTAACATTTCATATGTCACCTACTAATACACATATTACCCAAAACTCTACTGTGTATCTGATTCAACAGTACTGAGTTCAACTTCACACAGGAACATAAACCGAGTGAAAGTTTTGACACTGGATCTCTGATGTCTTTTTCCCAGTTTATGAGAGATCCTGACTTTGGGGATCAATACTCACCATAGTTCATGCCTCCATTAGTTTTCAAGCCTACCTGGGCCTCTGGGGTGGCTGTGCTCAAGCACAGAGTGCTTGAGGATCACCCTAAGGCTTATGAAAGCCCAGCTTGCCACATCCCCTGGGGAAGAGCCTCAGATCCACACCCTCTGACACATACCTCCTTTGTCTGGTCTGTGAGCCTCAGCACTCTGTGCTTGAGGAATAATAAAAATAATAAAAAATATTTTAGGCTTTTTGAGCCATGTGTCTCTGTCACAGCTAATCAACTCTGCCTTCGCTCAAAACCAGTTATGACCAGATGTAAGTGAATACAGGGAGGTATGGGCAGCAAAATTTGAATTTCACATAATTTCAACTTTACAAGATATTATTTCTACTGTTTTCTTCCTAACTGTGTTGCAAACGTAAGAATCCATTTTTAGATTTTAGGCTGTATAAAAATGGGCAGCAGGCCAGATTTGGCACTTAGGCTGGAGTTGGTCAACTAGCAAGTAGTTGTAACCTGTGTGGGTTTTTTTTTTAACTGTTATTTTTTATTGTAATAGTAATATAGAAGGGGATTTTTTAAATTAACAGTATAGAAGAAAATAAAATGAACCCCAAAGTCTTCCCACCTTTTGCACATGCTCCAGAAGTAATCACTCTTGATGAATATTAATTTTTTTTGAGACAGGGTCTCCCTATAGCCCCAGCTGGCCTGGAACTCACTCTGGCCTTGAATCTCACAGAGATTCAAGGCTGCCTCTGTCTAGGATTAAAGACGTGTGCCACCATGCCTGGCTTAAAGATGGTTCTTAGCCTCCATGTTGGTGCTGGGAATCAAACCCGGGTCCCCTGCAAGAGCAGTCTGTGCTCTTAACCACTGAGCCATCTCTCCAGCCCTGAATATTAATAATTACTAACAATTTATATGCAAATGGCAGCTTATAACAATAAATCTGCAAGCTCTTTTTACACTACTGGCATCTTTTTAATATAATATTTTTATTCTTTGAGAATTTCTAATATATATATATATATATATATATATATATATATATATAAAATGTATTTATATTTNTATATATATATATATATAAAATGTATTTTGATTATATCCACCACGCCCAGCTTAATGCTTCTTACACATATTTATACACAGTGTTTCCTTTTTTCTTAACCATCTCTTATGACCCCTTTCCCTATTATACATAGAGATAATTTAGCAGCTCTTCCTTTTCTTCCTCCTTCTCTCCTTCCTCCTCTTTTCCTCCCTTTGGTTTTCCGAGACAGGGTCTCATATAACCCAGGATGACCTCAAGCACACTGTAATAGCTGAGGATGAACAACCTTGAATGGATCTTCCTTGCCTCTGCTTCCTGAGTGCTAGGATTATGGGTGTACAGTGGGTGTACACTGCCATGTTTGGCTTTAGTTTTCTTTATGGCCCCAGAGTTTGCTGTTGTGAACATATACTGTATTATGTGTACATATACTGTATTATATGATTAACTAGTCCCTCTTTGGTGTTTCCCATTTGGAAATAGGTTGTTTCCCAGTTTCCTGCCCAAACAATGCCTAAGCAAGGATATGCCTTCATATAGTTATCATTATATATTAGCTACAAGATAAAGTCTGAAGAGATTAATTGTAGGGTCAAAAGATATACATTTAATACTTTGACAAATAACTCTAAATTCCTTTGGTGGATACTTTAGGATCCTGTGTTCATTTGCCTTGGGTCATACCTGAATTTTTGCTATTCGGTTCAATTCGAGTATTCATCACAGTGAATTTCAGGTTAATGCCTTGATGCACCACAAACTTAACACACAGTAGTAATCCCATGGAGGCCAAAGTGCAGCTCGCAGTGGTCTGTGGTTTTTGAAAGAAAAATTGCTTAAAGAGTATAAAGTAGTGGCTGGAATTCTAGGGTTTTATCCTGGACATTTTCACAGAAGGTGCCACAGCAGAAATTGTTCTTTTTCCAGACCTGGTGCTAGCAGATGTTCCTGTATGTTCCTTTCCCATTGGAGTAGAGCTTTCCATTGTCAGACATTTATGTAAACACAGTGTTAGTTAATCAATACAGTGTGCTGCTACTACACCAGAACTCAGTATACTACTTCTCTTCTTGCTGTCTGGGGCTTTCCCTTTTGAGTCAATAAAGGATGAGACTAATGATTTAATAGATAACACAACACCTTCAAGGGCAACATTATGGTAATTTTTTTTCTTTTCTTTGTAACCCGAAATACATCTATTTCTGTTCCTAGGTTGTCATAGAATTTTCTCTTCACCACTCAATCATATCTACTTACACAAGCAGTCAAGCAGTCAACAAAGAAGACATTTCTTTTCCTGGAGACAAAGAGATATTTCCCACAGTATAGTTTTGCCGGCTGCAGTTTCTCCCGCACATCCAGTCCCCAAGGTACTGTATTGCTGTAAGTAAGCTTCTGCTCTCCCTGCCACAGTAAAGGTTGACTGCAGAAGCACTTTTGATTTCTGGGCCATTTGAATTTTAAATTTTAAACTTGGTTCATGATTTAAATTTGTGGTGTGAGAGGTTTTAATACCCTGCAGTTTTAGGACATTAATTAAAAAAAAAAAAAGCTCTGGGCATACAACTGTGTAGTTGATTTGAGATTTCAATTTTTAATCATAGAATTTTCTATGTCAAGTTTCTAACATGAAGCCAAAATTATGTGTATGTAGTTTCTGACTCTTTTAAGAACAACTGTAAAATTGGGTTGATTCAAGAGAGATTCACAGAAACTCATGTTTTTAAGCCCACACTTACACTTTCCATGCTACTGTCTTTGAATCATTTTTTAGAGTAAATTAAATAAAATGTCTAATCTAATCAGAGCATTGTTGATATTTTTTCTGAGAGATTTCAGTTTTACAGAAAGACAATCTCTCCAGATTTCAAAATGCAATATAGAGAAGGTGTGGGGGTCATTTAGAAAGAAGGAAAATAGCTGAAAGAAATATATATTTGTCACAAAATCACCTACTTTCCTCATTTTATGCCTTTTTCTTTACAGTGAACCACATTAAGTATACCTCCTAAAGGTGACTGGTCCCTTTTTGTAGCAAGAGTTGAGAGAAGAAAAAGCCAACAGTCCTGGCTTGGCTAAGGCTGGGGCTACATACTGAGAGCTAGCATTGGGTATTAGTCACAAGTTTGACATTTTTCTCTAATTAAAAAAAAATCTCTAGGGGCTGGGGAGATGGCTCAGTCAGTAAATGCTTGCCCCTCAAGTCTGAGGACTATATTCAGATCCCCAACACCACGTAAAAAACCTAGGGCTGGGACATACACCTATAATCCCAGTGCTGGAGAGGCAGGGATGGGTGGATCCCTGGGGGTCTCTGGCCAGCCAGTCTACCCAAATCAGTAAGTTCCAGGTTCGTTGAGAGACCTTGTCTCAAAATAAATATAAGTAAATAATATGGAAGGAAGGAAGGAAGGAAGGAAGGAAGGAAGGAAGGAAGGAAGGAAGGAAGGAAGAAAGGAAGGAAGAAAGGAAGGAAAGAAGGAAGGAGAAGAAAAAGAAAGGAAGGAAGGAGAAGAAAAAGAAAGGAAGGAAGGAAGGAAGGAAGGAAGGAAGGAAGGAAGGAAGGAAGGAAGGAAGGAAGGAAGGAAAGAGAGGAAAGAAAGAAAAGCTCCTCTGAACATCTGAATAGGAGCTAAGATCCTAAAATCTGGGCTGATACTCTTCACAAACTCAAGAGTCCCAGTCTCATCCCTCCAGAGCTAAATATGAGTGTCAAGAATGTGATCTCCAGGGCTGGAGAGATGGCCTAGCAGTTAAGAGTGCCAACTGCTCTTGCAAAGGACCAGGGTTCGATCCCCAGCACCCACATGGCAGATGAGAACCGTCTTTAACTCCAGTTCCAGAGGAATCCGACACCCTCTTCTGACCTCCGAGGCATTGCACGACACGGGTGCACGAACCTGCCTGCAGACAGTACATTCAGATACATACAAAATAAATAAAATTAAAAAAAAAGAATGTGATCTCCCTCTACTCCCTGTCCCAAATTTCTGTGTAGCCTTACTGTGTTCTCTTCAACAGTGCTTATGTACGTGCAGTTGCTATAAATAAAGGGCCCTACACAACTTGAGGCTGAAGGAAGCTGTGTGTATTATCTTCTGAATCCTGCCCATAGTTTAGGTGGTAGAGGATCCATGGAGGGATCAGGCTTAAATGAGTTTGGCGTGGAGGAAGGGCTCTTTGTTCTTGATAAATGATGGCAATGGTCTAGGTAATTCTGCTATCTTTGGAGAAGAAATAAAGAAAGAAAAGCTGTTTTGTGTCAGTCTCTGGCACTCAGTTATTTGGTTGCACTGTATAAGAAGGTGGATGTACAGAGGGCCCATGACTTGACAGTCTTTTTACATATATTCATTGGGAGAGGGTGTTGAGAACTATCCTTTGCGTAAATTTTATCTTTGTATGAAGAAGAGGAGAGTGCTACTTAATTAGCCATTTGGCAGATTAGAAACTTGGAGCTCTTTTTTTTTTTTTTTTTTTTTTTTTGGTCCATGGGGCTGTACTTCCAGTGGCGCTGGGTGGTGTAAGAAAACTGCTGTTTATTTTGACCAGAGGTTTACTTCCAACAAGCTTGACTCAAAGCATGGTGAGGTTAACAGACCATCCAGAGGCATCACTACCAGGCAATGTTAAGTTCAAAAGGGCAAGGGAAGGAACTGGGGGTAGCCTGGAGGGTCTGTTGTGCTGGCTTTGGAGGTCGGTGCTCCGGCAGGAAGGGCAGAGCCCCATGAAGCAGAAGGCTGTATCAGAAAAATGATCCCATTGTCGAGTGCTGGGTTCTGATCTTCATTTTCAATCCTTTTTCCTCAAGCACATAAAGAAGCCAGACTATGTGACGACAGGCATTGTGCCCGACTGGGGAGACAGCATAGAAGTTAAGAATGAAGATCAGATTCAAGGGCTTCGTCAGGCTTGTCAGCTGGCCCGTCACGTCCTCCTCCTGGCTGGGAAGAGTTTGAAGGTGGCGTCTCACCAAGCCTTAGAGTGTCTTACATAAGAGGCAACAAATACTACTCTTTTTTCCCTTTCCTCATATATCTTCTAATGTACTTATATATTAATAATTTGATTTTTCAAGTAAAACCTTAGAATGGGAGAAAGGGATTTTACTATTTTATGTGTACATTCAAGAGACAGTTTAAACATCCTAATTCAGTTATAACTATGAGAATTCTTTGGCTACTTTGAGCCAAATCATTCCCAAGTTGATCAGTAGCAAGGCATGTTAACTTTTGCCACCTTACTACTCCCTATAGTTTCCACTTTTATTCCCCACACTATTTCTGGATGTCTAAAATGTTGATCAACCTTGTATTTTGCTTCTGTTTTCTTGTATCTGCTCTGCAAAGAAAGATCAGGCCCCAAACTGTGGGTAATATGGCAATATAATTATATATACCATCCTGCTACAAGATTTAGTCCTTCCATAATAATCCGGAACACACTACTATTTAAAGTTCATAAAAAGAAAATATACATGTGGTTTCTAAAATGTGGGTAGAATTTAAGAAGGACTCAAAGATGATCACTTACTGTCATCTGTGTAACAAACCTGCTATAGCAACATAGCTAAGCACTAGGTGAATAAAATAACACAGAAAATACTGAAGAAATAGTTCACTGCTAGTAGATTTTACTTTTTTATAGAATTATATTTATGATTTATGATCTCAGGGAGATAGTTGTCTTGTGCTTATAAAACTTTCAGGGACTGGGATGGAGTCCAGCATTAGAATGCTTGCCCAGCATATGTGAAGCCCTGGGTTCAATCCCAGCACTGCAAACCCCTCAATTTCAATTGTCTTTGTCTGAGAGCAATTGGATACTTTCTAGTAAGGGGCACATAAAACAATTATTTATTTAGGCATGAAAGAAATCAAGACTAATAAGAATAAAATATTTGCAAAATGTATCAGACTGAGGACTAGAAAGATGGCTCAGTGGTTAAGAGCACCGACTACTCTTGCAGAGGACCTGGGTTCAATTCCTAGCATCCACATGGTGGCTAACGACCATCCGTAATTCTAGTTTCAGGAGAATTCGACACCCTCTCTGACCTCCCTGGGCATTGCACAGCATACATGCAGGCAATACAGTCATAAACATAAAGTAAAATATAAAGTATAGTATCAGACTGGGTTTTTTAAATAATGGCCCAGTATCTCCCTACCTTTGCTGCAAAACTCATTCAAGCAATGTTTCACTGGAATAAAAAGGTACAGGTAGACATTTCTTTCCAGCTTCCTCTGTGCCAATATTCCTTTTGCTCATTTATTTATTCATTCTATTAGTCAGGGTTCTGACCACTGAGGAAGAAAAAGAAACTACTGAAGGCCATAATGTTGAAGGAGAATTATATCATTTAATGACTCATGAGTGATTTAGAGGACTCTATTTCCTAATGGTATAAAACACCATGATATAACCAAATGACCATCAGTTGAGAATTGTAGTAATAGTCATGAGTCAGTAACGTTACATCATAAGTTTATCATGGTGACTTTATACAGCCCCCACATTGGAAGTGCTGCTGTTGTAGGCAGAGTCTAAATACAGGAAGTATCTTCATTTGTCACTGCACAGTTTCTTTATTTGATATTTCAGGTTGACATGACAACTGAAGAGATAGATGCTCTTGTTCATCAGGAAATCATCAGTCACAATGCCTATCCCTCACCTCTAGGCTATGGGCGCTTTCCAAAATCTGTTTGCACCTCTGTAAACAACGTGCTCTGTCATGGTATTCCTGACAGGTATTCATTTTTCAGTAACATATTGCTTCTTTGGAAAATAAAACATGAAACTAAGATCCTTAGCATATAATGAAAGATACTGTAGTTCAATGGAAACCTGCCTGCACATTCATGAAGTATGAAGTTCATTATGATAAAACAAAAATTTTGAAGTATTTTGCTTCTAAATGGATATAACACTACCATTTGATGTTTCTTAAAACAGTATGTAAGCTATAAAAAACAGTTGTATATTGTCTACTTCTTTTATCTTCTTCAACTTTTACCATATGGTAACATTAGGAAGCAAATTTTTGTTATCAACTATTGTTTTAGCTATTTACAAACTTAACTAGCAAGTATATCTTTCTAAAAAATAGTCACATCTTAGACCAGCAATGTTTGTTTCATGTATTTCTTATAAAATGTGAAGTGACTAACAGAAGATAAAGGTCAGATCTAGTTATTCCATTCATTCCTCCTTTATCCAAAATTACCATTCACCTCTGCATTTTCAGTAGTAGTCATTAGGCATTTCTTTTTATACTTCTTTTTATTGAGGCCTGCCTATCGCCATTTATTCTCTGTTTATATTTCAGTCGACCTCTTCAGGATGGAGATATTATCAACATTGATGTCACGGTGAGTAAATCATATAAAAAAACCATCTTTGATCAACTTCAGAATTGCTGGTAGCAATGGGAAGGAGCGTGGATTGGAGATGGGAACTGCGCTGGGGGAAGTGCTGTTTACTTCCAGACACAAGCAGCTGGTTTCCTTTTTTGTCTTTAACTCTGTGTTTATTCCAAGTAAACCCAGGCCTGACTTGAATTTAGGGCTGGAATCAGATGCACTGAGATCAATGTTGGCCTAAGTGAAATGTCAACCCAATCCTGCTATGTGTCATGTTTTTGAGAAGGTGTAATTGTTATTGATCCACTGTGTAGTTAATGCAGAGCACCACAGCCCTGGGCAGCTGCTGAAGCTAGATATGTATGAGATGAGCTAACACGAAGAAAGCCAGCATTTTTCCTTCACTCTGCCAAGATTGATCTTCCTCTTCCTGCTGATTTTGAGTGGGGCCTGTCATTATCTTACTCTGTCATTAGGGGCTACATTGGCCTGTGTGTCAGTCTATTTGGACAGCAACTCTTTTGCTAGCAGTGTTCCCTAGATTTATTAAAATCCCTGAAGGTAACATTGTGTTCCATTTCTGATATACAGTCTTTGAGCTCAAAGCACACAAGCAGAATGGTTTTTTTCCCTGAACTTAAGTTTTCACCAAATGGCTAATGGCCATTCTTTTCAATAACAAGCCCAACTGATATAGTTTAGGTCCTTCAAATTCTAATTTCCTTAGTTTTTCACGATTCTCAGATTGGATTATTTATGCTCATTTTACCAAAAATTTTTGTAACGATACCTTTTGGATTATACAGATCATAAATAAAACCTGTACCTCTATGATTAATAAGTAAATTTTAGATAAATGTAATATAAACATCTGATGAGTACTATTAAGATGGATACCATTCAAGGAATACATTCTCTATTAGTGAGGAAATATTTTTAATAACAGTTATTTTATATCCAGATTGAAATTTAGGGAAGAGTGGCAATGAGACAGAACTAGGTATCCAGTAGTAGAATTCAGTCAAATTTTTAGTTATTTAAATTAATTCAGCCTTTTTTCTTGTATCAATTTGTGCAAGAATATAGCCAACAATTCTTTTCTGGCTCATTTTACTTCCTGTATCATTTTGTCCTACTTGGAAGGCTCGAGCACTTGCTCAACATGTCCTGTTGGCATCTTTCCAACTCAGAATCATGTAGGAGGAGTTTTGTGAAGTGCACCTGAAATAAAGTCTTTCTTGTGATGTACTTTTATTTTGAATTGAACCTGATTTTAGGGTTTCACACTATTGCCTTGCCTAATCACCTGCTAATAAAATACCTTGCCTGAATGAAAGTGGCATGTTCTTCCAATATATCCTGAGAGAATATATTTTTCCTTTCTGAGTTTCCTAAAGACTTTTAATAAAAGCTTCATTTTTAAATTTTAAATTATCCCAACAATTCTTAAACTCATTTGAAATACTTTCGAGTGTCTAGAAATATAACGGAATCCAAGAGACATAGGTCAATACCAAAAATTTATATTTCTTTTTTAAATTTTATTTATTTATTTTTTTTATTAATTTTATTTATTTCTGTATATGTATGAATGTACTGTCTGCATGCAGGTCTGTGCACCCGTGTCGTGCAATGCCGCGGAGGTCAGAAGCGGGCCTCGGATTCCCCTGGAACTGGAGTTCTCCTGGAATTGGAGTTTCAGACGGTTCTCAGCCGCCATGTGGGTGCTGGGGATCGAACCCGGGTCCTCTGTAAGAGCGGTCGGCGCTCTTAACCGCTAGGCCATCTCTTATATTTCTTATGAAACATATTAACTGAAGGATCCTTTCTAGTTCCTGTACTTTTATCTGAAAATACTCATGATATTTTATGATTCTTTATACCTAGTATGTATCATAAGAAAAGGGTTACTTTTTCTCTTGAAAGTTATTTTTTTAAATGACAATGTGATGTACACAGTAGTTGCTCAGTTAAATATACCTGTTAAATGAAGTACAAGACTACTTTATGAGAATACACTAAATAACTGCCTCCAACTTTCAAAAGTATTATATTCCTACAAAGCGTGTTCAAGGCCCTGGTCTCAGTCCCCAATAACACACACACACACACACACACACACACACACACACACACACACAAAATAAAATGGTCATAGTAATTAAAAGGTTTTGGGGGGATTGGGGGGAAGGTGGTTTTTGTTTGTTTGTTTGTTTGTTTTTGGTCTTTTTGAGACAGGGTCTCCCTGTAGCCCCAGCTGTCCTGGAACTCGCTCTGTAGACCAGGCTGGTCTTGAACTCACAAAGATCCTCCTGCCCCTGCCTCCCAAGTGCTGGATTAAAGGTGTGCGCCACCACACCCTGCTGTAATTAAAAGTTTTAAAGAAACATGAAACAACAACAAGTAAATGAAGTTAAATAATACATTTTACTTAAAGACATTCAGTTACAAATTTTCTTCAATAATTACTCTTGTATTAGCAAATATATTCTTGTATATAAAAATGTGTTCATATAAAGGACTATAAATGGAAATAAATTATAAAGCACTACTCTATTGCACAAGAATTAAGATGATTTGATGTAGTATTAAAAACACTTGATCAGAAGCCAACAGTCCATCAGATTAACCTGGGTTCACCTCTATATTCTACCACTGACCCCCAGACAAGTTGCTTATCTGTGCCTCAGTTTCCTTACTTGAAAACCAAAGATCTTATTTTTTTTGTCTTTTTGAGACAGGTCTCCCTTTAGTCCCAGCTGGCCCAGAGCTCACTAAGTAGACCAGGCTGGCCTTGAACTCACAGAGATCCACCTGCCTCTGCCTCCCAAGTGCTAGAATTAAGGGTGTGCGCCACCATGCCTGGTGAAAACCAAAGACCTTTATAAGACTTTTCTTGCTTCTTTCACAGGGTGTGTGTGTGTGTGTGTGTGTGTGTGTGTGTGTGTGTGTATTTGAACATTTTTTTTAATTTATGAGAGTATTGAGATGTAAGATATTAATTCAGACAGAAAGATTAGATAAATAGCTTTTCTCCTGAAAGACTCTGTGTTCTACCTTAAGAAAAGAGAACTGTAAAAATAATTAGATAGGAAGGACAAATTAATTCAAAACAGTAAATACCATGTTACCTCCAAGGATCGATGCTCAGCCAGTGTCCTCTGCTGTCTGTATGTAGCACAGTGCTTGCTAATCGTTGGTTTTTCATAATGAACCTGATGTCATCCAAGATCATATGGGGCTTCTGAATCATTGAAGACCGATAGAATTATGTTTTCTATAATTTTACCCCTAAACTTGTTCTGAAATGTTCTAATTCTTTTAAGAATCTACACAGAGTGTTTTCCATTACCATTTTGCTATCTGGAACATTTGATTAAAGTTTTCATTTCTAGACACAGAATTTTTCTGTAACATATTTCACTCCCGTATTGAACCACTCCAGTTCTTGGCAGGAAATCCTCCTGCCAGCCACTACAATGCTAACATGTCTATCTCATTTCTTCTTGTAATTATGTATCACTTCTAAGTATAGAGCTGGTAAATCAAGATCCTGTACATCTTCATGACACTGAGGACACTTTTTACTATGTAAAGACTTAATTTTCGAAACCTACTCTGGCAATCATTGGTCAATGTATTTGGTACTTAATTTTTCCATGTATAGTTTTGCCTTCTCAGAAATAAAGAGAGGAATCAGAATGGCACAATAGTGTTACTAATGCTGGAATAGCCCTGCTGGTCATTTGTTTGTCTTTAGATTCTACAGTATCTTTGTGTGGTTTCAATCTTTTATATTTCTATAAGGTTTTAGTATTTCTTTTTCTCTCCCTTTTAAAAAATATGCAAGCTTGAGAGTCATCCTGAAAAGGTAAGGAGTTTACTAAATACATAAATGAACACTACATAGACTTTAGGATAATGGAATTCTAAACTAGGACATACTTTAAATTTTGTGCCTGTGTTTAGGTCTATTACAATGGCTACCATGGAGACACCTCTGAAACATTTTTGGTAGGCAATGTAGATGAATGTGGTAAAAAGTTAGTGGAGGTTGCCAGGAGGTGTAGAGATGAAGCAATTGCAGCCTGCAGAGCTGGGGCTCCCTTCTCTGCAATTGGAAACACAATCAGGTAAGTCTTACACTGACAAGTAAAGGGAGGGTTGGCAAATGCTACAAAGGTTATTGGTGGCTTGGTATAAAGTTGATGACATGTTTTATGATTCAGGACCATCATTTCAGTCTGATATCAGTATGTGAACTGCCAGGCTGCAATATTGTTCCCTGGGTTGAAAAAAAAATGGTTTAAAAAAAAAGTGAATTTGACCAGGGTCAGCAAAGAAACTTACTGGAGCAGTGAGCAATATTTGTATGGCTGCTTTTGTTTTAGCTTGACATGCTGGTCTGTAGTGTTGCTTTCCTCAAAATCCGACTAAACATGGAAGAAGGTGCCTAAGAAAAAGGCTGAGCACTCAGCCCTTGCATAGTGAAAAAAGAAAAGCTTAATTTTATAAAGCAGTGAAGTAAAGCATATTCCTAGGGTACAGAGATCAGGAGTGTGAACTCAAAGCAGCCTTCCTTTTCAAGTTAGCAGATTAGCAAGTAGCCTGAAAGGCTGCTCTTCTGTCCGTTTTTGTCTGGTTCATTTTTCCTCTAAACCATTGTTGATTTTCTACGCAGTATCCAGTGTTTGCCTTTTGAGTGTTTATGTGTATTTTCTGAATTCAAGACTTTTCTTTGTAATCTGTTTCCCACTTTCAGATTTTTTTTTTTTGCCCTAAATGTTTTGAAGTAGACATGCAGAATATGTGTTTTCATTTAGAGCAACACATTTTGTTAAAGATGATCACATCAGCTCCCTGATGTACTGTGAAAGTACTGTTCTCATTAATATGAGCCATTGAATACTTCCCGTTTGCCCAAAGGATGGAAGCCTAGTCACCTTGAAAAGATACTGCCTTTTTTTTTCTGCGTACGCCTCCAAATGCTTTAAGAAAAAAGGCAGTAAAATATCAGTTAAATGTATTTATGGCTTTAAAAATATTGTAACAGTGTCTGAATCAAACTTTAGTAAAATCTCTTTGGGTTATATCTGAGAAGCTTTTATTGAAGACTTTGAACAAAATTGTGTTTTTGACAGTTTTAAATTATAGGCTAACTAGCCTGGGAAAAAAGGATAGTGTCTTTCTGTTCTTTCATAGGAAATGTTGAATCAGACCCCTACTGGGAAAAGAAATTTAATGCATATCTCACTATCTTACTGTCCATGAATATAATAGAAATGAATTCAAAATGCAGTTTTATTTTTGCAAATGGGATGAGTCGATAGATGCACCTCATATTTTTGAACACCTAGGGTTCAACAAATTTACTGGTGGTGCTCTTGCATTTTAACAAAATTTATTCTTCAGTAGAAGGGGGCAGAGAACACTAGATTCTTATTCAAGCATTCTGTGGAGCTCTGCATTCATGGCTGTGTCTAAAGGGCATGTCAGCCTTTGATTCTCTCTGAGAGGTAATTATCCTTTTCCTGTCACGGAACAACAAATGATAGCTAACTACAGAGGCACATTTGCAGTAGTCACATTCATCAACTGCAGAAAAAAAATTCAATTTAATTGTGCAACACAGCTGCACATGGGCCTTTGAGCGTTTCTGTTGTTCTCCCTGTCTCGCTATTCCTCCCTCCAGATCTATTTTTTAAACTTTTTTTCTGGTTATTTTTTCCCCTTTTTGTCTCTTCTTCCATTTTTACTCTCTGTACTTTCTTGTTAAAGTAATTTTCCTTTGTGGCTCTCATTCTTTTTTCCCCATTGAAGGCTATGAATGTAGAAAATTATCACAATTACTCATATAATTGAGCCTCTTTGTAGCAAGTGCAACTCCAGTAGCCTTTCTCCATCATGAAAATGGTTTCATTATAGGGTTTTTCATATTCTCTGACACCATCTACACAGAGGAACAGGCGTGCAGATGAGATGTACCAGGAACAGGCTAGATCAGTAAGGTCACAGTAGGAATAATTAGCTCTGCTATGGAAAGAGCATCTAGGCCTTTTACTGCTACATAAATGTACTGTCCGTGGCTTTTAGTCACAAAAAAAACTTACTAACAAATGGAGCTCCCGCCTACTACTTTGAAAAAAAGATTTGTATCAACACTACAATTTTCCATCATTAAGACTAATAACACAGAGCCTAGTATACATCAAGGGGAATAAAAAGAAAAATCTCACATTCAAGTGGTGGCTGGGTGCTGACCTTTGTTCCCTTTTTTTGTATACGACTTAACTCTTTACAAAAAAGAGCCACACGCCACACCAACATGCAGGTGAACTCCAGCTAGCGCTAGCAAAGCACAGCATTCAGTGGGAGAATCTGAGAAATCTCCATGCAGGATAATGCATTTCATTACATATTCACTACATTAATTCCAGCTACATAAAAAAGCAGCAGAAGAGTAGAATTGAAAGTGACATTGGATTTTAGCTATCGGGATGCAAAGGTCAGTTTTTGCAGAGTATGAATTTGCATGAACAGGCTCCTTTGAAAACCAGATCAGCCCCAACAACTGCACATACAAAACTATGTGGAAAATAACAGACAATGAACTTTTTACTCTTACCCTAATGCATTTCATTATTTAGATGGCTTATGTCTGCCGCTGGCGAGGAAACTGGCCCCGATTCTAACAAAATGTTTGTTCTGATGTGTTAAAGCAGTATTTCTGGACATCTATTATTTCGCTTTTTCTTATTCAGGAAAAATCTTAACGGAGTAAATAAACAAATGAGATCCACCCTTGAGCCAAAAGTACTTGAAATCTTTACAGACCAAAAGGTTTACAAACAAACATCTTTCAACTCGGTCTCATTTACTTTAAGACAGTCACCATCTGCATAGCCTCCCTCTACCAACTCACTCCAAACAGAGCATCCAGGCATCTTGCATTCTGATCCTGTCACCCCAAACCTTGAGCTCACTACAGGAAATTCTAAAATTCTCCTTCAAATCCTGAAGGCTAGGAGAGTGGCTCTTAAGAGGTGTTAGCTAAAAGGACTTTATGAGGACAGCTTTCTCTGTGGCCTCTGGCTTTGGGAGCAATGCCCAGTAAGCTATAGGCCAGGGCATGGCTGTCCCCACTGTCCACCTCCATTTGATTTCAGATATCTCTAAACCATTTCTTCATAATCATCTCTGTAGTATCCATATGTGTGAGAATAATTTGAAAGTACACCACAATAATCTGCATGTATCACCAATATGTGACAGTTCACTCCAAAAAATTTAAACTCATAGTTGTAAATGTCATGATGAAAGTATCAATAAATGGGTTTTTAATGTTTAATTCATAAGTATATGTTTTGATATTAATTTAGAACAATATAAAGCAGATTTTTAAAAAAATAATCTATTTCTATTAGATTATGCACATTTAAACAATAAGTGGCTCAGGCAAAATAAGTCATTTTAATGTCATCTGTGATGGATTTTTCTTGACAGCTACTGTAAATTACAATTACACTGCTTCTCTCTGCACATGAAAGTAAGCATTGCAATAAATTATCTTTTATTTCAATCCATCATGTCTGCCTTTCAAAAATAGAAAACCTCAAATAAAAGTTCAGCACTATTGTAAGAAAAATACAGTAATTTGTGATCCAGCTTGAAACAAAAAAAATGTACCACTCTTTTAGAAAATAGTTGTTGGCTTTCAAAAATATTGCTAATTGTACTTAAACATTGCTGTCATTAGAGGGAATCCCTGCCTTGTGCATTCCTTCATTCAAAGACTACTACTTGGATTAAAAACCTAGAAAGACTAAAGTAAAATTCCATAACTTAGCAAAGCGGGCGTCATTTGAGATCTTCCTGTAATAAAAGATGTGGCCCTTTGAAGATGAGTGTTGTTCACGGGATTCATGTGAAAGTGGTCACACACTACTTCCACGTGCATTTTTATTTCTTTTTAAGAGCATGTACTTAAGCATGGTGCTCCTCTGCCCTCTTGGGGAATGGACTTTTAGTCATACAAAGTCCTTGTTAAGAAATTTTATTTATTTAGACAACACTTCAGTGGCATCTCACTGCTTCATGAAAGGGAATTAAATGAAGAAAATGGTCACGAGAAACTCCTTAAAAGAAATTTCTCTTCCAAGTATGAACTGTAACTGAAATATGAACTGTAATGATACAGTGTAATTGAAAAGTAAGTTCATAAACTAGCTTTATACATCTCTGTCCCTCAACATTCTGTCTGGAAGCCTTTGAATAATAACTGCACTAGGCTCATAAATAGGTGTCATAAAAGATTTTTATTTAGAGAAAACCAGAACGGAAGAGCTTGTATCAGGAGAATTCTTTTCAGTAGATTTCAACAAGAAAGAATGTTTTGTCTGTACAATGTTTAGAGCAAAAAAACCCCACTTGTGGTCAGAGATATCCAGTGGTCCTGCAGAGGGCTGGTTTGGGGGATCAGGTACCCCACTTAGTGCCTGCCTGCCCCTCTGTTCCTGTTTCTCCCCATCATCTTGATCAAGAGGCAGATACACACTCCACCTCTCCATGCCACATTGAAGTGACCAACACTCCTTTGCCCATTGGAAGAATAGAATTTGATACCCCAAGTCACTTGGATTATCTTTATGAAATCAGATTTAAGCCCCACATCCAGGACAGTAGTCTGTGCTGACCATTTATTACAAAGTAGTTGAAAGAGCATGATTTTTTTTAAACAGCAATTGAGCACATTAATGAAATTTTATCTCATTTAAACATATGTTGAAAACGATGAATCCAAAACAGACAGTACAGCTTAGTGTTCAACCAAGGAACCGAGGGAAATTTTTCCAGTTCTGTTCCCTTTCCCCAGTGGTGAAATCCTCTGACCTTTGCGTCTGTGATACTTCTGTAGACAGAAGCTCCACCCGGACCCAGAGAGCAAACTATGGTGAGAATGCACTCAAATATCGTTAGTTACTTACTAATCTCACAGCTTCTTTTACGAAGAGGAATGAGAGGTATGATGGGGGAGGGACCCAGAGGGTTTTCAGAGTGGCCTTTCTTCCTCTCCTCTCATCAGAAATTAAAATGAAGATTGCCATTGTAACACACATTTAAGATGTAGCTGTGAAGCCTGCTAATCATTTGAATCCTTAAAAAAAATCTAGTTTTTTTTTTAATAAAATACTAGAATAGTTTATATTGGATGCTTTTCAAATTATTATGGTTTGTTGAGACTAAACTAATATAATTTACAGGTTTAGGGAGAACCCATTCTTTTTTTTTTTTCAGATTTGGCTTTTATCAGTCTTCAGAGACAATAGAACCCATTCTTAAAAAAAGAAAAAAAAAAAAACTAGGCTGTAATGAGTTATTTAATCACCTCTTCCACCCTCTATCTACTCTCTACCCTCAGTCCCCCCCACCATGCAGAAATTGTATAGAACAAGTAAAAACACCCTGGAAGAAATGTCATACCTCCTGCCAGGAATATAAAGACCTACAAATAGCCATGGCTGTACAGCATAGTTCAAAAGATAAATGTTTAGGCTTATTCCACAGCCAGGAGTGTGGCGCACACCTTTAATCCCAGCACTTGGGAGGCAGAAGCAGGAGGATCTCTGTGAGTTCAAGGACAACCTGGTCTACATAGTGAGTTCCAGGACAGCTGGAGCTATAGGGAGACCCTGTCTCAAAAAAAATTAATGAAGCATTATGAATTATGGCCAATACTAATTTCTCCCAACTATCAGTGTGATTAAAGCATTTTTTTCTTAATTTTGCTAATGATATATATCTTAAGTAGAACTCTAAAGCAACCATCAATTTTTGGAATGTTTCAAGAAAATGGACAAAACAGGCAATCTTTTGTGTGTGTGTTTATAAAATGTTTAACATGCAAAATAGATCAGAGTGAAGGAAATCATGAAAGTAGAAAGTTATACTTGTAGATTATAATTTTGTTTAGTGCACAATCAGTAGTAATTGCATAATGATTTACCCATAAGGCCATCAAAATCAGGTTTTTATGGCCTGCATTACACACACACACACACACACACACACACACACACACACATACACAAACACACGTGTGTTTGTGTGTGTGTATGCGTGTATGCATATGTATTCTTTATGTATCTAAATCTATATTTGTGTATGCATATGCACTTCTGGTCCAAAAATGACCTTTGTTGAATGTTGTACTAAGGCAAACAGCTCAAACTATATCTACCTTTTCTCTCTTCACATAGCCAAAAGGATTTGTTATCAAGTATCAGGCAGCACTGAAGTTATTTCAGAATAAAGGAAAGATTAATTCTGTCAAGAGATTCTAAATAGAACTGATTTTTCTTTTTTTAAAGAATTTTAATTTTATCTTAATATGCATCAAAGCATTTAACAGTTAAATATCTTTTTGATCATTTTTAAAGCCGAATAACTGAGCAGAATGGTTTGCAAGTCTGTCCGCATTTCGTGGGGCATGGAATAGGATCTTACTTTCATGGACATCCAGAAATATGGCATCATGGTAAGAAAGTTAATTTGGAAGCTGCTCATTGAGGGACATCAGGATAAGGCAGTTTTTCTCCAAGTTCCTCCTTTTACTTTGAATCCACCCCCCCGTGTGTGTGTGTGTGTGTGTGTGTGTGTGTGTGTGTGTGTGAGAGAGAGAGAGAGAGAATGAATATATGTGGGATTATCTACTTGATTTAGCCAGTACACTACAATGTGGTTAAATTACAGCTCAGCACTTTCCCCCAAATAAAGTTTATTTTGCTTTGGTCTCCTAAAGGATGCATGACTGGAAGGCCCAAGGGATAATTGTCTAGAAAAAGTTACTGAAAACGAAACACCACTGCATCAATGTCCCAGCAGCATGTACATATGACTGTTTTCTGTTTTTCTTTCTCTACCCCCTTTTCCAACCACTGACTGTTGTGGTTAAACTTCATTACATCCTACACAGCGTTGACAGCTGATGTATTTAGCAGCATGTACTCTTTAGTGATTTCTAGATTATGCCCACCCTTGAGCTCCTTCCCCAGAATCCCGTTTTTCACTGCCTGGGTGAGCGCCCAACAGGGAGAATGTAGCAGCAGCCAGAGGGGGTGGGAGAATTTGGGTTAAGGTAGGAAGCAGCTCTTTGATGGAGCCCCAACAGGATGCACATTTGGACAAGGACTAGCAGAAAGTTAGTCCCAGGTCTTGCCCCATGTGCTCCGGGCAGGGCTAGTCCCTGGGAGAACTACTAACTGGAATCCACCCCTTATAGCATCCTACAGACTCACAGGACAGAGCCTTTGAGCTAAAGAGCCCCACCTGAGGCAGCCAGGAGCGGTCTAAAAGGGCCCTGTCACCCTGTGCCTCCCCAAGGCCAGTGCCTGGAGTTCTTTGCCTCCTGATCTGTCTGTGTCTGAGGTGCTGTCCTTTGGCATTTTCCTCCAAACCTCTTTCCTCTGGGGGTTTGGTAGACCCAGAAAGACCAGGATGTGTAGCAGAGGTGGCTTGGGGAACATCAGAGAAGGACCCAGGCTGCCCCTGTGGGTCTTGGAAAATTGCTGTGGGTGTGACCTTAGAGCAAGGGTACCTCCACTCAAGCTCTGGGCTTTATCTTGTGGGCTCACTCAGAGGTCTAGAACCCGCTCTCCTTTCTCAAAGTTAAAGGACCATGTTCTTTGCTCTCCCACCCCCCACCCCATGTGTTTCTTCCTTCCTTGGCCCCTCTTCTCATGCCTTGTGTGCTTGTTTTGCAGCAAATGACAATGATCTGCTCATGGAGGAAGGCATGGCATTCACCATAGGTAAATGCTGGGGCTCCTCTTTGGAGAGCTGGGGCTCCTCGGTGGAAACTGTGATGCTTGCCTAGGCCTGCAGTCCTGCAAAGGACTAATAAAGCCAATCAGCATAATGAAATAATTCGGATGCATAGTAAATGCGATTAAATAATATCCTCCAGCCCCGTCTTCCTAAATCAGATACTTACCGACACATTTAGGAGACAGCAGCCATCCAACCTCTAATTCTGTTACCGGCATAATGTGCTGTTTGTTTTTTGTTTTGTTTTGTTTTTTCATTAACACCCAGTAACTAGAGCCGATTAAGTCCATTGCTCCCTGTCAGCAAGTGGCATGTGCTCTGTGGTGGCCCATTCCTAGCTGATGGCATGATTGGTGTCACCACCAAATTCCAATCACCTTGGGCCACCAAGGCCTCATAGTTCTGACTGTGGGACTTAATGGAGAAGCAATTAGAGTAAAATAAGAAAATTGTTATTTGCTGATTAATGAACATTTTGAGCATGTTTTTAAAATTCAAATATTTTAAAAAACTGACTGGTATTTATAAGAGGGACTGGTGTTTGGGTGGTTATTATCCACAGGGTCCTAATTAAGGCTTGATTAAAATGCCCTTCTTTCTCTAAAAAATTATTAACCAGGCAATTTCATACATTTTTTGATACTGCAGTATTTCCTCTTCCTACTGTTTAGTTTGTGGTATACTATGTAAGCAGCATCAATTATCAGCCCTTGCAAGATGACAACATGAACCTGTGGGTGAAACACTCAGGGGAGACGGAACCCTCTTCATAATCTTCTCTGTGTGTCTCTCTTCCTTTTCTCTCTTTCCCTTTCTCCTTTCTTCTGTCTTTCCTCTCCCTTCTCTTTCTCATTATGAACCTAAAGAGTGTTTGACAAATATCTGATGAGATCACTACAGTAAATATTTCCTCTCTTACAGAGCCCATCATCACTGAGGGGTCCCCCGAATTTAAAGTCCTGGAGGATGCATGGACTGTGGTCTCACTAGACAACCAAAGGTGTTTACTTCCCCTGCTGTTTTTGAATTGTTGGGGAAGGGAGGCCTCTGTGCTCCTGGGGCAGGGGTGCAGCATCCTGACCTGACCTGTGTTTCAGGTCAGCACAGTTCGAACACACAGTCCTCATCACCCCGGGAGGCGCAGAGATCCTGACCAAGCTGCCTCTGGAAGCCTGAGAAGCGCCCCAGGGAGGTCGCAGAGGCTTGGTACCTTCTTTCTTAAAAGCGGACATCAGGCTGGAGAATTTTGAGCAAAGAACCTTGGGCCTCATAATATACACCCAACAGTATCTGGAGAAAACGCTGGGGACCAGGGTCTGAAGCTGTGCGCTTGGCCTTCCTAGCACAGGAAAAAACAAAACAAACAAACAAACAAACAAAAAAAACCCTGTGGCGAGGAACAGGCTGCCTTCCTGGGCAGAGGCAGCAGTTTGCTCACCCCCTCCCATACTCTACCCTGGGGGGGGGAACCCTCTGAAACCTAAGGTATGTGCTCTTTACATGTGACAGTATTAAGGGGAGACGGTAGCTCCTTATTCTTGGAATCTCCAAACTTTTTTTACACCCTCACAAAAAAAAAGCAAAAACAGGACCTGTTGGCTGCACTCCTCCCCCCCGCCCCCCGCCCCCAGGCCGTGTCTCAAGTTGCCTGGCCCCTATGGGCTTCCAGAGACCAACACCTGCTTCCACCCTCTGCCTTTTCCCCTTTATCATGGTTTTACCAAGAAAAGACAAGCAGTGAATCACTATGTTTTCTTGGCTGTGGACCATGTGCTCAGAGTTTTAGCAATACAGAAAAAAAGACTTTACTGACCCCAAGGCTCCTCATCAACAACCAGCCCTGTTGGCGCCCCAGAGGTTAAGTTTGAAACCACCCCAGCCCTAGGCTAGACCTTCCCTTGAACTAACTTATTAGCTCCAAACCCACCCTGGCAAGTTACCAGGATACTAGCCTCTGAACTGACCTCTCCGGGACGGGACTGCTCTCCTGAGATTAGCGCTCTGCGCTCCCTGAGCCACACGGATCAGGTATTCCTGGGACCTCCCAGGACTTAAGAGAGAGGAGACACCTTCCACACTCGAGGGGCTGCCTGGAAGGGGCGCTTGAACTCCGGATCACAGTACTAGCAGCTTCTATCCTCAGGAACAAACTTCCATTCCTGCCCACAGCCTTCTCCTTTCCTTTGTTGTTCCTGAGGCTGGGCTCCTTAGTCCTCAGGGGAAGCCAATTCCCTCTGTTTGTTTTTTGTTTTTGTTTTTTGTTTTTAGGAACCAGTTTAGTGAGGGTGTGGTAGGTCTGGAAGGACGATGCTCCTGCTAATTCTTGTTTGTACTCAACTTGATTGTATTGCAGAGTTGCCATAGCCCAAACCAGGGCCATCAGGGCACCATGGACTTGTCCTGCAGTTGCTGGGACTGATGCCACAGTGACAGCCAAGGGACAGCTTGCCTTTCTGATACCCCGAGTGGTGGGGAAGGGGGTAGAAAAGTGCTAAGTTTCAGCTCTTCCCTAAACACGGGACTCTATGGCCCCCAACCCTCCCGATCAGTTTCTCTGCATCCAGAAGCTGCAGTTTTGGCTCAAGTGATATTGAACATAGTTGGTTTGAGAGCTGGAAGAGATGACAGTGTATACCATCAACTGCTAAGCTTTTGAGGTGCTCCAAAATTAGCCAAGCAAAGGCCCAGAGGCTGAAGCTGTGGCCATGGGACAACTCATGTTCCCTAGACAGGAATAGAGCCCAACTGGCCATTGGGGATGTTTCCCAAAGAATAACTTCACTTCTTTCCTAGTGCAGTTGGATCAGTGTGTAGTATATCTGCAGATCAGATACTCCCAGGTCCCCCTAAGGATAGTTCCGTTAGGACCACAGGATTTTACCAACCACTGGGACAATTATTGCAAGGTGGACGTCTTTATGGGAAAGGTATATAATCTGATTTCTTAACGTGGTAGCCTAAATATGTGCATGTATCCATCCCAAACTGCCAATACCCAACAGCTCTGTAGGAAACAAACTCGAATTAGAACAAATTTTGTATGAGAGTCTTCGAAGTTCAGATAAAGGGTTTTGTTTTTTTTGTTGTTTTGTTTTTAATGCCTCCTCCATCTTTAATGTCTTCCTCATCACACCAATTCCTTTGCAGAACTGACCTGAACCCTACCCCAGAGCTGCAGGGATTCCACCAAGTGGAGCTAGGCAAAACCACCTGAGCCTCTGGGTCCTGAGGACACTACAGTGGGTTCTGCTCCAAACCAGGAACCCTTGGGACCAAGGGGAGGAGGGGAGGATCTGGTTTCCTCTCATACTTGGGACGGGCAAAGATCTAAGCATTTTAGAACAGTTGTCACCTCAGAGATGGGGTGGTGGGAGAAATCCACTTAGAGCTCACAAAGTCTAGAAAAGATCTCACTTGAGACGCTAGCCGACAGCTAGCGTGCACGCTCAGCCAGGGCCCCCTGCTCAGCACCTCCCCAGATAGGAAATAATTCTGGAGTGGGCACCCTCATCTACCCATATTTTAATTCTAAATTAAGCCAATCTCTGAAACCTTATCCCGCCAAGGAGTGCACACCAGCCGGCAGTTCCAAGGAGCCAGCCTGGTCTCCTGCTTCGCAAAAGTAGCCCATTGCCCTCAAAAGGTGGAAGGACAGAGCACCTAGGAGACTGTCCTCTCTCTCCCCTCCGCCTCCCCTGTAGTTCTCTGGAGTAAACTGGCCCTGGACACGCTGGCCTTCTGGTTTCCTCGTGCCACCATGCACTGAGCTCCAGAACACACCAGTCCCACCTTCCCCTGTCCCCACCTCGACCCCGCACATGCGGCCGCAATCACTTACGTGGGCAGGGCCCGCAAGGCGCTCGTGAATGACCCAGGGCTCAGGCGGCTTCCGAGCGGCTGTACTGGGCGCACAGGACCGCACTCCACACCCCCAAACAGGCGCTAAGAAGGAGCAATTAAAATCACAAGTGCGACAGGGAAATCAGGGTGGCTCGGGAGTTGTCTAGTGGAGGAGTCATTAGTTGGTTGTTGCTACATAGCCTCAACGTGTGGTTCGGTGATTAAGAAAAAAAAATCTCTTACGCACTGGCAAACCCATTATTGGTTTAGAGAATTTGGGTTTTTTTCTTTTGTTTTTCTCTTTTGCTTCAAGCACAACACTGCCTGAAGTATTTCTGCCCCCAGCATCATGTCCTTAAACCAAAGAAGAATTCTCTGGGCAGGGGCTGCTGCTGCAGAAGTTAAATAGAGAGAGAGAGAGAGATCCCCTGTGCTCATATCTGTAGCTACATCACCGACGTAATTTGTTTTGAATGTTCATTTTTATTGGTGTTCCCTCTGCCAAAATGTGCTTGATTACAGAGGTCTGTCCTGTGATCACTGCGCACTCCAGACACGGGAAGGTGCCGCGGTGAAGGTTCAGCTCAGGCCAGATCAAATCCCCGGCTGTTTAACGCTGAAAGGCTGCATGTTGCTATTAGTGTTAAATATATGGCTAATTATGCGTATGAAAATTAAACATCAGTGTTATGCTAATGGGGCGCCTTCAGCTGCGGATCTGAGCACTTGAGACTACCATTTAATCAAATGAATCAGTAACTAATACATCTGCACGTGTGAACTTTCACAAGATCATTTCCCCCGTTCCCCGTCACACCGCTAAATTATGAAAGAAATAATTATCAACACTTTCTAATTACCTAACAAAGTAATTTGGGATTCACCGTGGGGCTGGCGGGATGGGGAACCAACAGTCCCTAGCAACCAACGTAGTTTGCGCCACGCGGAGAGGGGGTGATGGCTGTGTGGTTAGTGGCGGGTGGGGGCGAGAGGGCCTTTTGTGCGCTTTTCAGTACCTAGCACCCCAGAAGATAGAAGGCATCTTCGCAGCTTTTGCCTTCAGCAGCCCTGCACCCAGGCCGGGAGGCGCCAACTTTGGCTACTGGAGGTGAGGAAGAAGTGGGCAACATAGACATGTCTACACACAAATATTCGAGCCTAGCGCAGGTCTGGATTTGCTGAGGGTTTCGGTGTCCCTCCAGGATTCCAAAACCCCGGGTACTCTTGCCAAACCCCAGGAGTTCGGAAAATGACCACCTGGTGGGCATCCGCAGCTCCGCCAGCCCTGAGCCTGCGGGTCCCTGGGCTCCATGCTGCGCCGCGCCCTCGGGGCTACTGAACCCGGGGCGCACGGCTCAGGGGGAGTGGAGAGGGGAGGGGGAGGCAGGAAGGTTGGGAGGGAAAGAGGGGGTGTGTGTTGGGGGTGGGAGGAGGTGCGGCCGACTTTCCTGGGAGGAGAAGCGCGGGCTCCTGGCTCTCCACGCGCACTGCCTTGATCAGACCGGAGCAGTCCGGAGCTGGAGTGGCCAGCAGGGCCTGGGGAGATGCGAACAGGCCCCCTGGGAGCGGTGGCGGCGGCGGGGCAGCGGCCGACTGAGTGAGTTGGGCCAGTGGGTCCCCAAACCCCTCTTCCCGGGATGTGGCCGAGCGGACCCGGGCCTGGGAGGTGTGGCCAGGAGGGCGCTGAGTTAGACCCAGGACGCTCCGGAGGAGCGCTGGCTGCTGGCCGTCCCCCAGTGCGCGGCTGTGCTATCCCGAGCCCGTCGCCAGACTACGGAGTGGCGCTCAGCACCGAACTGGGTGACGGCGAAAAGAACTGGTCCCGGGTCCCTGGCGTTGGGGGCGGGCGAAGGGTGGGGACAATAAGGGGGAGGGCGACTGCGGGGAGCCGCTGGTTGGTTTCTGGGGCGAAAAGCGCGCGAGGGAGGCGGGAGGCTGAAGAGTCGCGCGCCTCCCGGGTCCCAGCGCGGACGCCGAGCCCATTGTGCGCCCCGCACCGCGCGCTCTGTCGCAGAGGAGCCCCGGCCGGGAACTGTGGACCCGACTCTCCCAAGGCCCGGGCCGCGTCCACCGCTCTAGTCCAGCCGAGCCCGAGCGTCTCGGACCAATCCCCGGTGATTATGCAAGACAGCCGACCAATCAGCTCCACCAGCTCATGAATATTTATGACCTTGGCTGAGTCAAAGCTTTGAACCGAGTTTGGGGAGCTCGGCAGCATCATGCTTAGACTTTTCAAAGAGACAAACTCCATTTTCTTATGAATGGAAAGTGAAAACCCCTGTTCCGCTTAAATTGGGTTCCTTCCTGTCCTGAGAAACATAGAGACCCCCAAAAGGGAAGCAGAGGAGAGAAAGACCCACACCCAGACCCCGCGAGAAGAGATGACCATGACCACCATGCCAGAAAGTCTCAACAGCCCCGTGTCGGGCAAGGCGGTGTTTATGGAGTTTGGGCCGCCCAACCAGCAAATGTCTCCTTCTCCCATGTCACACGGGCACTACTCCATGCACTGTTTACACTCGGCGGGCCATTCGCAGCCCGACGGTGCCTACAGCTCGGCCTCATCCTTCTCCCGACCGCTGGGCTACCCCTACGTCAACTCGGTCAGCAGCCACGCGTCCAGCCCCTACATCAGTTCGGTGCAGTCCTACCCCGGCAGCGCCAGCCTCGCCCAGAGCCGCCTGGAGGACCCAGGTACGTGCGCTTGCCAGGGACCAGGAGAGAAGCGGAGAAAGGGCGAGAGGGGGAGAAGAGGAGGGGGGAGAGAGAAGACGAGAGAGAAAAGGGTAGAGAGATGTGGGGAGGGGGTGGGAGGGTGCAGAAACAGAGGTTTCGGGTATCAATCTATGGATCCTGTCACTGAAAAGAAAAATATTAAAAGTCCATCCAACCTACAACTATCCAGTAAAGAATAAATCCGACAGCGACTCCTGGCACTGGCCCGGCCTCTGGGCCGCTCGGTGCGCCGAGCACACACAGTGCCCTTCTGGAAAACAGAAACCCACATGTGCACGTATTAGTCTCGGTAATTATTTATTGCGTAGCACTATAAACAATGTATGCAATTAAGGGTAATTAAACCTCAACTACCGCCTGCAAAAATAGCAAACTTTCCCTGCAAAGGCAATAGCTGCGCTCTTGGGAATGGCCCAATCCCGCCTTCAGCAGCCGGGGACTGGCCCTCGAACTTTGAAGGACCCTTCCCAGTCTTTCAAGATGTTGAAATGTTCTCGAATATTCTCTCCCAGGTCCTGATTCTGCCAACCGATCCACACTCACTCTCGTGTCTGTAAAGGCAGCCCCAGCGTTAACTACTGTCTCTATTTCTGTTGTCCCTTCAGGGGCGGACTCTGAGAAAAGCACGGTTGTGGAAGGCGGCGAAGTGCGCTTTAATGGCAAGGGGAAAAAGATCCGTAAACCCAGGACAATTTATTCCAGTTTGCAGTTGCAGGCTTTGAACCGGAGGTTCCAGCAAACTCAGTACCTAGCTCTGCCTGAGAGGGCGGAGCTCGCAGCCTCCTTGGGACTCACACAGACTCAGGTACCTCACCGCTGCCGCTCCCCCAAGCGGGCTGCCAGCGCTGGGCCTGAGCCCCAGGCATCATTTCTTGTGGCCGGGCCTCAGTTCCTGGTGCCCATGTGTTTGTGTGTGTGTGTGTGTGTGTGTGTGTGTGTGTGTGTGTCCGGCCCCTTAACTTTCAGCGTCTCCCCTTCCTCCCTCATGCTGTCTGCCCTAGCTCGGTCTCTGCTCAGAGGACTCTGACCTGCTGGCCACCTTGTCCTCTGTCCTTGGACAACTGATGAGGGCGCAGAAAGGATTTCCCCAGACGTTTTGTTCCAGGATTCTGAGGTCACACGTGCCCGAATAACCAGAACAATAGAAAAGGGATTTAATCCCCTCCTTTGCCTTTAAAGTGTGTGGCTAATCACTTAGGTCCTGGGGTGTAAGCCCCAGTCTCCCTCCGCTTCCCCCTTACCGAGTGGCGGGTAGGGATCGCTCCTTCGGCCTTTGCGAGTCCCAAGTCCCAGATCCTGGAGAAGAAAAGAGACTTTCCTCCATGGATTTCTCTAAGGCTGCAAGAAGCTGGTAGGCGGTCTAACTCTGGCCCAGGCAGGTATCCAACGTCTGGCCCGGGATTTGGATTGGAGCTGGGAAAAGCAAACACACCTAGGAAAAAAGTAGAATTGAGTCTAAAGAAAAGTTTAACAAAAGCGTTGTGACTTCCTTGATCAGTGCTTACTTAAGTCATGCAAGGACAGAAAGTCGGGAGCAAAAAGGTGGTCTACTTGCAAATAAATGTCCTTCCCGTCTATCTAAATGTTTTCTTTATTGATACTGAATTGGAATTGCGTGTTTTGCATGTGAGGAATCTTCCACAAACTGCAGCCAAGGTGGTACCGACCCACTTGCAGGCCAAATCCGAACCTCCCCTGTTCCCTTACCAGCACACCCCCTTGGGGCTCTGAGGGATGCCCTCAGCGACCAGAGTAGAGGTTCAGCTCTCTGGCCTTTGGCTCTTGGGGAGGGAATGCTGGTCTGGCCTCTCTTCATAGCTCAGGGCTACCTGGCAGCTTCAGCAGAGCAGAGGGTCCCCACTTTTCCACCATTCCCTTCCATCCTCCCTGAGAACCGGAGAGAGGCTCGGTGCTCACAGCCCAGTCACGCTGTTGTCCCATCTTGCAGGTCAAAATTTGGTTCCAGAACAAACGCTCCAAGTTCAAGAAACTGATGAAGCAAGGCGGGGCCGCTCTGGAGGGCAGCGCACTGGCCAACGGCCGAGCCCTGTCTGCCGGCTCCCCGCCAGTGCCGCCAGGCTGGAACCCAAACTCCTCATCTGGGAAGAGCTCAGGCAGCAGCGCAGGCTCCTACATCCCCAGCTACACATCCTGGTATCCTTCAGCCCATCAAGAAGCTATGCAGCAGCCCCAGCTCATGTGAGGTTGTCAGTTCGCACCCGCCTCTTTCCCAATGTCCCTTGGCCCAGCCCCTCCCGCCTCCAGGTCCATCCACCCAGTCCTTGTGCCCTGGGCTCGGAGAAGGGCCCAGAGGAATAGAGGAACAGTGAAGGGAGGAGGCTCGTCGACTCCTAGGAGCCCTTCGATGTCTGGCCCAGCGACTTTCCAGCGTTCATGCTCTTGGCCAGAACCCAGCCTAGGGCACTCAGTCACAGCAGAGTGGCCTCAAAGCGCAGGCACAGCCACTCGAGACAGCCAGAGCAGCAAGACAAACCCGCTGGACCCGGCTGAACCCTCACCTTTGTGGGACTATCAGGAAAAACAAAACAACAATGTAGAAAAAAACAAAAGCTCTTTTTCTGTTCTGTCGTCTGTTGTCTCCCTGTGCTCTGTGTGTGCACCGAGTCAACGTCCTCCTGTGTCTGCCGTCTTCATTCTGCGGCCTCTGCAAAAAGTCACCAGGTCTGAGCCACACCGGTCTGCCGGCAGCCCATCTCCGAAACCTGGGACACCTCTTCCTTTCTGGCCTTCTGGGTCCTGCTTGACCATCTGTGTGGCTTGTTTGGGAAATGGGGGGGGGATTAGAGGGAGGGGTTTAATTTATTGAAAAATGGACTTCGTCTGAGGCTGGGTGTTGGCCAATTCCAGGTTCTCTGGGGCAGAGAGTGGGCTTTGTCCAAACATACTGTTTACTTTAAACACACCAGAAAATGGAGCGTGGAGGGGGTAGTGATTTTTAACTTATACAGGAACTTTTGTACTTTGCTGGAATTGAGTGGCGGAAGCAGAATGATATGCATTTTGACATGTCCCAAGTTATTAGATAATAGTTAACAAAAGGAAGAATGAAGTAGCAAAAGAAAGATCAGTAAAGTTAACACAATTTTGTCAGGAGTGCTTGGACACAAGGGACACCAGCCAAGAAGGAAAAAAAAAATCATAATTTGGGTAGGGAGAGAAAGGACCCGTGAGCAGTAGAGAGAGCAAGTCCTATGAAAGCACCTAACTCAAGGTCGTTTTAAAGTAATATAAAAGCAGCTTTCCAACAATCCCCAGCGGCTCTACCATAGAAAGCTAGTCACCACCCTGAACGCACAGTCTCTGGTGCAGGATCTAATCGCTGTACATATTATTGTTATTATTATTAATAATAATTATTGTTCTGTAAACATGTTGCACAAGCTTAGCCTCTTTCCGTTCTGTTGTGTGTGGCTGTAAACCTGATGCTTTTGTGAAATGAGAATCTTGACATTTTACTTGTGAAATTTGGAAAATGTGACCAATTGAAATCAATGTGTTTTGTGTTCTCTATGTCAAAGTTTAGTTTTATATTGAGAATGTTAACTTATTGCTTTGTATCTTCGGGAAAAAACTTTGTAAATAAGTTATAAAGTTTCTTTGAGACAGTAAAATTATGGTTTCAAGAAAGAGCCACTGCTTCCTGTAGTGTGTAGAGGGAGAGGAGGCCCCCACCCCCCACCTCTGTACAATAACATGGGCCCATCCACTTATTATAAGGGTCAGATTGGGTCCCCTGACTCCAAAATCATAAGGATATCACCCCCAAGGTCTGTGTGTGTGCAGGGGTGCTCCAAAATTCCCCTTACTTCCCAGCTCAGTCTCTAAGGTACATTTGAAGGATTGGAGATTCTGGGGGGGGGTTAGGGAAGGGGGGCTCAAGAACAGGTGCCTCTGGGCAGAGTCACAGCTCTAGGGCTCAGGAGCCCAAAGACTTTGGGGGAGAGAGAGAAGAGAGAGAGAGAGAGAGAGAGAGAGAGAGAGCGAGAGAGAGAGAGAGAGAGAAAGAGAGAGATTTCAAGGGTAGCTAGCCTGGGTGACTGGAGTCTTCTGCACACTCTGTCACCTCCAAAGAACCTTAGAAGCAGATCCATTCCGATTTCCCTCCAGCCACCTCCTGTATTTGACTAGTCATATTTCCCTTGACTAGAGGTTCTGGATCACAGTTTTGGAAAGTCTCAGCCCAAATTCAAGCAGGGGTAGTAAGGCACAGGTCACCCAAACCACTATCCCAATCAATCATTAAGCTGTAGGACACAGTTCCTAGAGCTACCCAGGCCGTTCCATGACAGAGGACCCATTCCTACTTAAAGATTAGGGACTTTACATGTTTCGCTATTTAGAATTATCAAAGCACACGGCCCTATAGGAATTTTGAAAGAAACAGGGCTGTCCAGAGTCATTCACATCACTCACTCATCCCAACCTTAAGATCCGATTCAGGAGCCAGGCCACTATGGGGGTACTTCCCTCTGGTAGAATGCCGGCTTCAGAATAAGAGTTCCTTAGAGGGTAAACCCAGATTCAACTCCTTGTCTGTTGGCCTGAACCCCGCCTAGCCCCATCTCCAACCTCAGACCCCAGACCCAGACCAGAGTCTATCTCGAAAACCAAGGGCCCTAGAAGGCTGGCTTTGCAGTTCCCTGCTTTCCTGGCACCCGGTTGCTGCCCGAGGGGGCTGGCCCTCCGCCTTTGGGGGTCCTTTAAGGCAGGCGGTGGGGAGCAGAGCAGGGAAGGCAGTGATCTGTGTTGTGACAAGCACCCATTTTTCAATTGGTGTTGGTGAAAGATCAGATGCGCAGTGCTCTTCCGACGCCCTTTGGGAAGAGGAGGAGGAAGTGGCAGGGCTGGAGTGGGGGCGCTATAACGGAAGAAACAGAGAAGGTAGGGCAAGATGAAGCCAGGACCTTGAAGCCTGTTCTGGACCCGAAATCAGAACTTTTCCTCTGCCCGCGGCCCTCAGAACCTAGTGGCGCTCTTGAGTTAGAACAGACTAGGATGTGGGTACCAGACAGATCCACAGCAAAACAGAGAGGAAAACAACTTCTAGGGCCTAGACCCAAGAGTTAGTGCTGAGGCCTGAATCCAGCCTTGCCTTGATTCAGTTTCCCCTGGGACTTCGCTAGGCTGTAGACTTTTCTTCCGAGGATCCCCCAGAGGACAGCGAGTACACAACCCCTCAAGCCATAAGCAAAATCTGTTTGGTCAAGCCGATTTAATACTTTGAGATATTAGCTTATACTAATTTAATAATCTCTTGCTAACAGTTCAAATAGAGAAATTATTAGTTTTAGCTCAAGGAAGGCGGTCTTTAGTTAAGCTCTATTATAATTATAAGCAGTTGTATTTTTAAAAAATGTTAATCTCAATATAGGCCTAATTAATGCTGCCTTGTTACTGACAAGTAGTTCATCAAATATCTGATTCAAAGATTTTCATAATGAGTATATTAATTAAACTATGAATAATCTAAAGGTGGTTATATTTAAACAATACCTCATTATAATGATTAAATACTGATTTCGAATATTATGTCTTAACAATTGTCACTTAGAAAACACAACCTTTCCTTATGTATGAGTCTGTAATGGCAAAATGCAATTTTGGGATTTTTTTCCCTTGTTCAAAAAATGTGAACCTCATTTTAAAACACTTCTGAAATAGGTTACACACAGCTTAATGATTATCAAAATGACTCTTTTCTGCAAAAAAAGACCCCAAAGTGCGAGTACAGCTGCAAACCCAAGAGGGTCAGCATCATTTCACTGTATTCTCTTCTTGATTACAAGCCGGGCCCATCAAACACAACATAATTACAGTAATTTCAGGTTTATTTATTCTAATGCAGTTTCCCCATCTCTCTGGTAATTATGAGCAATTTTTTCGCCTAGGGAATCTTTTTGCATTAACAAAAGAGATAACGCACTGAAAGCCAAATTTGCTGTGCATTGAGAAAAGGGAAAAAAAATCAAATAGGTGCGAGCTGCCATCTCTGCAATTCTCTGGTACCGGAGCCGGCAAATTGCTTGCAGGTGTATGGAGCAAGCTTGTCAATGGCCGGACCTCCAAATTAGCAAATGCACAGCAGCAAAGTAATGAAGACAGACTTAGCAAAATTGCCAAACAACAGATACCTCTTTAATATCGTCTCTCACACATACTAGCTCTAAAAGGGGGTAGGAGTGGGGGCGGGGCGGAGGCAACAGTCCCAGCCCTGTCCTCTTTGGTCTTGGCTTTCATAAGCTAAGATGGCTGGGTAGCTCTGTGAGTGCTGAAACATACTGGTGGCAGATCCCAGAGCCTTCAAGTGGACAATATCTTAAAAACAGAAAGCTGGAAACCTTTACTGTCCACGGCTATCCCTTATTGATCGTTATGTTGTGTTGCTTTTTCTTTCTTCTGGGAGTCTGCACTTGGGCTGGGTTATTTGGCTCTTTAGATTTTCTGATTCTAGACTAGTTCTGAGCACCACAAAAAGTTTTCAAATTCCTTCCATCTCTGTGCCCCGAAGTGTGAATTTATTCATAGAGACTCATTTGATGAAGAAACTAACTAAATCTCTCCTCTGGAAGAAACTGTTATCCATTTTTGCAAAGAAAGGTAGGTCTGGGTGCTGGATGTAGAGCCTGAGATATTAGATCAAGGAAAAAATGAGGAGAAAGTAGCAGTTCAACTGCCTCCCCCAAATCGTTATCCTCGTCTTCATCTCTTTTCCTCTACATCTTCTATAAGGACATTTGCAGAGTTCTGAGTGTCTGCCATCCTCCCATTTGGGTTAAATACTCTTGAAATAAAAAACTAAAGCAAACTTTCCCACTACCTATTTCACACATCCAGAGAAGCTTCCACCCTCTGCAGTATGGAGTCCACGGGTCACTTCCTCTCACTCCTCACAGAAATCCGCCTCCTGTCCCCAGGTCCCAGTAAACCCCAGTTCCAAAGCAAAAAGTCTAACGGCTCCAAAGGGTGCTTTGCCCAGGCTCAAGAAACATTATCACCCCCACCCACCGCTTCCCTACCCCCTCCCTCATCCCCCAATCTTCAGGGATTAACACTTCCCGAAACATCAAGTGTTTTTATAAAAAGGAAAAAAAAAATACTCCTGACATCGCTGACAAGAAGTTTTGATGGAAGAATTAGCTGGTGCATACATAATCACTCCCCCACCCTCCTACTCCCGGAGCGGGAGCCGCTGCGGCGAGCACAGCCTTCCAACCCTCTGAAAAATGAAACCGGTTTCCACCCTTACCTTCTTCAGTGTCAATTTCAGATAATCTGGACACACACTCTTTGCTACATCAAATCAAAAGGGTCGAAGACGGCTTTAGGCTGGAAGAAGGACAGGAGAGAAAACGCAAAAAAAAAAAAGGGGGGGGGATAGGAAAATACAAAAACCGACCAAAACCAGAGCAAAACAAAACCAGAAAACCAAAAAGAATTCCCGGGCCCCATCCTCCTATCCTGAGAGAGAAAGAGGTCCCCAGGACCAGGCGCCTCCGAGCGCCGCAGGCTTTTTGCAGCTCTGCGCTTGCAGAATAGAACTGAAAATTTCGGCTATATAGCCTCTGTCTTTATAGCTGATGAAAAAAATTGCAGATTATTAGCATAAATGTTTACTCTTCATTACGCTGATGACATTGTGCACTCGAGATCTTGGTAATCTTTGGGAAAATTATGAGTAATTTTTAAAAATTTTAAAGCAGCAGCAGTTACCATGCAATTCAGGCTAATTCTGCGTAGGCTCCGAACGGATATAATTATCGAGGAGTCAAGATGTTATGCTAAAAACTATGCATTGATATTCCCATTTATTATGTACATACAACTTTGACAATGTTGATGCTTGAAATAGCAGGAAATTGTCTTGCGCAAAAATTACAGTCCATATTAGGACATCTGAAATTGCGAAGAATTATATAGTAATTGCAGGCTTTCAGATGGGAAAGCCAGAATGCTCAAACTAGTGCAAATGTGGATAAAATTACAGATCAGAGCAAAAATTAGGGGAAAAGGGGGTCTGGGATTTTTCAGGTTGGCTATAGGATTCCGGAAGTGTCTAATGCCACATGATTGCTGCAGCTTTAGGGGAGACATTCATGCCTCAAATAGCGCCTTGGCCAGGGTGGCTTTAATTGAATTTCTTGGGCTTTTTGTTTTAATAGGGGCAAATGAGGAAATTGGCCACCCAAGACAAATTTTTACTGTTCTACCCCCTGTTAACGTGTTGAGCAGAGAATCCTTTTCCTCCCTGCGTGACCCCCCTCTCCCTACCCCCGGCTCTGGGAGGTCTCAGACCCCCCCCCCCATCTAAACACAGCAACTGAGAAAGTGACTGAATACAATCCCCTCTCCCAATATTTGTGAATTCCTTTTTCTAGCTCTTCCTCCTGCTTCCTTGGGCCCCTTTTCCGGATTCTCCCATGCTTCCTCCACTGTGCAGCCCCTCAGGGCCCTGGGTTGTTCTGGGCTCCACCCTGGGGGTGCAGGTGGGGAGAATTTGGCAGACTTGTGCTGGAGCCCAGGGTGATGACCTCTGGAAAGACTGCCTGTGGCACCTCAGGGCCTCTTCGCCCAAGCCTGCAGTTTGGGGTCCCTTACGGGGGGAAGAGGAAGGGGCCAGGAAGGTAGGCGCTAAGCGTCCTCCAGGTCCATCCAAGACCACCTGGGCTCTTCTTTTGTCTCCAGGGTCTGTACGTTACATCCAGCAGTCCCCCGCCCCCCGCAGACATTTACTCCCCATTTGGGCGGTGCTTCTCTAGGGCACTGAGACACCCTGCGACTTTAAGAAGCCGAGGCCCGGCCGCAGAGGGAGGAGGCGGGGCGAGGAGTGTCCCCCGAGGAGGGGGAGCGCTGAGGCGCCAGGCTGAAGAAGCTAACCTAGGCTTTTCACAGCTCTTAGCGGGCGTGTCGGTAGGCCGAGGCCCCAAAGTTCCGGCACCGAATGTTTTCACGTCCAAGGTGTCCGAGACTCCTGGCCCCAAATCCGGAGGCGAGAGTATGGAAAGCTTGGCTGCTTGGTGGGTGCGGGCTCAGACTAGGTACTTGGGGTCACCTCTCCACGCTTGGCCCCTTTCGACCCCTCTCTTTTCATTCCACGAAGTAGCAATCCTCTGGCCTGAGGACACGTGCTTTTCCTCCCTTGGCCCAACTGAACCAGACTCCGGGTCTCCGAAGAACCTTAGGAATGTTAAGACAGTGTTGCGTTTGTGCTCTGGCAAGTGAGGAAGAGTGGGAAGCCCCAAGCTAGCGCGCCCTGGGAGAAAAGGGTCTTTCTGCAGTTTGCTTCTCATGTGGAGGGGCCTGGTGGCTGCTCCGTCAAGCCCTGCCTGCTTTTTAATGCCCCCCCCCCGCCCCCCGCCTCCTGAAACATTGTCTCCTAACAGGAGGCCCCAGGGCGGAATGTAACATCTTGTAATGTGGCAATCACTGCCAAACTGGTCCCCGCGAGAGGAACTCTTGCTGGAGTTGGGGGGGGGGAGGTTGTATTTCAGAGGGGAGTGGGCCTCAGCCTTCCCTCAACGCCGGTGTTTGTGTGGTGTGGGCTGGAAATCGCTCGCGGGGCAGATCAGGAGGAGGACAGAAGACCTGCCGCGGGGAGGCCTTCCTCGGTGGCTGATTTGGGTGTCAGGATCCTCAGAGGAAGCCGGTCTCTAATAGAGACTAGTCCTGGCTTGAAAAGACCTTGTGATTCTGGGTCTCCTGGCTAGAGCCACACACCCACTGCCTCTGAGACCCCCGACTCTAAAGTCGAATTCGAGGGGAGTGCCTGTATTCCTGGCAGGAAAGGGGTGGTTAGTCAATTTCATTCTTCAGGGTCTTTGACCCTGAACAGGTTAAAGCTGTTGTCTGTCGCTGTTCCCTGGAGGAGGCAAAGGCTTTTGAGCCAGAGCTGGCGGCGCCCTAGAGTGGGACAGTTGTTGGGGGTGACAAGCTTCCGAGTTTTCGAAAACCAAGCGGGGATTTTGTCCTAGTAGCTGTTCTCCTTGGGGAGAAGGGTCGGAGCTGGAGGACGGAAGGACCGCGCCCCTCGGGGGCTTCTGCCGTTCTGCCCTAGAACTGTTTGTCAACAAAGGTTCAATATTGCCCCGGTACTCTCCGCCCCCACTAAACCTGATACTTCCCCCAAAACTGGTCCCACCAGTCTCGGAAATCCCTACTCAGGACGGATATTCACAATTTTCACAAGTGATCCTGAAAGCAGGCCGAAGAGAAACCTCCTAAACGGTCCCACATTGCGGCAGGGGCTGATTAGGCCCGGGATCCACGTGCTTTCCTTTCTGCCCTCCCCAATCCTGGAGCCGGGAGGCGGGAATTCGGGTAACGGGAGAGCATAGTCCCGCTGGCCGGCGCTGCCCGCCGAGGCCCGCAGAGCGCGCGCTGGCCTGGGATGGGAGTTCCCGGAAGGCTCAGGGCGGGCAACGTACAGAATTCAGAGCCAGAACTTTTGCCTGGAGTATAGAGAACCGCTCCAGAGGGTGGGGCGGAGAGGGCCGGGCATCCCTCAGTCCTCCATTCCTTCTCCCCCCCGACCCCCCCATCCCTAGCTTCCCAGCGCTTGTCATATCCTGTCTCTGGCCTGATATTTTACACAAGCAAATGGAAGGGGATTACAATGAAGATTTATGTGCGTTCCGAGCACGGCTGGTTTCCCAGTGCAGGGAGCCGAGATCGCCGCTTCCCATTTCCATTTTTCATTTGTGCTTTGGGGAGCGCAGTTAAGTGCTGGGGGAGCGTGTCTGCCCGGCGGCGGGCTGATCACAGGGCGCAGCGTCTCCAGGCGGCCCCGGGACTGTGAGAAAGGCTTGCCTGCGCGTCGCCCCCGGTGGGGCAGGAGCCGGCCCCCGCCTCCTGGAGCCGGGCTTTGTTTCTCCCCTAGCCCACGCCACCGCCTGCCCGCCCCCTCACTTCTAGAGCCGGGTGGGACCTGGCGGTCTCTTCTCAGGCCCTTCTCCTGGTCTGCGGAAACGCCCCCTTTTCTCTGGTCTGAGCATCCTTCTTTGACGCTGCCCGGCTAGGGCTAAAGAGGTGTTGTGGCCCCGGACGACCCCGCCGCCGCTGCCGAGTGCCAGGTTCGGTGACTCCGGCGAGTCTGTGGGGCCTCAGCCCACCCCGAAGAGGGACCGCCCGCCCTCCCGGCTCCCAGGCTCTGCTCATGCCAAGGCCTGTTGCGTGATTCCAACTTGGGCTGACATTCCCTGCCCCGGGCGCTCCGGCGTAGGCCTCTTAATCATCTTGTCTGCTGCAGATCCTCGACACCAGCCAATTTACTGCCCCGTCTCTCTCCGCTGGTTTCAGGAGAGGGGGAGGGCAAGAGAGGGGAGGGCACAACCTCTGGAGGAAGGCTGGCAGCTATTGGCACTAAAAAAGTAGAATTTGGAAGTGGGGCGTGGGATGGGGTGCAGAGATAGGAGTCTGATAGGCAGTAGTTGCTTAAGGAAACCCAAAATTCGAGGTCACAGAACTACACCCTAGATTTCTCTAGGTCGGGGAAAACAAAGGCACACTGAGTTGTGCAGCCCCCTCGTTTCTAGAACTCTTCCGGGACCACATTCTGCTGTAAACCAGATTTGAAGCAGCCCCCTCCAAATAATCTGATCAGAAAAGTCAGTATTCCCTCCAGGATGGGACCCCTGAATCCAGAAAGTCTCCTCCACTTATGGCTGCGATTTGCAGAGATGAGCTGAGGAAGCATGGATGACCCTTTATATCCTGGAGGATACAGGCCTGAATCGGACAAGCAGGGTTCCCTGTGTGTCCAATTTCTCTAGTATAGGGTGCAGGGAAAGATGACTGGGATTCAAGCCCCATGTAGAAAGGGGCCAGAGCTCTCCCAACCCCAGCACGCTGCTCTCCGGTTCAAAACAAAGTTCGAAAGGTCTCTTAGTAAATCTGGACTTCTTAAGTAAAGCACTTCTGACTTGGGGCCTTGTGATAAAACACTAATGCTAAATACGAAATAGCTAAGATGTACCTAGTGCTTATAACGTGCAGGGCTGCGTTACATCACAGCCTCATTAGGGGTTTATTAAGTTGCTCACAACTCTGAGCCTTAGCTGTTATTACTTCCTCTATCTTAGAGATCTGCAAACTGCGATGCAGAGAGGCTAAGAGGGTTGTCCAAGGTCACATGGCTATTGAAGCCAAGCCAGCTTCCAACTGCAGGCCCAAGTGCTTTCTGGCAAACAGGCTTTTAGTTGAGATGAGCATTGCACCCTCTATTCCTGCAGGAAATGCTAGAAAGCAGGGTCAAGTCCAAAGCTGCAAGCTGGTTTTGTGAAGCCCACGGGGGAAAGCAAAGCTGAGTGTTGTGCCAAGCTCTTCTCTCCAAGGGTGTGAGGTGCAAGAGCCACTCCCACAGCCGTGCGCTTCAGTCTCTGCTCACACGTGGGACTGCATTTATGTGTTGAGTGTGCTCGAGAATTTGTGTGTTGTGTGATTGAATCAATGTGAAACGGGGGTGTGTTTGAGGCATGAGTGTGACTGTGAGTGTGTCTGACTGTGAGTGTGAGCGCAGCACTGTATGCTGGGGTCACCCAGCATTCCAAAGCAGGCAACCACGCTTTGCGAGGGTGACTCACAGAGTTCTGGAATCGGCCAGCTCCCAAAGTGCCTCAGGGCAAACGGAGGGGAGGGACCGATGTAAGGGTCTGATCCCTGTCTGCTGCAGAGCTCAGACTCTGGACAGCCGGTCGCTCCTGGCGGGTCCGATGCACAGCTTGGCGGGTACCGCGGGCGCGGGGGCGGCGGAGACAGCCGGGGCGCAGGGCTGAGGCGCCGGCGCCAGAGGGGCCGGGCGGGCGGAGGCTGGAGCCGCCCGGCGCTGAGTGAGTCACGGCGCCGCAGGCTGGGGAACAGTGCGCCGAGACCCGAGCAGGGGCGGAGCTGAACCCATGAGCCGGTTCGAGACCGGTGCGCACCTCCCGGCTCTTGAAGCCTCTGAAAGGTGCAAAAGACGCTGTCTGTTCATCCGGTTCCAGGCAAAGGCTCCAGGTCTGAACGCTACACCGAGGGAACCCTGGCACCAAGGAAAAAGCATACACTCCAATGAAAACAATAATTTATTTAAATAATCTCTTCATATTGTAAAATCAACATTGAGAGCATGTTGCTTTCATAATAAATAACCCCAAAATACCTTGCATTTCACGAACAAAGGCCTTAGATAAAACAAATCAGTAGCTTAATTTAACTGAGAAAATTTTTCAAAGGGAAAATTAAAACGAAGGTGTTGCTGAGGTCACTGCAAAACCGCAGTTTTCACAACTGGGGGTTTACAAAAAAGTCTTAAAAGATGAAGATTTTTATACAAATAAATGTGGGAAATCAGCACAGACACCTTTATTTACAAATTCTGTGTCGAAGTCCGGACTAATAATCCTGAATACATTTTAAAAAAGATAATTTAAACACATTTTTTTGCAGTGTCCACATATTTAAAAAATCGGGTTTTTTATTTTTTCAACATCAAAATGAGGTCATCCGCAAAGGCACCTAAACTTTTAGAAAGTAAAAAAACTCCATTGGTGATGGATGTGGAGAGAGCTTAGGGAGCGTTCCTGGAGGGAAACGGAGTCGGGGACGGATCCGGGCGGTGAGAGTTGGGAACCATAGGCAAGGGAGAAAAAAAAAAAAGGCGGGGGGTCGCGGGAGAACATGGGGGAGGGTGCGCGGCCAGGACCCCGGGAGGTCAATAGCCAAAGCGGACTGGGGCGGAGCCCCGGGGCAGGCTAGGAGAAAGAAGCCTCTGAGTAGGGCAAGTCTCGCGGGCGGGGCAGGCGTCCCTCTCTCCGACCCGGCTCAGGGCCCGGGGCGAACAAGGCGCCGGACAGCCGTCCTGAACCAGCTGGGAACAGGCAGCAAGTCCGAGAAAGGCCGAGAAGGGGCCGGGCTCAGGTCGGAACTGCGGCCGTGGGCGGCGGGCTTTCCAGTGCAGCTGTCCGTTCTCCGCTAGTGGATCCCACAAGGCCTCCTGTTCCTGGCTGCTCCGTGACAGTGCGCGGAGTGGACCCGGGCTGGGTGGTGGTCGTGGGCTAGAAGGAGGAACCCCTGGGCTATGGGGGCGCGTACTGAGCGTCACTGGTCTCAGTTCTGTCTCTGGCACCGTCTCCTCCGGGTTAGAAAATCGTCCCCGCGCTCACTGGGGCGCCGCCGCCTGCTTGGTGATGGTGATGGTGATGGTGGTGCGCCTGCGGGGTCTGCGACGGGTGCAGGAGCGGCGCGGTGCCCTGCAGGTGTGAGGCGGAGCCCGAAGCCTGGTGGTACCATGGGTAATTTCCCAGAAAAGCCGAGGCCGCGCTGCTCGGGCTGGAGCCGGAGCTGCCAGCGCCGCTGCCCCCGCTGCCCGGGCCGCCGCCCCCCATCCGCTGCGGCGCGCCGAAGTCCCAGGAGGCAGGCGCTGAGACCGGCGGGGAGGCACATGGTGGCGAAGCGCTGGCTCCAGGGTGCTGCTCCGTGGGGATCTCACCGCTTTTCCACATCTTTTTGAATTTGGATCGGCGGTTCTGGAACCAGATTTTGACCTTTGCAGAGAAAAAAGCACGTGGGCATTAGTGGAGGAACCTGGGCAGGAGGCAGGGAGGGGAGGGGGAGGCTAGCGGCCTGAGGTGGCCATTGAGCAACTGGGCGCGTGAGGAGATCACGCGCGGGGTCCTGAGGGCTCCGCTCTTCTCGGCTCCCTTTGGAAGCTATCTCCAGGAGGCCGGTGCTTGTGCTGGCTATGTGACCACCGGTCTGTCTGCACAGAGGCGCCTGGAGGCAGTTATTTTACCCGCTTCATCAGTAGCAGGGCAAAGACAACAAGGTCCTGGATTTCTGTGCACCGGGGTCCCTTTCTTCCCTTCCAACGCGGCAGCCCCTTCGGACAGTTTTAGCTTTGGGCCTAGAAGTTTAGGTTGCCCGAGGCACAGGCCCTGAAATCTTTAAAACTACTTAAAATATACTTTAAAAACCTGTCCCTAAAGCGCCTGCTTCTGGGCTAACCCAGGCCAGCGCCCACCTCGCCCCCCAGGGACGAGCCCCACCTGAGTCTGGGTGAGGCCCAGCGACGCCGCCAGCTCGGCTCGCTCGGGCAGCGCCAGGTACTGAGTCTTCTGAAAACGCCGCTGAAGAGCCGCCAGCTGGAAACTGGAGTAGATGGTGCGGGGTTTCCGGACTTTCTTTGGCTTTCCGTTCACTATTCGGATTTCAGGCTCAAGGTCTTCCTTGTCTGCAACGAAAAGAATTCGTGAGCACCCACCAGCTAGCCCCAGGGTCCTAAAGTTCCCGTCGAGGCCTAAGGGAACTTGGCCGGAGCTGGAGGCGGCTCCGCAACTTCAACACGTGCAGGTTGGCTGGGCCTCGGAACCCTGCGGAGCCGGGGAAGACCCGGTCGGGAGAGAAGGGGAAACCGGCTGCAAGGAAAGGCGGTAACCCGGACGCGTGCGCAGCGCGCCTAGCAACCCCGGAGCGTGTCGGGTCCCTACAGCCGGGCGCTGAGGGGAAACCCGGACTCGCGGGCCGTTCCAGACCGGGCAGAGTAAAGGGCCAGAGGCAGCGGGCAAGGCTGCACTGCAGACGGCCTCCTCTCCCCACAGTCACCCGGTCCATCCCAGCGGCTAGAGCGACTTGGACACCCTAGACGCTGGAGTCGTGCATACCAGGCTCGTTGTTGACTGGGGACGAACTGGTCCCGTAGGGTGCGTAGGAGGTGTAGGCGGCGGTGTAGCCCAGGTCATAGCTGCTTTTGGCGGAGTAGGGGACGTTGCTGAGGCCACTGGCGTGGTACTGGTAGGAGCCCATGTGCGCGTAGGGCGAGGCCCCCCCGCCGCCGCCCGCAGGGTGCTGCTGGTTGGTGTAGTAGCTGCTGTCGGTGGCGGTGGACACCGGGAGGGTGGGCGACTCCTGGGGCTTGTGCAGGCTGCTGCTGCTGCTGCTGCTGCCGCCCGGGCCGGCGCCGGCGCCGCTCGGGGGCTGCTGGTGCTGGTGGTAAGTGCTGGAGGCGGTGATCTGGGTCGAGTGCATATCAGCCACCAGACTGTCAAAGACTCCAGTCATCCTGGCTCGGGACAGGAAAGAGCACGGGTGGCGGGCGTGAGGGGGACGCGAGGCGCCTCCTCTGTCTCTCCAGGTCCCTTCCAGCAGCCAATGTAATTACGGGGAGGTGGGGGGAGGAAAACAAGAAATGCGGTCTAGGCGCCTCCTCCTGTGGAGGTGGCGATCACCGCGCGTGGCTCCGGACAGCTGCCGCTGGCCGCATCCTCTCTCGGCCTCTCCGACCTCTTTCGGCTCCTGGCCCAGCGCTGTCTCGGGCGGGGGGCGGGCAGTGCTGGGGGCAGAGGTGACGGGGCCGGGCAGGGCTGCAGGAGGCGGGAGCAGGTGAGCCACCCCTGAGCAGCTTTACGATTGTCTGCCAGGCGGGCTCCAGCAGGGTGGGCATTTAACACTTGTCACGTGAGCTCCGACGACGTCACCTAGCAACAGCCAATCAGAAGGAAGGGGCCGCGGGGCTCGGGGCGCCAGGGACTCCTCGGCGGGAGGGCGGGTGTCTCTTGGCGGGCACCGCGGCGGCCGCGGTGCAGTCCACCACCGAAACTGTGCAGTCCAGGAGAGGGATCTGGACCTGGCTGGGGCGCAGGATAGCGGGACCAGGCGTGAAGACCGACACTCACCACACTACTCAGAGGAAGAAGTGGGGGTCTCCACGCTACTCTGCTTGCCAGGGCCAATTCTAATATTTTACACCTTCTTGTGCTAGGTCACATTATTCAAATAAAGCCAGGCAGAAGGCCGCGCCAGCTCTATCTCTGCGTTTCCTCGAAGTGTCTGGCACTTCCTCCCGTCAGCTACTAGGCACCTGACCATCAATTGATTTAAATTATCCATAAACCATGTATAATAATATCTGCTTCCTAACCAACCCACAGGGATATTAGAACAATTAATTGGATAATATTTAACTTTTCCCTTTGTTGCTCGAGAGAAAAGCTATATAAACCCAAAGGTATTATTACTAATAATATATTTGAAATCACTTTTCCCTTTTGTTTCTTGACACACCAAGGCGCTAAGTAATTATATACAACTGAGCAATTGACTGGGAAAGCCAGCCTTGAGTTTCCTTCTTAGGAAAGGTAGGCCAGTCTGACTAGATAGCCTTCAAAATCGTTTAAGTCAAAGTTTTTACGAAAAACAGAATGAAATAATACTGAGTACGGTTGTAGACTTATCAAGTCGCCATACTATATTAACCATGCCTTAATAAAAGCGAAAATATGAAAAGCTTTATTTCATGCACTTAACCCTATTTTACATTTTCTTTTTAAAGGCTTTACTCCGCTCTGTTGTAATTCCTCCTTGTAAGTCAAAGGGGGTGACTTCCTCTTTATCTCTAGTGGTTGTGATTCTTGGTCCGGTGGTGGGTGAAGGACACATCCTCCTGAACTCCCAAGTCCAAAGATCCCACGACAGTGCCTGCTTTGTGGCGCCACCTGGTGGACAGTGTGCGAGGTTGCGACAGGCCTCTTAGACAGTCTAATCCACGCCCAGGCGCCAGCCTCTGAAACCCCCCAAAAGAACAAAATAGTAATTAAAAGCCACAAAATTGTGCTAGTGCGCGCCATCTGAAGCATCCTTTCCTAGAGACATAACATGTCGCTGAAAGAACTTGTTACAACAACTGCCTAATGGAAAACAAGTTGATACGTTAAAAAAAATACGATCTTTGGTCTTCCCCAGAAAAGGCAAGTGTGTAATTAAAACTCCAGTATTCACACAGCGGAATAAGGAGGCAGGTAATGCGCCTTCCAGTCTGCCTGGATTTAGTTCTCAGCCACTCTTTCGGTAAAGTAAGGCCCGGAGAAGCGCTTCTCAGTGGAACCCGCCAGCATTGACCACAGGGCCTGCTCCCATCTGCTCCAGTTTAACATCTTGGTATTTAATCCACATTGCCTTTCAGTGTCTTGATTTCAAGTCCCAGTGTTTTGTCATCACAGTGTAGCTGTTTGGCTCTAATAAAGAACAATTCCCTGAAAATCAAATGTTAACAAATGTAGCTGGTCCTGTCCTGCAGACTAGCCAGTGTTCGGTATTTTATCCTTGTCTTTATTCTTTTTTTTTTTTTTGGTCTTCTCGAGACAGGGTCTCCCTGTAGCCCCAGCTGTCCTGGAACTCACTCTGTAGACCAGGCTGGCCTTGAACTCACAAAGATCTGCCTGCCTCTGCCTCCCAAGTGCTAGGATTAAAGACGTGTGCCACCATGCCTGGCTATTTTATCCTTTTTGTTTTGTTTTGTTTTGCTTTGTTTGTTTTTTTTGATACCCTGACAAACAGTCCTACATGGACTCGTGTGAGCTGAGATTTGGAATATAACCATTCTCGTATGACTGGAATCCCCTTTATCTTGGAAACAAGAAGTGTGCTCTGTGGGCAAGGAGAGTGGAAGCGAATAGCTAGGGGGACAAGGGAGAGGAGGAAGAAGGGAGAGTGTAGGGAAGGATCAGGAGAAGAGGACCTACAACTTTGAGCTTAAAAAAGTTCTTGAAGCTTATGTCTGATAACTCAGACACAAATTTATTTTGTTTTACTTATTCATTTTTCTTGTGACAGTATCTTACAATACTGGCTGGCCTAGAACTTGCTATATCGACCAAGCTGGCTTCAGATTCTGCTGGAAGTGCCAGGGTTACAGACTGAACCACCACTCTCTGCTATAAATAAATAAACAAATAAAGAAATATTTACCCAGATTATCTGATTGCTGCAACAAAATATTGAAACAAGTTCCATATTTTGTTCTAAAGTCACATACCCAGGGGCTGGAGAGATGGCCTAGCGGTTAGAGCGCCGACCGCTCTTACAGAGGACCCGGGTTCGATCCCCAGAACCCACATGGCGGCCGAGAACCGTCTGAAACTCCAATTCCAGGAGAACTCCAGCTCCAGGGGAATCCGAGACCCTCTTCTGACCTCCGCAGCATTGCACGACATGGGTGCACAGACTTGCATGCAGACAGTACATTGATACACATACAGAAATAAATTTTTAAAAAATTAAAAAAAAAGTCACATACCCAGAAATATTGATGCTTTGGTTCACAGTTCTAAGCGGAGAGGTGCCGTTCTCCATAGAGATGAGGTGTGAAGAGGGAGTCTGGACCAATTTGTAGCAGAAAGTGACCAGCTTACCCCTTTGCCTTGATCCAGCCTTTTTTCCTCTCTTTTAAAAAAATATTTATTTATTTATTTATTTATTTATTTATTTATTTATTTATTTATTTATTTTCAAGACAGGGTCTCCCTGTAGCCCCAGCTGTCCTGGAACTCACTCTGTAGACCAGGCTGGCCTTGAACTCACAAAGATCCACCTGCCTCTGCCTCCCAAGTGCTAGGATTAAAGGCGTGCGCCACCATGCTTAGCTACCTTTCTTTGTTTTTGGATGCTGCTCTCTGGGGACCTACAGAATAGTGATCGGTGAATTAGGTGTATCTGTTCATGGTTTGTGTGTTTTCGTGCTTGCCAGCCTGTTCCGTGGGTTGTAGAGCTGCCCGGGGTAATCGACCCATTCCACATTGTCGAAATGAACACTGAAGCTTACTGACAGAAGGAAATGACTCCTTTTGCATAAGGTGTCACCTCCAACTCTTCACCATCGCCATCCACTTGCTAGCCAGACTTCGTCTCTATAGCATAAATCCTAGGGGTGTTTGGTGTAAGCCTTAAGCAGCCCAGATCATTAGCCTTCCCGTCATCCCCAGCTGGATGAGGCAAGCTCAAGGCTCTCAGCCTCTGGCCTCACCGCGCTAGTCTAAGCCCCCACCCCCACCCCCAGGTTTCCCTTTGCTCTGCTTTTCAGTCGGGTGTGATTCTGGAGAGGAAGCTCCCTGTGGACAGTGCAAGCTGGGTTCCCAAGGCGACGTGGCCAGACCCATCCTTACTTGCCTAGGGCTGCTTCAGAAGGCTAGGGGGCTGCTGCTGAGCTGCCCTTGTCCTTTACTGCCCACTCTTTGGTTCTCCGGAATGTAGTTTCCAGGCTGGTGGTCCAAGCAGAGCTGCTTTTTTGGATACCTTAGTGTTTTATCCTTAAAATAGTAGCTCTGGGAACCCACAATTTCTAATCCTCTTGGGCTGTGTTCTAGAACTCTAATCCCTCGGGAAGGGCGTGGATTTGGTGTCTGAGAACCGCCCAGTCTTGCCTTTTTGTTATGGTTTCTCTGGTTCAGGACCGCAGCTACTTCGCCTGTCCTTGCCTGATCCCTTCTGGTGACGAGTGTCCTTAACTTAGCTCTCCCCTACATACCCCTAACGCTCCGAGGAACACAGGGAGCCATCAAGTCGCTGAAGTCCCTTAGGCATTCCGAGTCTTTCATTCCCAGGGTCCTGAGAGCTCACATTCGTCTTCGAGGCGAGGCTCCTTTCTTTCTTTCTTTTTTTTTTTTTT
>VZQC01005840.1:270761-330125 GCA_009823505.1 Rhizomys pruinosus
TGGTATATCTACACAATGGAGTTCTATGCAGCAGTAAAGAAAGACAACATCATGAGCTTTGCAGGAAAATGGCTGGAGCTAGAGGACATCATGCTGAGTGAAGTAACACAGTCCCAGAAAAACAAACGAAGAATGGTATCCCTCATCTGTGGATGCTAGTGCCAATTACCTAGTTGTAAGTATTTCTTGTGCATGGCCCCTTGAGCTTTTGTCCAAAGCAGTTGGGAGTGATGCATATTGGAAACAACAACAGCATCAACAACAGAAAGGACTGCATCAAAGAACTGACTGAAACAGTGAACTTCTACTCAAAACAGTCAACTTCCTCATGGAGAATATTGAGAAAGACTGAGAAAGAGATGAAAAGCATGTTTGGCAGAATGCATGAGCTCTGGTGGGGTGGGGGGATAGGGTGGGGGACATGGGTCTAGATTTGAAAAAAAAAAAAAAATCCATGAAAACATGCCTGGCCCAGAGGTAGAACTCTGCTGTCCCCCAGAACCTCCCACCAGCCCCATCTTGATGATGGCTATCTAGATTCCTACCCAGCTGTTAGGAATAAAATCTGAGGTCCAAGGACCTCCTCACAAAAAACACTCAGACATAGGTTAACCGTAGGTTTGTCTCACTCAGACAAAGTCAAAGTAATTTGGCAAAGCAGCCAAAGGGTGTGTTCTGATCAAATAAGCACTTCTCATCTGGACATTGTGATAGGTTTTATCCATAATGCAAGAATACTGCATCTTTTGCAGTTGGCTACTTTAAGGAAATGAAGGAGAAGAGAAAAGGGTTGGTCACAGAGGGAACAGGCTCGGCTGCCTTCGGCCTTCAGGATCTAGGAATGCGGCAGGGTTTTTCAGGGTGTGTATGGGGATTAAAATATTTTTTTTTTTGAGACAGGGTCTCCCTGTAGCCCCAGCTGGCTTGGAGCTTGCTATATAAACCAGGTTGGCCTTGCACTTACAGAGATCCACCTGCCTCTGCCTCCCGAGGGATTAAGAGATTTTAAATCCTTGTCCGAAGCCAAAGCTTTTCAGTGTTTGACAGAAAAGACTGCTATTTAATATTTCTTACACACCTGACTATGCTCTTGATCTTTATGTTAGTCGTCTCTGTGCCTTCCTTGTGTTCTACCATGTGTATATGCAAGTGCTTACATATGCATCTCAATACACTGTAACTTAGTCTTGCCTGGTTTTGAATTTTATTATTTATTTGTTTTAAATTTTATTTATTTTTATTTTAATTGTGTGTGGAGGTTGGAGGACGGCTTTGTGGAATCAGACTTTATCTTCCATGGTGAGTTCTGAGGATTGAATTCAGCTCATTGGGCTTGTGTGGCAAGAACTTTTACCCACTGAACCATTTTAACAGCTGAAGTATTTTTCTTAAAAAAATTCAGCCACAATATAGTTCATATACCTAAACAAAATGAACTATAATTTCTTAATATCATAAGATACCACCTCATAAGAATGAAGTCTGCACTCGAGATAATGGCATCTGTCTTGTGCTGTAATTCACACTTTTTTCTAACTTTGGCCACTCAAGTGGAAAAAGGTTACACAGACAAGCTGTGGGCAGAGATGGACATTGGGACTGTCACGTGTACTTAGAATAATTCTGCACTAATAGTTGTTAGGGCAGATCTCTACACAGGGAGGCCACAGAGGTATAGTGGGGAGGGTCCCTGCATTTCCTTTGACCCACATCTTCCCATTTACTTCATCTGCATCTGCCCTTACACATCTCTTGCTGTCTAGTCCATTCATCAGCAGTGCACCTTCCCAATGAATACCCTACACTCCATGTGCTGCCCAGAGTCTCTTCTCAGTAATCCTATCTTTTCTCTACTTTCTATTCATTCCAACTCTTCTGCTCTTGGAGCCTTGTCACCTAGCCTTTTTGTTTTTGGAATCTGTTCAATCCTCTGACATCTTTTCTATAAAAGTTCAAGCTTCATCTCTCAAGGATGCTCAAAGATACGGCCTCCACCTTGTCTTTCATTTCCTCACTGGCCCTGGACCACTCCATCTGTTCCTTCCTAGCATCTCTGTCACTTTCATCTGTTGCTCTGCCTCTGATGTGTGCATGTTACACCTGCAAGCCCAGCCCATGTAATGGTCTTTCCCTCCCTAATCCTCAGAAACCCATCTGCTTCCTCGAGTGATTCCAGCCTTCCTGCTTTCACAGAACCATTTCTCAGGCCGCTTGAGTCGCTTCTCTGGTGGACTGGATGTTTATTTCTCATGTGCTGTATCTTTCAGCTCCGTTTGTTTTGCTTTGGCTTCATCAGTGCTCCATGGGAGCATACATGGCCGTCCCTGACTGTAGAAAGGTCCAGCACTGCTAAGTACACACAGGAAGGGTGAGTGCTAGCAGGCAAGCTACCAGGCCCTCCTGCTTCCTCCGCTGGCTCCTCCTGCATACTGGAACAGAGAAGCCACTGTTTTCAGGAAGAAGGGGCTGTTTGGCTTGAGTATACACTGATGGATTATAGACTATATTTATTTCTACTAAAAATCATTGGCTTTTAGGGTTTTTTTTTCTATGTATTGTAGTCTATTGAATGTTCTAGAAAAATGTACAACCCCACAAAAATTGAATGGATCAGTGCACAGACTCTTAAGCCCCGTAACAATTCCATAATCCCAAGTTAGACTTAGACCCCACTTCTCTAGAGTGTTTTATGTTTATTCTTTGCTTTTCCCTACCTTGTCCAATGGCTGCTGGAAAACACTATCTTTTTTTTTTTTTTTTTTGTCTTTTTGAATCAGGGTCTCCCTATAGTTCCAGGTGTCCTAGAACTCACTAAGTAGACCAGGGTGGCCTTGAACTCATAGAGATCCGCCTGCCTCTGCCTCCCAAGTGCTGGGATTAAAGGCGTGTGCCACCATACCCAGCTTAAAAACGTAATTGAGACCAAGGAAAAAAAAAACATAATTTTTTAATGTGTGTCTGTAGTATATGTGGTTGTATGCACCTGTGTGTGTGCAGACCACAGAAAGATGGAAGGTTTTCTGCTCTCTCTTTCACTGAACCTGGAGCTAGGTTGACAGGCAGCAAGTCTCAGTGGCCCTCGTGTCTCTGCCTCCCTCCTCCCCACCGTGCTGAGGCTGCAGGCACTGGTGACCAATCTGTACATGGATGCTTGGGATTTAAACTCACATCCTCCTTCTGCAGCAAATGAGGTTATGTGCTAAGGCAGATCCCCAGCCTCTTTCCTTATTCTTAGAGCAAGTTTTAGTTTGTGTGTTTGGAAATATTCTTAGTAAAGAATTAGGGTAAGTTTCTCCCCCAACCCCCAATACCATTTAAGACTGTAAAGTTCTATCCTTGAATGTGAATTATCTGTACTATTGTGGAGGTGACTGCATTCTCCATTGGATCTTACTGGGGATTCTTCAGTATTAATCTTTTGCCTTATTCCCCTCACGGACTTGTTAGGTCTGGTAGACTGACTAGGAAAAAGGGTGTTCGGAGCATGGGTCCCATAGCTAGGCTGAGCTGAACTAAGCAGCATGGGACTCTTGATCTAGTAGCTCCAAGGCCAGAGAAGCCAAAGGTAAGCTTTGTTTGTCTGCCTAGCATTTTCAATAACAATCTCAATAAAAGGAAGTTTGATCTCAGCTAGAACAATGTGCAATTGTCTTATTCTGACCCTTTTACAGCATTCATGTCAATTGCTTGTCTTGAGCCGACTTTTAGGACTTTAGGTCCCCATCTGTAAAATGGGCATGCTGCTTACCTTAAAGAATAAAACATGGGGGCTGAAGAGATGGTTCAGCTATTAAAAGCACATGCCACCCTTGCCGAAATCGGAGTTCCATTCCCAGCACCCATGTCAGGTGGCTCACAACTCCCTGTATCTCCAGCTCCAGGGGATCTCATGCCCTGTTTTAGTCTCTGGGAATCTGCACTCACAAGCACATACCCACATGCATGCACATAATTAAAGTAAAAATAAGACTTTAATAACCAAAAAATGGAACAAGTTTATAAATGCGAGAACTTTGCAAATCAGCTTGGTTCCTGTAAGTTCTTAATAAATTGTACCTCTGATTATTAACAACAATTTACGTTGATAGAAGTCATAAAGGCTTAAATGATCTGGAAGTATGGGGGTGAGGTTTGGGTGGGGATGTTAGAGGCCTGAGGGATTTTAGTCTTTGTGTTGCTAGAAAAACCATACAAATGGGAGAGTAGAGTGGTGTGGACTAGCACCGTGGAGTTGCTGGCACACAGAGAAGTTCACCATGGCTTCTGCCACAGTGTAAGTGGGGGTTACTTGTCGCTTCTTGAAGGGAAGTGGAAACCTTGGCCCGGCCTCCTTGGAGTGGGCTCTCCAGTCCTCAGGCCTTCTGTGCTCTTCCCACTGCCTCCTCCCACTACCTACCTACCCTTGGGATCTCCAGGTGTTGCCTGATACAGAAGTGCCTTAAAACATTTTTAAAAGATTTATTTTAGCCAGGCATGGTGGCACACATCTTTAATCCTAGCACTTGGGAGGCAGAGGCAGGCGGATCTTTGCGAGTTCAAGGCCAGCCTGGTCTACAGAGTGAGTTCCAGGACAGCTGGGGCTACAGGGAGACCCTATCTCAAAAAGACAAGAAAAAAAAAAAAAAAAAGAGAATAAACAAGATAGACAGACCTCTAGCCCAGTTAGCCAAAAGAAAGAAGGAACAACTCCAAATCAATAGAATCCATGATGAAAGGGGAAATATCACAACAGACAATGAAAAGATCCAGACAAACATATGGGAATACTTCAAAAACCTATACTCTATTAAGTTTGAAAACCTAGAAGAAAGTGGCAGGATACAAAATTAACCTAGAAAAAAACAGACCTGTTGACCAATGGAACAAAACTGAAGATCCAAACTTGAGCACATACAATTTCAGCCACCTCATATTTGACAAGGGGGCCAAGAAGACACAATGGAGGAAAGACAGCATCTTCAGCAAGTGGTGTTGGCAAAACTGGATCACCACTTGTAGAAGAATGAAATTAAACCCGACTCTTGTGGCCCGTAAACAAAAGTCAACTCCAGCCGGCATGGTGGCACACCGCCTTTAATCCTAGCACTTGGGAGGCAGAGGCAGGGTGGTAGCTTTGTGAGTTCCGGGCCAGCCTGGTCTACAGAGTGAGTTCCAGGACACATCTGGGGCTACAGGAGACCTCTGACTCGAAAATACAAAAAAAAAAAAAAAAAAGTCAACTCCAGATTGATCAAGGACCTCAATCCACTTGAAACCCAAAACGCTGGAGGCGATAGAAGAAAAAGTGGTCAGCAGACTACAAGACATAGGGTAGGAAAAGACTTCCTAATCAGACAGCAGCTGTGCAAGAATAAGGTCGACAATTGACAAAGAAGCTCTTCTGTACATAAAAAAGAAACAGTAAAGGAGTGAAGAGAAAAGCCATAGAGTGGGAGGAAACCTTAACTACAGATATATCTGACAAAGCATGATTCCAGAGTATATAAAAACTACTCAAAAAACAAAGAAGAAAGAAACAAATGACTGCACTCGAAAGGATGGAGCAAAAGAGCTGAAACAGAGACTTCCACAAGTGAGGAATTAGAAATGGCTGAGAAATAGCTTAAAAAAGGTTCCAACACTAACTATTAGGGAATGCAAATTAAAACCACGTTTAGCCCGGCATTGTGGCACACACCTTTAATCTAGCATTTGGAGGCAGAGGCAGGTAGATCTTCTGTGAGTTTCAAGGCCAGCCTGGGCTAAGAGTGAGTCCAGGACAGCCAGAGCTAGGGAGAACCCTGTTCAAAAAGAACAAAAGAAAAAACAAAAACAAAAAACCCACACTTTAAGATTATCCATCTCACTCCGATAGAACTGGCCTGGCTGGGCTAGGATCAAGAAAACAAATATACCAAGTGCTGGAGACTTTGGGGGAAAGGGGAACACTCATCCACTGCTGGTGGAAATGTAAACGTAGTGTAAACTTGTACGCCACTATGGAAAGCAATGTGGAGAACACTTGGAAGACGCAAAATGAGCTTACCAACTGACCCAGTACATACCACTCCTGGGTATATACCCACAAGACTCATCGTAACCACACAACAGAGATACATGCACAGACTATTTTATTGCAGCTCTGTTCACAATCTCATAAAGCTAGAAACAACCCAAATGCCCCCTCAACTAGCGAGTGGATAATGGAAAAGGCGGTAACATCTACACAATGGAGTTCTATGCAGCAGTGAAAAGAAGCAACATCATGAGCTTTGCAGGTAAATGAAGGGAACTAGAAGATATAATGTTTAAGTGAAGTAACATAGTCCCAGAAAACAAACGACGAATGGGATCCCTCATCTGTGGAGGCTAGAACAAATTACCTAGTTGTAATATTTCTTGTTGGGAGTGATGCATTTTGGAAAGAACAACAATAAAAACAGAAAAGACTGCAATCAAAGACCTGACTGAATTGGTGATCTGGTGGGGTGGGGAGGTTTGGAGGGGGACACTGATCTATATTTGGTTTGTAACATAATCTGTAAATGATTTATATATATAGATATTATAAATATAAAACAATAAATTAAAAAGTCTAAAAAAAAGTAAATAAATTAAAAAAATATTTATATTTAGCTGGGCATGGTGCCACACACCTTTAATCCCAGCACTCTGGAGGTGGAGGCAGGTGCATCTCTGTGAGTTCAAGGCCGGCCTGGTCTACAGAGTGACTCCAGGCCAGCTGGGACTAAAGGGAGACCTTGTCTTAAAAATACCAAAAAAAAAAGCTTTATTTTTATTTATTTATTTATTTATTTATTTATTTATTTATTTATTTATTTGAGACAGGGTCTCCCTATACCCCCAGCTGCCCTCACTCTGTAGACCAGACTGGCCTTGAACTCACAAAGATCCTCCTGCCTCTGATTCCGAGTGCTGGAATTACAGGCATGCGCCACCACACCCAGCTTTGCAAGTGCTCTTAACTTCGGAACCATCTTTCCAGATGATGCTTTGTTGAGGCAGGTTATTTCACAGCCCTGTGAATCTGGAGCTCCTTTGAACCACCAGCTGGGATGCCTTGATGCCAGAGCTCCCTAAGGTTTCTACACCCCCACATCCCTGGCCTGGGTAGATATTGATCTCTCATTGACACTTATTGACTGTCCGTTTGAAAGAGGTATTGACAGACGCTAATGGGGCAGGTTGCTGTCTGCCTTTGGATGCCAGGCAGCTAAGGCTGCTGTCTGAGGTTAGATCGAGGATAAGAAGCAAGAGCAGAGGGAGAAGTGTATGGTCTGGTGAGAGGGCTCAGCAGTTAAGAGTGTGAACAGAAGAGCTGAGTTTAACTCCCGGCACCCATATCCAGTTGCTCGCAACCACCTGTAATTCCAGCTCGAGGGGATCTGATGAATTTCAGTTTTCTCATCTGTGAAATGGAAATGAAACCTCAGACGGTTGCTGAGGAGATGGCATAGTGAGTGGTTAAAAGTGCTTGCTACTTTTCCAGAGGACCCAGATTTGGTTTCCAGCACTCACATGATGACTTACAACTGTCTGTGCACACCTGCTGCACAGGTTTACACATAAAATAAACTAAATAAACAAGTATTTTTTGTTGGTTGTTTAGTTGGTTTCTTATTTTTTGAGACATGGTCTCCCTAGAGCCCCAGCTGATCTGGAACTCACTATGTAGACCAGGTTGGCCTTGATCTCATGGAGATCTGACTGCATCTGACTCCCAAGAGCTGGGATTAAAGGCATGTGCCGCTGTGCCCAGTTCTAAATAAATTATTATTATTATCTTTATTATTATTATTATTATTATTATTATTATTGGTCTTTTTGAGACAGGGTCTCCCTTTAGTCCCAGCTGGCATAGAGCTGGCTATGTAGACCAGGCTGGCCTTGAACTCACAGAGATCCGCCTGCCTCTGCCTCCCAAGTGCTAGGATTAAAGGTGTGTGCCACCACGCCCGGCTAAACATTCTTAATTATTAGTCTAAGGCCAAAGTCCTGTTTGCCAAACTTGGCATTAAGGGTAGGGCTGGGTGCTGCAGGGAAGCTAACCAGAGAATGAATTAGGTTAGAAGGCAACTGTGAGCTGAGGTTGGGGTTGGTGCTGGAATATGGGTTGATGTAGAGTTTTGTGGAGGATGAGAGGAAAAGGGAGGAAACAAGTTAAGCGGAGGCAGACTGCTCTGTCCTCAGTTCTCAAGCACCAATAAAGGATATTTATCTGCAGACTTCAGGGAACCTGAAGCCTTAGTGGGGGCTGAGGAGCCGTGAAGATTCTGAGCCTGAGTTGGAATGACAGCTATGGAGCCAGAGCCAAAGGCTGGAGGGTGGGGATCACTGCTGCTGCCAGCTGCCTCCCCGTCTTCTTCCTTAATGGCTGTCTTGCTGCCTTAGTTAGGAAAACCCAGAAGAAGCCTTGAGAATGGCCTGGGGGCCCCAGGTCGGCGGAGTTGACACAACCCTTCTTCCCTGGCTGCTCTGGCAGCATCCATGCTAGGATGCAGGGCCCTGGTGGTAGTGGTGCTGAGGAGGATGTGGTTGTCTAGAGACCTTTTTTGTTCAGTGGTGCATCAGATTCAGTATCATTGTGCCTGATGATGTCCCTTGTGTTTGTGACAATGGTCTTCAGCGCCTGCAGGCAGCTAGTGCAAGTGATTGGTTCTGAAAAGGAAGAGATGTTTACAGGTACGGAGAAGGTAGATTTCAGGGCCTGGAAATGAAAACAGTCTACTTTGAATGGAGAAGAAGTTGCTCAAGGGGCGATGGCTGGGTGGACCAAGGAAAAGGTTCAGAACTGAGCAGACTCAGAAGCGGGAGCAGCAGTTAATATTTTTATATACACTGTCTGCTTCTTAAGCTGGTTAGGACAAACATGCAGTTTTTAAGCATTTATTCATCCATGAGAATGTGTGTTCAGACTCAGGGTGTTCCTGCTCTCAGGGCTGCAGGCTCTGCCCTGCCAGAGGCATGAGCAGGGCTCCATCAGCCTCTACAGCCCCTGATCAGAAGGCATGGTGGGCAGGCTACATCTGCTCTGAGTGTGTGTGTGTGTGTGCTCAACAGAAGTTAAGAAATGCTCCCACATTGTGGTATTGTGGTTTAGGGACGGAAAGGAAAGTTCTTTGAGAGCTAACTACCTTAGTGTTATTACAACTCACATTGTTATATTAAGACTATTTTAAGTGGTCTTTAATAAGAAGAAAGTAGAAGGAAATGAGCACTTGAGAGCCTGCTGGGTGATGGTTGTGAAAATCAGGATGAGGAAACACCAGAAGCCTTTGCCTTAGGATTATGAAGGGGTGGACCCCCCCCATGCCATTATCATTTGAAGTCTTTCCCAGTGTGCATCCAGCATGGCTGAGAAGGAGACAAATGTAGCTTAGAATGCTGGGAAGGAGAAGACAGAGTTTTATTATTTTCAGATGTCATCATCTTAGACCTTGCTTCCTATGAAAATCAGACAATAGAACCCCAACTACCGGATATAACAAGAGGGCAGTGTGTTTGCTGCAAGCAAAACATATATTCAAATCAAAAACTTTCCCACATGGACTAAAATATGGGGGAGGGGGAGGAAGAAAGAGAGAGAAAAGGAGAGATTACATTTTAAAAATTAAATTTGTAAAATACTCGGGAACCGGGCATGGTGGTGCATGTCCGTAATCCTGGTACTTGGAAGGCTGAGGCAGACGGGTTGCCACGAGTCTGAGTCAGTACCAAATCAGCCAAGGCTACATAGCAAGACACTGTAACTCCACAACCAAAAACCAAACAAATGAAACAAAAAATGCAAATACAAACAAACAATTAGGGAAGATCTGAATGAGAAAATTGCTATGGGATCTCTGTCAAAGGAGAGAGACAGAGAGAGAGAGAGAGAGAGAGAGAGAGAGAGAGAGAGAGAGAGAAAGCTATTTGCTAACCATTATAAGGGAAGATGCGAAAGGCAGAATAGCCACACTCGGCTTTTACTTTTCTCAGAATTCACATCTATACACATTTGTATCTTCTTTTATCAAGTACCTACTACGTCTGCCTGTGAGCTAGGAATTCACTGGTACAAAACATGGACCCTGTCTCCACCTTTATGGAATTCACTTAAATAACATGGCTCCCAGTGAGCACCTGGGAGAAGCAGCCTTCTCTTTGACCTCTGACCTCTGATAGTCTCCCTCACCATCTCCTGTTTGGTTCTCTAAAATAATACACACTCCCCCCCCTTTTTTTTTTAAACTACGAGTATACTGACTGCAATAAGTGTGTGGAGTGAGCATGAGTATACATCGAATTTACTTCCGAGTGTGCAAACAGGGCCCCAGAACTCCCATCGGCTCTCAGTTGTGAAGGCTGGCATGCCCGTGTGGGTTGTTTCTTTAAATGGACAGTGCGTTCCTTCTCTTTAACCGCTATTTAGACGTGTTGTTGTATATGTCATGAAAGCACAGGTGGGCTTTCTTTGGCCTGTCATTCCATACTCTCTCCCCAGCCCCCCAGATTTGTGTGTGTATGTCCATCCCAGGGAAGAGCAGGCTCGCCTATGACCCTTCTGACCAACCGTGGACTTTATTAGCTGATCATAAGAGGGCAGTCAGATCTTGAATCTGGAGACTCACAGTTTTGTGAATCCCTGTTTTGCTTGACTGGCTAAGCAGGAAAGGATGTAATTTAAATATTTTTGTATCATTATGTATTATAAAAGTGAACAGAACAGAAAATGGCAATAGCTCAGGGCTTGAACTCACCATGGACTGAATCTCTCTTCGGGGCTACTTTGTGGCAAGCACTTTTCCTCCGAGCTTCATCCCAGCCCCAGGAGTATTTCTTTCTGCTATGTTTTCCCTTTCTTTTCATCTTCTTTTCCATCCTGGCCACACCCTGGATGAGGTTTGCTGATTTCTTCCACAATGTCTGCCCCTTTCCTTTTGCCCTGCCAGAGGGGGATCCTGTAGCCAACACTGTTCAGCTTGAGAGGGCGCGGGAAGTGGATAAGCAAATTCCACGCCATGGACTTCTTTGATGCTGTCTTTGCACAGCCTGCCAAAGACATATGGAATTAATTTCGCTTCCAAGTTACCAGCAAACACATTTTCTCCCCAGAAGGAAGGTGACCGTGGGCCAGATGTGATGTGGGCTAAGTTCTGTTTTGCCTCAGGAGGAAGAGCTGAAATGTCTACCTCACTGTTCAAGTATCTGATCGTTGGAGGGCTGGCCTCTAGAAGAAGGACTTACTCCTAGTTTGCCTTTCGGGTAACTCAAAGGGAAACGGGGAGTCAAATGATTACTACTAGCGCTTAAAGCAAACTTAAAAATCAGCTATTAACATATGAGGAAACAGAACCCCTAGGTCGTGACAAGACTTCCCATGGAGAGTCCCAATTTTTAAATTTTCATTTTTAGGTTTTTTTGAAATGGTCTTACTGGTGCTTCCCAGGGCTAGGATGACAGGCACCATGACCATGTTAGCTGGAGAGTGCTATGGTTTATTCCAGCTAGACTCCCAGCATCCCTTGCCACTGGCTACAAAGTTCTAAAGCCGCTATCCGCTGGGATCCAAGCAGAGGATGCTGCCTGGGGTCCTCTCTGACTGCACAACAATGAGAGTCACTGTGCATTATCTTTTTCTTTATAAATTGAAAAAATGTTTCATCCTTAAGAGACAGTGACAGGTTTCTCAAAGTGCACACATTCTTGAGATAATGACAAATACAGGAGATGGCAAAGCAGAAAATGCTGCCCATGACAATGTTTGGGAAAGGGACTGCCCTGCAAGCCCTGAGACTTTTCTTGGAACAGGGGTATACTTGGCCTCAAACGCTTGAGACATGTCAAGGTAGAAGACATCTGAAAGAAAAGCTGGTCTGAAAAGACTTGGGGACTGCTTCTCCATTCAGAAGCTTGAAGAGAACTGTTGAGGCCAGACCCATGTCTTAACCTATTGTGCTGTAGAGTCTCAGACCTACAGGATGTGGAATGGATGATACAATTAATGCTGGCCTATGACCATCTGTGGTAGGGAGCTTTTTGTCACTGCCACAAGTACTTGAGATAATCAGCATAGAAGAAATTGATTTAGGCTCACAGTTTTGGAGGTTTTCGGTCTGCAGTTGATTGGTCCTGTTGCTTCTGGGCCTGTAGTGGGGCAGCATGTCACGGTGGGAACATGTGGAGTAAAACCTCTTAGCTCATACTTGGGGAGCAAAAGAGAAAGGAAGAGGAAGGGACTAGGGTCTTATGACCCCTCTGAGGGCACACATCAACGTCCCAAAGGCCTCGTGTGAGAGCCCATCTCCTAAAGGCTCCTCCACTTTCCAATAGTGCAGAGATCTTTGGGAGACTAAAGATCCACACTGGAGGACCACCCTCCACCCAGCTTACCAATTGTTAATGTTTGAAAATTGTAGATAATGTGCCACCATAGCACGCGTCTTTTAAAAATGACCTTTTCCTACATAATCATAGCATCATGATCACACCTAGCAAAATTAGCAATACTTTTAGTGCATAATCTATATTTAATTTTCTCACAAATATCTTAAAAAATTTTAAACTATTACATTTTATTTATTTAGTGTATGGGGGTGGGAGGATGTACATGTGTCACAGGGCCCATGTGGAGGTCAGAGGACAACTCTGAGAGAGTTGGTTCTCTCTTTCCTTAATCCACTGAGCCATCTTATTGGTCAAAACATGTCTATTTACAACTTTTTACTTCAACCTAGAAACCATTCAAATTCATGTGTTATATTTGGTTGTTTATATCTTTAATCTCTAATTCTGGAGGCTAGACTCCAAAATCAAGTCTTTGGCAAAGTTATGGCAGAAAATGTTGTGTTCCGTAGAGTATCATTCTAATGATGATCCCATAGTTGAGTAAATTAGGCAGTTACCACACACTACATCTTATGGTTAGAGATGCATATGGTTAAAGGTTTTCAAAATCCTACAGCAAAGAAACCAATTTAATCTGTTTAACTCAACATTTCCTTGATGTGCTGCAGCAAGTTGAATAAAAGGTCTCTAGAAGACACATCTACAGCAAATCACTGGAACTAGTGGGTGTGAGCCTATTTGGAAAAAGACACTGCAAATTTAAAAGGGTTTTGAGATGAGCTCACCCTGGATTATCCAAGCGAAGCTAAATCTCAGAAGTGTCTATAAGATAAAAAAAGCAGAGGGAGAGGCGACACAAAGCAGACAGACACTGAAGACAGAATCTGAGGATCTGTGGAGACTGAGTGATGTGGCCCAGGCCAAAGAAGCCAGAGAATGTCGACTGCAACCAGAACCCAGGCATGTGGGTTGCATAGGATTCTCCCCAGAGCATCTAGAACAGCGAGGGGATACACTTCTGTGGTCTTGGACCCACCCTGATTGTCACAACTTTGCAAGGCAGCCCTGGGAAATGGATGCACTTGCCCAGAAAACTTGTGTGTGTGTGTGTGTGTGTGTGTGTGTGTGTGTGTGTGCGCGCGCGCATGTGTGTGTTTATGTGTGTGCTAGCGCATGTGAACGTATGTGCATACGAATGTGTTTGGAGGCTAGTGGACAACCTTGTGTTACTGCTCACGTGCTATTCATTTTTTATTGTTGTATAAATTAACCCATTTATTGCAGGCTGGGGCGGCCCATATGCTAGCGTTCCTACGGGTCCTTCCATTCCTCAGTCTTCTGATGAGACTTGACTTGGTGGTAGAAGTGGTGTTGTAGGTCCAGGCTTCACCAGACACTGTTTCCATGCAGGGACCACAGTGCCAGATGCCAGCAGCCCATCCCTTCATCTTGGTCTTGCCAGAGAAGGAGCAAGTATACTTGGTGTGCTGGATGATTTCAAATGCCACCATTTTCTGAAGGCTCCATGGCAGTTCCTGTATTTACCCAAGACCCCAACGTTCCTGGTGCACTTAGATATGTCACTGTGACCTAGCCTGAGCCTGGACAGAAGCATCACCTTTTTTAAGGTAGGGTCTCTCACTGGCCTAAGCTCACCAAGTTGACTAGGCTGATTGGCTAGTGAGCCCCTGGGGATCCGCCAGTCTCCACTTTCCCAGGCTGGCAGTATAAGCATGCTCCATAGTGCTTTCCTATTTTCTGCGGGTTCTGGGGATTGAACTCAGGTCCTTCTGCATGCAGCATGGCAAGAACTTTACTGACTGAGCCATCTCCCCAGTCATCAAACAACTCCTCCTCCTCCTCCTTCCTCTTCTTCTAAAGCTTTTCATAGAACAACTTCTATGTGTAACCAAATAATGACATCAAGTTTTTCCTCTAGGTTAGCCTTCAAAGAGTCTTAGTCCTGGTGATGGTGCATGACTGTAAATCCAGCACCCAGAAGGTAGAGGCCAACCTGAACTACTTAGTGAGGACAAGGCCATCCTGGTCTGCGTGGTCAGGCTCTGTCTTTAAAAAGGAAAAGGAGGGGCTGGAGAAATGGTCTAGTGGTTAGGAGCGCCGACTGCTCTTGCAGAGGACCAGGGTTCAATCCCCAGCACCCACATGGCGGCTGAGAACCGTCTTTAACTCCAGTTCCAGGGGAATCTGATGCCCTCTTCTGACCTCTGCGGCATTGCACAACATGGGTGCACAGACCTACATGCAGACAGTACATTCATACACATAAATAAATGAATAAATAAAATTTAAAAAAAATGAAAAGAAAAAAAGGGAAAGGAAATGATAGCTGGGTGTCATGGTACATGCTTTTAATCCCGGCACTCAGGAGGCAGAGGCAGGCAGATATTAGTGAGTTCAAAGCCAGCCTGGTCTACATAGCAAGTTCCAGGTGAGCTGGGGCTATAGGGAGACTCTGTCTGAAAAATAAATAAATAAATAAATAAATAAATAAATAAATAAATAAATAAATAAATAAATTTAAAAGATTTGTCTTGTGTTTGCCTCCTTATTTTCAAAGCTTCTAAAATTTCATATTTCAGAGCATTTTTCTTACTTTTTTGGGGTCTTTTTGAGACATGGTTTCCCTGTGGCCCCAGCTGAACTAGATTAACTTACTATGTAGACCAGGCTAGCCTCAAAGTCACAGATATCTGCCTGCCTTTGCCTCCTGAGTGCTGGGACTAAAGGGGTGTGCCACCACACCTGGCATTAATTAAGAAAAACTGATCTAGGAAACACTTCCATGGATGCTACTTTTAGTTGTTGATAAAGCGTATCTGATAGAAACAGTTTAAAAGGTGTGTTTGTGGGGGTGGGGTAAAATTGAACACAAAATTAGTAATTATCCTTGGGGATATGAGGTAGAGAATAGCTCACCAGCTATTCTGACTTTCTTTAAATCTGCCGAATTTGGAAGAGGGTAGAAAGTTAAGAGTAAGGTTTTCTAGACTCTCTTGAGGTGATAATGTTGGGTGATGTTAGAATTGAACACTTGAACATGCACACACACACACACACACACACACACACACATACACACACACACACCCCATGCCTTTGGCAGAAGGCAGTGGTCCTTGTGGGTAGTGAGCGGAGACGACACCCAGCTGCAGCATCCGGACTCTGCTGGCAGCTCCCTGGCTCTAGCAGAGGTGGTACCAGTTCACACAGGCAGTTGTAGTGGCAGACAGATTTGGCTTACAGCATCTCATTCTTGGGGGAGTCCTCTGCTGTGGTCTTGGAATTATTCCTGGAAACTCAGGCTACAGTCCGTTTCTTACAATTCCTCCCCAGTTCAGTGATTCTGGAAGTCCAGGACACCCTGTCAGAAGTTTCTCACCTAAGCCAGCCAGAGCCCAGACCTGTGTTTTGTGCAGCTAGGCCTTCACTGGCTGAAGCAGATGTGCAATATATGTAGGCGATGTGTGTGGCTGTAAATCAGAAACTGATTAACGCAACAGTAACTGATTCATACAGCTAGTAACTGTCAGAAGACATAGATCTAAACTACCGGACAATTTTAAAAGCTAAGTTAAATTCTTAGAATTTATATAATTATGGTTAGGATTAAATTACAGCTTTATATGTTTAAAAAAAAGCCCATGTAAATAAAAGTGGTAAGCCTTAAGAAATACTTCTTAAAGGGAGGCTGGAGAGATGGCTCATTAGTTGAGAGTGTACAATCAGAATGCCTTCTGGCCTACAGGGGCTTCCTGCACTCATGTACACACACCCAGACATAGACTCATGTACATACACATTATTAAAAAATAAAAAAAGGAGAGGCTTGGAGAGATGGCTCAGCAGTTAAAGAGCACTGGCTGCTCTTGCAGAGGACCCAGGTTTGGTTCTCAGCACCATAGGGTGTTTAATGCCTGCCCTTAACCCCAGTTCCAAGGTATCAGATGTCCTCTTCTGGCCTGCATGGGCACCAGACAAGCATGTGGTGCACTTAACACACACACACACAGGCAGAACACTGGTACACATAAAAAAAAAAAAAGATTGACTGGTTCCAAGCCAGCCTGTGGTAATAAGGAGTTCAAGGCCAGCCATAGGCTTAAATAAAAAGTAACATAAAAAGTATTGCAAATCACAACCTTATTTCATACATTTAAAGTTTTATCTGTAATCAGTTGAATTCAGTTATATACACAGTCCTCTCCTGTTATTTAATTAGTTACTTATATTTTAAAGTTGGACACTATTCTAGTCTATTTTCAATTGCTGTGACAAAACACCTCTGATCAGTACCAACTTGGGGAGGCAAGGATTTATTTTATCTTACATCTCCCTGGTCACAGTTCATCACTGAGGGAGCCCAAGGTAGGAACTCAGGGCAGGAACCTGGAAGCAGGAGCTGAAGCACAGGCCATGGAGGAGTGCTGCTTACTGGCTTGCTCCTCTGGCCCATGCTCAGCCTGCTTTCTTCTATAATACAGAACAATCTTCCAAGTCCTCCTACATCACTCAACAATCAAGAAAATGGCCCACAGACATGGCCACAGACCAGTCCAACGGAGGAAATTCCACAGTTGAGGCTCCCTCTTTCCGGGTATGTCAAGTTGACAACTAAAGCTATCCAGCACAGACACCAAGCCCTAAAACCTGAATCTAGTATTTTCTGAGGAAATTTTCCCTTGCAGCAGGTTATTATGTGATTAATAGGGCATGAACTAACCAGTGAGGGGCATCAATTGAACAATGCTGGCCTCTTGGACAGGGACTCAGCATTATATACCTTGACATTAGCAATCTGGCATGTAAGTGGCCTGAAATCCAAAAGCAAGTGTTGCCATTGTCGCGTTGCTTCTGTTTTATCTTCTGTTTCCCCATCCTCTCAAGTGGGCTTCTGTCTCTCCGTCTCTTTCTACTACAGTCAAGGAAAACAGATGGAGAGACAGAGAACTTACAGGGTCCTGCTAGGTGGCTGTTGTGCAGACCCAGTTTACAGAGACTTTTTGCTTGGTTGTCAGAGTCACATTTATTTATTTATTTATTTATTTATTTATTTATTTATTTATTTATTTATTTTATGTGCATGAATGTACTGACTGCATGTAGGTTTGTGCACCCGTGTCGTGCAATGCCGCGGAGGTCAGAAGAGGGCGTCGGATTCCCCTGGAACTGGAGTTCTCCTGGAATTGGAGTTACGGACGGTTCTCAGCCGCCATGTGGGTACTGGGGATCGAACCCAGGTCCTCTGCAAGAGCAGTCGGTGCTCTTAACCGCTAGGCCATCTCTCCAGCCCCCAGAGTACTCTTAACCACCAATGTCTGTAATTGTGAATTAGAAACCTCAGCTCACCAGAACTTTTCAGAACATCTGTATATACCTACTGTGGTAGGTGAGAATGTAACAAAGCTGATCAGGTCTGCAGCGTTGTCTTGGCAACGCGCGGGTTCTACCGTTGTTCTCCAGAGTGTGAGACCCCGGCCCCCGGCGGCGGTGTCCGGCGCAGTTTCCCCGCGGCCCGCTGGGTCGCAGTGTGGCCTCAGGAAAGCGCTGCGGACCGGGCGGGGCGAGGCGGGGCGGGGCGGAACGAGGCGGGATAGGATAGGACGGGACCGGGGTGGCTTCCAAACCGCGGCAAAGTTCGCACGCGCGACCCGGTGTCCCGAGGGTGCTCCGCGCCCGCCGCAGGGCCGACTCGTGACACTCTCGGACACAGCGCGAGTTCGCGTCCCAGCGACCGGATCCCAGTCGGGCTGCCCTCGGGGTCGCTCGTGGTCCCCAGGAGAGCTGGCCCCGAGGGTCCTGCGGCGGCCCCGGAGGCCCACGGAGCTCCGCAGGCTGCGCTACGGTGCTGGCGCAAGGCGCGGAAGCCCTCCTTCCTTTTGTTTTGTTTAATTTTAATCTACATGATGTCAATATTATTTTCTTAAAAACTTTTTTCTCTGTCTTGTTCCACTCCCCGCCCCATAACATCCCTACCCCTCACTCCTACACCACCACCAATGAGCACGAGGGGTCATTGCTTGAATGGGATGTGGAATCTCTCGCTGTGTAATGACAGAGCTCAACGTATTTTTTTTTTTTTTATGTGTATGAATGTACTGTCTGCATGTAGGTTTGTGCACCCGTGTCCTGCAATGCGGCGGTCAGAAGAGGGCGTCGGGTTCCCCTGGAACTGGAGTTAAAGACGGTTCTCAGCCGCCATGTGGGTGCTGGGGACAGTGCACTCATACACATAATTAATTAATTAATTAATTAATTAAAAATGTATTTCGCACCGCCAAATTGTGTCATCTGCGCCACCTCCCACCCCATCAAGCATCTTGGAAATGACTTCACAGCAGCGCACGGGGAGCCACAGACAGCATCCTTCAGGAGTGGCCACCTGGTGTTTTTTTTATACGGGGAACCTCTAATTATTCAATCAATTCCTGATTGAGGGATATTGAATTTGCCCCCAGCCTTTTGCAATTATGAATAATTGTGCTGTGAACATCTCTGTGTGTCTGTGACTGTGTGTGTCTGTGACTGTGTGTGTGTGTGTGTGTGTGTGTGTGTGTGTGTGTGCAACGGCATCTATAGGATACATTCCAAGAACTATAACTGTCATATAAAGAATTTTGCATCTGGGGCTGGAGAGATGGCTGGTTCCTTAAAAGCACTGGTTGCTCTTGCAGAGGACATGGGTTCAGTTCCCAGCACCCCAAAGGTGGCTAACAACCACCTGTAATTCCAGTTCGGGGAATGACACTCTTTAGGCCTCTGAAGGCATTGTACACACAGGTGCACTAACATAACACTATACACATAAAGTAAAAGAAATAAAAAGGATACATGCATTTAAGATTTGATAGCTCTTCATTACTAACTACCTGTCAGACTATTTCTCATCCCTCTGATTTGATGTTAGCACTAGGTTTATCAAGCTTTTGAATATTTGCCAATGTAAAGGTCGAACCTGGGATTCTCCTTGCTTTCATTTATGTCTTGCTGGGGCTTGTTCTTTATCACATATTTGAAAGATTTGTTTTTATTATTATTTTTTTGTATGTGTATGAATGTACTGTCTGCATGTAGGTTTGTGCGCCCGTGTCCTGCAATGCCACGGAGGTCAGAAGAGGGCATGGGATTCCCCTGGAACTGGAGTTCTCCTGGAATTGGAGTTACAGACAGTTCTCAGCCGCCATGTGGGTGCTAGGGATTGATCTCGGGTCCTCTGTAAGAGCAGTCGGTGCTCTTAACCCTAGGCCATCTCTCCAGCCCAAAAGATTTTTTTTAATTCAGTGGCTTATATCCTTTGACCACTTTATTGGATTTGTGGCCTTTCATGGATTGCAAATGATTTTGTGCTCATCCATTTTGCATTAGTATGCTGAAATACCTGAGGCAGGCTTCCTTTATAAAGAAAAGAGGTTTATTTAGTTTGAAGTTTTGGATGTTAAAAGTCCAATAACATGGTGCAGCCTATGGTGAGAGTCACCGGTATGTGGCTGTGTTATTTCATGGTGGGTGGCAAAGATGGGATATTTAGGTGGAAGGAAGAAATCACTGGTCACAACAGGAAGTCAGAGAGGGACTGGACTCAGAATTAGGCTTTTATCAGAATACACTCCAAGGGGCCAGCAGGTGGCCAGTACTCCCTTCCAAACTGTAGTGTTCCCAGTAACTACAGGCCTCCCACTAGTCCCTGTCCTCCATCCCCAAACTTTCACAGCACCTCCCAAATCCTCCCACCCTGTGGACCAAGCAAGCCTTTGACACGTGAACCTTCAGGGGATACAAACAGCAACCAATCCACAGCAGCTTTATTTATTTGTTTATTTATTTATTTATCTATGAGATTAGACTTTTGAGTGTAATATCTATTTTTGTTTAATGGGGATAGGATCTAGCCAAGGATCTAGCCTAGGATAAGGGTCTAGCCTAGGATTTTTGACATATGAGCTAAGTGTCTTGTCACTGAACTACATTTCAGCTCCATTAGTTTTTTTACTTTTAAAATGGTATTTATTATTCACAAATGAAAAAAAATTCAGTGCTGGGTATTAAGCCCATATGTTAAGCAAGCAGTCTCCCACTGAACTGCATGTGTGTTTGTGTCTGTGTGTGTGTACGTGGGTGGGGGCAGTTTCCTGCAGAGGCTTTGGATCATCTGGAGCTGTAGTTACAGGTGCTTGTGAGCCAATGGACTTGGGTGCTAGAAACTGAACTCTGGTCTTCTACAAGAGCTGCAAATGCTCTTAACCACTGAACCATCTCTCTGGCCCCCAAATTTATTACTCATCTAATTTACAATTGAGAGCTTTTCTGTTTTGTTTAGAAAGGAAGTCTTTCCTTCCCCAAGCAATACGTCCAAGTACTCTTACATCTTAGTTTAACAAACACTCCAAAGATGTTCAGAAAACAGAGAAATATACTGTGTGGGGGAAGATATCATTTTTTCCACAAGGGAAATAAATGAGTTGATATGAAACAAATAGTTGGAAAATAGCAAACATTATTATACAGAGAGAGAGAGAGAGGAGAGAGAGAGAGAGAGATTGGAAATGCATGCACAGACATACCACATATATTTGTGTGTTTGATGCTGGGTATTAAATTCAGGTCCTCATATGCCAGGCAAGGGTCTACTTCCCAATTCCTGCATATAGAAGAAGTAAAGGAGAAAATAAAGTCATCCTCAATTCTACCACTTAGGGATAAATATACATGTGGAGAGATGTGTGGCATAACAGTATTTTGGTGGACAATGGAACCTGCCCTGTATGTAGTTCCATAAGACTATAGTGTAGCCTAGCTGTATGGTAATTTATGTGTAGCTTTGTTTATGTTCAGCCAGTTCTGTCAGTGTGCTGTGCCCTGCAAAGGCAGGAGGCCAACATGGATTCACTTCAAGATGAAGCCTGTCTCTAACCATCTGTTTTTCCCTTCCTGCTGTACACAAGCACTTTTTACTAACAACCCGGTTTTGAACTGGGGACCTTTCACATGTTATATGAACATGATAATCACTACGTTACAGAAACTTATTCTAACCATCTTTTTTTTGATTTTTTTTAATAATAAGTAATAAGTAATGAATACCAGCATCCTTCATGTAAAACCAATTTGCAAGCAGCTATGCCCAAACTTATCCAGCCCAAGGCCCCCATTGTCCAGCTGGAGGGGCTTGCATGTACAATCATGTTGATCAAATAAGAGCCCAGTCCTATTTCTGTAGTTTCATAATTCACCCCAATCGCAGCCCTTACATTCTACCACACCCCCTCTTCTGCAGATTGTTCCCTAGGCTTTAGAAAAGGGGCACAAGTGGTCGAGAAGCAAAACAGTCTACTTTCTCTGGAGATGTAGTTTTGGTCTCTGGTCAGTTCAGGCCATTTCCTTTCATGGGTTGGCAGATTATCCAGGAATAACCTTTTGCTCTACTGATGAAGCACAAGCAATTAGATATACAGGCATTTCAACAGTACTAATTATTATGGAGTTAACCATCTTTTTAATTTTTATTTTTATTATTTTTTTGTGTGTATGAATGTGCTGTCTGCCTGTAGGTTGGTGTACCCGTGTCAAGCAACGCAGCGAAGGTCAGAAGAGGGCATCGGATTCCCCTGGAATTGGAGTTAAAGACGGTTCTCAGCTGCCATGTGGGTGCTGAGAATCAAACCTGGGTCCTCTGCAGGAGCAGTTGGTGCTCTTAACCGCTGAGCCATCTCTCCAGCCCGTCTAACCATTTTTTAATCTCAGCTCAGCTTATTATGTGCCAAGACACTGTAGAATCTGTGTTATTCTTTAAAGTCATTGGGATATATAAATTTTTTTTGCACATAAAGTAATAAACAAGTCAACAGTCCAGTTCTTTCCAGTTTTTACACTCAGTACTTGCCTGTCGGACTAAAAACGGGACCCCACCTTTCTTCCCTTTTTATTTGTATTATTAATTTGTAAAATTTCTGAGGCTCAGAATGAGAGACTATCACAAGCTGTTTTTCTTATGTGTCTAGATAGAGGCCATCAAGTACAATCCCTCATGTGCAGGGGAGGACATTGGCTGCTGCGTTGCACACTCATGCCCTAGCGCTATTCATTTTGGAATTTTTTGGTGACTTGTTATCTGAACTGCACATTCTTTTCCTCATGCCAACATTTAAGATGAATTGGCCTTTGCTAGCTGTGATAAAAGAAATTTGTGAATGGGACACACTTGAGGAGAGTTCTAGAGGAGCCAAACGGCTGGCTGCAGAGAACACTCTGCGTGACGCAAGAGCCCTTTATTGCTTTATCATTTGTACTGAAATCCTGGTTCATGGAGTTCCTTTCTTGCCCATCATTCTCATGCTGTGGGAGTTAAACACATTTTACTCAGGGGTTTTACCTCCGATGTTCAGAGGGTTTTTATTCTAGATCTCATTGAGAAAACAGAGCTTGGTGTATACCACCCCCACTCCCCACAGCCTCCCATGTTACTGAACTCTTGGCCCCGAGCTAAGGAGATACTTCCACCTCAGTTTCTCAAGTAGCTGGGACTACAGGCTCATACTTCCGTGGACTAGGAGCCAGTGAGTGGTGGGGAACAGCAGAGGGTCTCATAGAACTTACCGCAAGGATCTGCCTCTGTGACCTAGCGCACTTCCTTCAACTGACATCCAGTCAGGCCCCACCTCCTGCAGCATCCAGAACCTCCCCAGTTGGTGCCACCAGCTCGGAACAAAATGTTTGAAGCAGGAGCCTGTGTGGGATATTTCAGATTTAAACCATGACAGGCATGCAGATACCTTTGACCTCCTTTGGCCATATATATGCCCAGAGAGGAGTGGTTGGGTCACATGGTATTTATGTTTTTAATTTTTCCTTCCTTTTTTTTCCGTTTTTTTAAATTGATGTTTTGTGTACTTCATATATCGTTTCTCAATTCAGTTCAGGAATATTCCCCTTTCCCTTCCCCCGACCCCATCCCACACCACCCCACCCCAGACCATGCATTCTGCCATAACTGTCCTGCATATTTCTCTCAGTCTTTTTTTTATGCTTAAGAATTCACATTTTCCTCCATTAATTTTATATTACTCTAAAATATGGATACATATTCTTCACCCATATACAGTAATTACAGTCTGAGAATAATTGGTGGGTGGATTCTAGAGCCTATTGAGAGATTCACATTATACCAAAATAGTTGCTTTCAGATAAACAAAAATATAACAATAATGTCATTCAGCTTGCCTTTCGTCTGGGGAATTTTTCTTTTCTTATTTGAATTTCCCTGATGATTAGTGATGTTGGGCACTTTTTTCAAATACCTGTTGGCCATTTTTTTTGGTGCTTTTTGTCCCTTTTTCTATTTTTAAATTTGATTAGTTGGTTTTGTTGCTATTTAGTTGTAGAATTGTAACCTCTGTGAGGACTTTTTATTCACAGGCCAAAGAAGTGCTTTACACAAACACAATCAGTGTTTTGGAGCCTTATCCAAGGAACTCGAAGATAAGAAAGGTTAAAAGCACTTGAATTCTAGCACCTTGTGTAGCTATCCAGTTGTTGAGAATATTTCTGGATTAGAAGTCAGCAGTGATAGTTGGCTCCAGCCCAGCTGGTTGGGAATTTGAAGAATTTGAGGTTGGTGCTGTGCTTGAAGACCTCAACAGAGTGGGTGTTCCTTTTCCTGTCCTTAGTTTATTCTGCAGATAACTCTATTGCTTTCCTTTGATGTAGAAGAAAGTGTTTCTTTAAAGAAAGAAAAGGTCTAGGAAATTATTTTTTTCTCTAGACTTGGCTGCAGATGAGCCACGTTCTCATATAATGAATTCCTTGAACTTCCTTTTCCTGAGGAAGAAATGGCATGTTCTACTTAGCAATGACACTCAGAGTATCAAAACATAAAACTTCATTTTGGATCTTTTTTTTTTTTTTTTTTTTTTTTGGGTCTTTTTGAGACAGGGTCTCCCTGTAGCCTCAGCTGTCCTGGAACTCACTCTGTAGACCAGGCTGGCCTTGAACTCACAAAGATCCGCCTGTCTCTGCCTCCCAAGTGCTAGGATTAAAGGTGTGCGCCACCACGCCCGGCATTTTGGATCTTGAATGTGAGTGGAATTCATAATCCTGGAATAAGTGTTAAGCCTTTAATGAGATAGTGGTAATGATAATCAGTTCAGGTCCCTTAAGTTGCAAGGGAACAAATATCAAACATCCCAGCTGCTTTGTTTGGATGGGGTTTGCCTCTGCAAAAACATTATTATTATATTAAAATTATATTATTAGATTGAAATTTGGTTCCCAGTATTAGGACACTGAAAGGTAGTGACATCTTAGGAGGTGAGGTGCAGTGGTGGGTCGTTAGGTCTTGATCACCCTCTGGAAGCCATTAATGATAGAATTGTGGAGTGAGTTGGTTCTTATGAGAGCTTGTCATTACAAAAGGAAAAAGTGAGCCTCCCTCCCTGAGTCTGCCTTCCTCTCTTCCTATGTGATCTCTGACTTGCACTGTGATCCTTCTCTTATCTTGTGATGACATCTACACAGCTAGGAGGCCCTCACCAGAGGTTGGCCAGATGGGACTGTTAGCTTTCAAAATTGTGTGATAAATAAACTTCTTTTCTTTGTAAAGAACTCAGCCTCAGATATTTTGCTATAACAGTATGAAAATTACTAAGACATTAGCTTTATTGAGCATACAAATGGGAAATCCAATGGGGTAGTTCTGGTTTTAAAGATGGTGGAATCTAGGAATTCAGGTGACATCATCACCTCTCTACCCTACATTTCTCACCTCTGTTCACCTCTGCCTGGCTTTGTTCAAGCCTTTATTGTCTATACAGCTCAACAGTCTAGAGACATTTTTTTTTCAGTACATACATACCAAATCTTAGGGAAGGTTCATCCAACTTAGGACTTTTGCTTATCCTTGAACTAATACTTGTAGCTAGGAGGATAGGGTGCTTTTGAAATGGTCAGTGGGTGGAGGCAGTCTCTTCCCTCCTACCTCCATCCAGGTTCTTGACCCACCTCTTCCAGGAATGGAGTTGGCAGATAGTAAAGAGCAAAAAAACGGGAGGCACTTTATTGTAAATGGGTAGGATTTAAAGAATGGAGTTTAATCTCTCAGTAGCAACCAGCTCTCAAAAGTGTCATGGTTTTTGAGGTTGTCTGTATAGCCCAGATTGGCCTCTAACTGCTGGAGCTGAGGCTGGGCTTGGATACCTGGTCCTCCCACCTGTACCTCCTAAGTACTGGAATTATGGGTCACCATGTCTGACCATTAATTTCTTTTCTTAGAAAGTCTGAGCTCCACTAAACAAAAAATAACACCATAACAAGCCTGAACAAGAATCTTTGTTAATAGAGAAATGTGTTTTAGACTATAAGATTAAAGTACATGCCTTTAATCCTAGCACTTGGGAGGCAGAGGCAGGCAGATCTTTGTGAGTTCAAGACCAGCCTGGTCTACAGAGTGAGCTCCAGGGCAGCTGGGGCTACAGGGAGACCCTGTCTAGAAAAGACCCCCCCAAAAAAGATTAAAGTATAAATTTTTATTTCATTGACTTATCATATAATATATATTTATAATAGTTTTATTTGGACTTGATCATTATATAGCTCAGAAGAGTTTTACACTGTTGACATTGTAAAAGTAGCACAAATGGGCCAGGCATGGTAGTGCATGCTTTTAATCCCAGCTCTCGGGAGGCAGAGGCAGGCCAATCTCTGTGAGTTCAAGGCCAGCCTGATCTACATAGCAAGTTCTAGGCCAGCTGGGGGTATAGGGAGATCCTGTCTCAAAAAAAAAAAAAAAAAAAAGTAGCACAAATTAGTACATAGTAAAAATGAAATTCTATCCCTCTTATCCTCAGAAATAGCTCCTTCTGTAATCATTCCAGAAGCTTCCATGTGTCTGTGAGCAGGCATGTGTACTTTCCTTAGCACGTAGGATCATTCTGGGTCTGCTTTGTGCTCCGTAGCTTGCTCTTTCATCACCGTCTCCTGGAGGACTTCCCTTGACTGCACTGAGTGCCTTCATTCTTAGTGGCTTCACGGTGATCTGGAAGTGTGGGTGTGACCAAATTCATGTAAATCCTCACCCTTTATTTCTAGAGGATTTCACAGCGTTTTACCAGGCACTCTTTCCGTTGTCCTCTCTTCTCTGCACTCATCCTGGCCTGGCCAGAGTGCCAAGGTGAGCCAGGCATTGCCAGTTGGTGGCAGATGCAGCAGAAGCAGCTGTGTCATTAAGGATTTCCCAAAGGGAGAAACATTTCCCCACATCTGAGTCAGAGCCAGAATCTGGTCCCGTTATTTCCCCTGTGGTCAACGCTGTGGTTAACCATGGAGGTGGCTCATTGTTGAGGGTTTGGCGAGTGTCTGAGAAAATTCCAAGGTTCTAATGACCTCCTCTCTAGCTGTAGCTACACACAGGGAACCCGTGCTAATCTCTCAGCATGACAGGCAGCTTCTGGCTCCAGCTCCCTGTCATCCTCCTTTTAACCTGTCAGTGGCCACATGGATGCCTCTGCTGTGATGAGAAGACAGGTGTCCACACAAAAGTACGACTCTCGCCTCAACGGGGATAAGAGATAACTTATCCTGGAGCCAAATATGAGTGACCATGACCCTCAAGAACGCTGTTCAGGTTACCCCAAATTCCACATTCTTTTTTTATTTTTATTTTTATTTATTTCTGTATGTGTATGAATGTACTGTCTGCATGCAAGTTTGTGCACCCGTGTTGCGCAATGCGGGGGAGGTCAGAAGAGGGTGTAGGATTCCCCTGGAAGTGGAGTTCTCCTGGAATTGGAGTTTCAGACGGTTCTCGGCCGGCCGCCATGTGGGTGCTGAGGATCGAACCCGGGTCCTCTGTAAGAGCGGTCCACGCTCTTAACCGCTAGGCCGTCCCTCCAGCTCAAATTCCACATTCTAATGTGGTAACAGTTTCATGAAGTTTTTATAGTAACAGAACAAAGAAAGCCATAAACCAAGGCACTTTTCAAACTTTGGTGGAGACATCAGAGAGGTGGGTGATAGCCAAGTGGGGAGAACTCTGCTATAGGCAGGCATTAGATGGTATCTGACAGGCTTCTTAGACCTAGGGTGGCTGGAACCTGGTGGTCTGCTAAGTTAATGCATTCCAAAAGGTTTTTATATGTTAGGTCACACACAGAGATAGACAAGGATGGCCCAAAGATAAATTGTAATTGGTCTCTAGATCTGCAGTTCCAAACTCTCCACAGTCACCGACGTGCTCATCAGTTGTGCAGTGCAGTCTTGCAGGAGGTGGAGTTCAAGATGCAGACTTTTTCTGAGAACTTTCCTTCACACAGGTAATTCATCTACATTTGGTTTGAAAAGGCTCATGTCAGAGCAATTGCCTCAAATGTCTGTTTGTTTCTTGCTACCTAGTCCCAAGGCTGTCCAAGGTTGTTGGGACAGCCTAAGTAAGATAGGCCGAGAAGGCCACCGTAAGCAAAGGAGCCAAGGAAGCCATCCCGTGCTTCCTCCTCTCCACCCAGCCTCCACAAGGCCCCTTCTCTTCCCTTTCCTGCTTCACTCCCTTCACCTTCTTGGATACAGGAAGGGCTTCCTTTCCTGTGGAACTTCCCCAGCTGCTGAAGACTTCTGGCTAGATGAATCTAGCATGGAGACCCGAGTATAAGCCGGAAGGGATCTCGTGTCTCTTGCTTTGACCCATATTTTTCTCTGCACTTTCACTGCCCTTCTTTTGTGGCTTTGCCTACTGAAGTTCTCATTCTTCTAAACTCAGGTCTGATGTCACTACACTAGGTAGAATCTCTGGTCACCCTCACCTCCGCTGAGTGCACCAACTGCCCATGTGTATTGCTGGACTCCTGGACACGCTCAGAGGTGCTGGGACAGACAAGCATTGCCTCTCTTATGCCAGGTAACCCTGCTTTCCCTAAGCAAGGCCCAGAAGTAGTTGATTCTTAGCAACCAGCATGATGCGTGGATCAAAGCAGATGGTGAATCCGTGTACTCTTCCTGTGAGGAGTTGGATTTAGTTTCACAATTAAATCACTAGCATCTTTTTTTAGGGTCATTGAGTTTATTCCATTCATTGGTGTTTAAATTCTGATGATGCTTTTATTATTTTATTTTATTGATTGATTTTTTTTTTTTTGAGAGTTTCACTATGGCATGTAGCTGGCCTAGAACTCACTATGTAATCCATCCCAGGCTGGCCTCAATTTCACAGCAATCCTAGCTCTTTCAGCCTCCCAAGTGCTATGACTAAAGATGTGTGCCACCATGCCCAGCCCTTAATCTAATTTTCTTTCTTTTTTCTTTTTCTTTCTTTCTCTTTCTCTCTCCTTTCTTTCTTTCTTTCTTTCTTTCTCTTTCTTTCTTTCCTTCCTTTCTTTCTTTCCATCTTCTCTCTTGCCTGCCTTCCTTCTTTCTTTTTATTTTATGTGTACAAGTGTTAGACCTGCATGCATGTAAGTGCACCCATGTCATGCATAATTTAATTTTCTTTGAAACAGATATTCCTTTTTTTTTTTTTTTTCTTTTCGAGACAGGGTCTCCCTTTAGCCCTAGCTGGCCTGGAACTCACTCTGTAGGCCAGGCTGGCCTTGAAGTCACAGAGATCCATATGCCTCTGCCTCCTGAGTGCTGGGTTTAAAGGCATGTGCCACCACTCCTGGCTATATTTCTTTTAAAATGAAAACTTCTCCCTCCTCACTATACCTTAAAACCAAGAGATCCTAGGAGATATAATTGCATAGGGATGGGTCATAGGTAAGTCTACAGTACTTTTTTTGTAAATTCTAAAGTCAGAGGGAAAAGAAAAATAATAAATATAAACAACCCCCAGGAAATAGTGTCATGCCAAGTCAAGGGTGGGCACAGGCCTCATCTCGCCAAGATATATTTTTAGACTCTGGGAGCCCTCCTGATCTCTCTAATGAAGGAGCAAGCTGCAATTACAGGTTCTGCGGCACGCTTCTACCTCCCTCGCTGGTTGGAGCTCGAAGATTGGCACAGCTGAGGTGGCGAGAGGAAAACAGTGCATGTGGGGGGTGGGGCACATGCCGCTGATAAAAGGTTCCTTTTGTTGTAGTTCTCCACACAGGTGTAAAGGACAGTTCAGGAAGCCTCATTAAAGCAGACGTGTGTTCCGGGGATCCCTGTCTGGGACATCGCCCTCTCTTGCTCCATGAACATGCCTCAAAAGCTGTTGTTTTCTTTTCCTAGTCTTCTGGAGCCACCTTAACCTCCTTATGTGGTTTATTTATTTATTTATTTATTTATTTATTTATTTATTTATAAATAGATAGATAAGGCGAGTGTTTCATTAAGAGAGGTAACCTGGACTCAGAAAGATAAAAATGTGTTCTCTTATAGATGGATCCTAGTGTATAATGCTCATGTGTATATGCATAGAGAACGTGAGTGTGGTACAGGCTACAAAACTAGAAAAGAGAACTTCAGAAGTGCGGAGGAAGGAGAGAGGGTGATAGCACACATGACAGTGAAATCAGAAAGGAGGCTGGGGGTTGGAAAGGTACAAAGGGGAGCAGGGGGCGAGGCAAACTAGGGGAAGAAGAATTAAAAAAACAAATTATTTGAAAATGCCAGGATGAAACTTACTACTGCATATGCAAATTAAAATAAAAAATAACAATAAATAAAGTGGGAACTTGGAATCAGAGTCTACTCCCTCCCCTGGGCTTGTTGTTCTTTGTTTAATGACTTTTCTGAACTAATTCTGCTTTGTCTGTATTCTTGGTTACATGTTTCTACTGAAGCCTTTTCTCTGTGAGCTTAGTGGTCCTAAGTATTAAATAGAAAGTTCTTGAAATACCTGACCTTTCCAACCTTTCCTGCTAGGTTCATGTGTGTGTACAGAAATATGCCTTTAATGTTCAAGCTGGCATTCTGTGTCCTTGTTTAAGCTGATCCTCAGTGTCAGCTACAGGTAAGAACTTAATTTTCTCAGGTCTTGGATATGTGCACTGCCCTGCATGCACAATGCCTTATATTTACAAATGGCATTCTAAATTTCAGGACCATGTTGGAGCTTTTCGGTCCTCTGTGGACTTCAAATCTTGCTATCTACTCTTGTCAATAGAAGTCAGATGTTAATTTGATTCTTGTTTGTTTTAGGAACCTAGATTTTAGGTGTGATAAAATTTTACCATCATATATTTGTGTTGGGCCTTTCGTTCCAAGGATACGCATACTTCCCGAGTCTTGGGATTTCTTTTCTTTTTTCTTTGAGTTCTTTCAGATGCTATCTCTTAAATGTGTGTCTTTGATATACATTTAATCTTTTTGTCCTGCTCCTCCCTGTGGGAGAACGTCTCCACTTCACCTTCTGCTTCCAGAGTCTTTCTTGTGTGGGGTCCATTCAGTTAAGCCAATGCATCAAGTGAGTCTTTCATGCCTGATTTTTGAGGGCCGCTCTTGTCTTCATAGGATCTGATGTCTCCATCATAGGAGAGTTTTCTCTAAATGTTTGTGGTTTGTGATCGTATATTAACTTCTGGTATGAGAGGCCCAGAGAGTGTAGCTGAGAATATGGTGGTAGGGCAGGAGAGGGTATGGGGCTGGGTCATTGGCTGGGAGATCTTCTGGGCAACACACTTCCATTCCTTCTGGGTGAGGCCAACTACCAGACATTGTCTTGTTTCCTTGGACCAAATTCTGGGTGTAGAAGCCTCTGGGGCTAATTCATTCTGCTTGGTTTACAGGTGTTGTAGTGTGTGTGTGTGTGTGTGTGTGTGTGTGTGTGTGTGTGTGTGTGTCTACTTTCCTGTATGCGTCTACTGTAATGATGATACATTACATCTTTGTCAGTGGATGCTGCAGAACCTTCTGGTCTTCACAGGCTCCCAACAGCTTCCTGTCTCCTGAGGCTCCTTACAATCATTCCACCGTACAACTGGCCCTTCCTGTCTGTTTTGGCCTTGCTGATGTGATTATCTCTGTCTTATATCTTTCAGGGATGGGTCACTATTACCGGCCATGGAGGTTCCCTTTCTCTCTCTTCACTTTTCTAATGCACTTACTTTAAATCGTCATTTCTAGGGATAGAAATACTTCCTTAGCTCTGGGAGATTTCCGTCTTTCATTTCTTTGAGTTGTCTCAGATTCTCCATTCTCCAGCGACCTGCAGTGGCACTGCAGGCAGGCTGCAGGCTGCAGGCTGCAGGCTGCAATCAATCTTCTCCAGTAATATCTTTCAAAGTCATTTGAAGTTTTCTTGTGGACCAAGGATTTAGAAGAGCTGCCCGCTGATGATTAGAGGAAGAGACAGCTTAATGCTTGTCCTCAAAATCTTTGCACTAGATGAGAATCCCAAACCTGGATATAGAGAAACCATGCCTTTGGAATTTACTAAAACCCAGATATTTTTTTCTATCCATAGTTAAAGGCTACTTTGCCTCAGGAGCTTCTCTGACAACCTTGTTGCTGGAATGGCTGAACCCCAGATGGCACCTCCTTGGCTGGGGGTACTGTTTTACTGCTTTGCAATTTTAGGGAGCAGTCTGGGTGGGGTCACGTTCCAGCTACACCCCATAGCATTTCCCATGTCCTGGCTGTGTTGATGACGGCTGCTGTCTGCGGCTGGCTGCTCTGGCTAATGAAGGTAGGAGAATTGCTTGTGTTGAGAAAGCTCTGAATCACCGGCAGCCTCTGGCTGTGGTTTGCTCACACGTCTGTGGACCTCTGGAGCTGGTGTTTCTGTGAAATCTTTCAAGTTTATTCCTGTTCCCTGGGCTCACCCTTTCACAAGTACTCGCTCGCCTGCATGCCTCAAATGGCGGACGAGGAACATCCAGTCTCCCAGGTCACTCACTTGTCAGTGTTGCTTTCCCAGGGCTGCTCTGCCATAGTGGATATGCCCGTATGCCCGCATTTGTGCCCCAGAATAATAAAATACTTTGTACTTCTCTGGAACCTCTCCCCTGAGGAAGTTTTGAATATCCAAAGACAATAGTTTAGTAATTGCCATGATTTTCAATCTGAGGTAAATGTTCTTTTGTTCATTTTTAAGGCAAGGAATTTGGCTTTGAAGATAGCACCCCAGGCTTTTAATTTTACCACAGAACAAAAGAGCTCTGTATCCAAAGCCTGTACACCTCATATTTACTAGGGGTACAGATATGTATGTACAGTTATATTTTATTTAATATTTCAGTAACATTGGTTACTGGTTGTTTGTCATCAAACTTGTTTTATTTCCTTATGACTTTTTAAAGTAAAATTAGAGGTATATTTCTCATAGAGAAATATTCTCACAGAAAATGACCAAATTTTGTGAGGTAGGATTAAGAAGCTTAACTTTCTGGTGTCTAGACTGGTTGTTTATGCTTATACACTAGAACCACTGGGCAGCTTTTAGAAAACCCCAGTGCTTGAAGTCTACAGAGATTGGAAGTGAGCCCATAGTGGTGCGTGGAGCTGGGAGTCAAAATGGGGAGACTCCACATTGACCCTGGAGGGACTTTGTGGGGAAAAGTTGGGTCTACATTGGCCTATGGTGCCGGTTGCTTAACTGTACATCTTCACTCAAAAAAAAAAAAAAAAATCTGGGGCTGCAGAGATAGCCTAGCAGTCAAGAGCACCAACTGCTCTTGCAGAGGACCCAGATTCGATCCCCAGCATCCACATGGAGGCTGAGAACCGTCTTTGACTTCAGTTCCAGGGGAATCTGACACCCTCTTCTGACCTCAGCGGCATTGCACGACATGGGTGCACAAACCTACATGCAGACAGTACATTCAAACACATACAAGAATAAATAAAAAATACATTATAAAAAATCATAATGATGAATTTTACGTATACAGGTTATATCTCAACAAAACTTTTTTAAATTATTTATTTTTTATGTGTATGAATGTACTGTCTGCACGTAGGTTGGTGCACCCGTGTCATGCAATGCCGCAGAGGTTAGAAGAGGGTGACTGATTCCCCTGGAAGTGGAGTTAAAGACGGTTCTTAGCCGCCATGTGGGTGCTGGGGATTGAACATGGGTCCTCTCCACCAACTAAGAGTTGGTGCTCTTAACCGCTAGGCCATCTCTCCAGCCCAACAAAACTTTAAAAAACAATATTTCTGTCGGGTGTGGTGGCGCACCTTTAATCCCAGCGCTTTGGAAGCAGAGGCAGGAGAGGCAGGAGGATCTCTGGGAGTTCAAGGCCAGCCTGGGCCAACCTGGTCTATATAGCGAGTTCCAGGACAGCTGGGCTACAGAGAGACCTTGCCTCAAAAAGACCCCCCCAAAAAAGAAAAGAAAAGCAAAAAATAAAAAATATTTCATTTATTATTTTCATATATTATTGTTTTATGTGTATGAGTGTTTTCTTTTTTCTTTTCTTTCTTTTTTTTTTTTTTTTTTTTTTTTTTGTCTTTTCGAGACAGGGTCTCCCTGTAGCCCAAGCTGTCCTGGAACTCACTCCGTAGACCAGGCTGGCCTTGAACTCACAAAGATCCACCTGCCCCTGCCTCCCAAGTGCTAGGATTAAAGGCGTGCGCCACCACGCCCGGCACATGAGTGTATTTCTTGAATTATGTAAGTACGCCCATGTCATGCAATGCCCATGGAGATCAGAAGAGGGCATCAGATACCCCGTAACTGGAGTTACGTACGGAGGGTTGTTAGCTTCCATGTGGGTACTGAGAACTGAACCCAGGTCCTCTACAAGCAGCCAGTGCTCTTAACTGCTGAACTATCTCTCCAGCCCCTCAACAAAACTCTTTAAAAAGATGTGGGACAGTAGTCAGGGGTTCAGGCTGCTTTGCACATGAGCAGACTGGCACACTTGGTGCCATGAACTGACCTGTTCTCCTGCACATCCTTTTCTGGGTCCACCCCACCGCTGAGGTGGTGCATGGTGATGTGAAAATCTGACATTGGCTACTGGGAAGTGATGTCATCCAAAGTGAGGACTTCCTGTCCTAACCCTATACAGCTGCTTGCCCTGCTTGGATAACGAGAATTCCTACAAGCTTTACTACCAGCCAGAGAGCTCTGAGTTATTACGCCATCAATCATTGAACTATTCATATTTCAGCTAGCTTTCTGCCTTGTGCAGATATGGGACTGGTTCCCACGATTGGTTGGGTGGTCGTAAAGTCAAACAGCCTCCAGGCACGGGTTCGTTCACACGTGGGGGCCACGGAAACCAGCAGTTTCCTGGTCGGGTGTGGCTGGGGAGTTATCATCTTAACAGTCACGGGTTTGCCTACGAAGCCATCAGCTTCCAGGCTGCGTATTGACTGTGGAACCACCAGTTCCAGGAAAAGCCACGGCCAGCAGTCCTCCTCAACAGCAGAAACTACAAAAAACCCTGCTGATGTATTACTTAACCCACTGAATCCAGGTCTCTGAGGTAGGATCTTAATATTAGTATTTCTAAAAAGTTCCCTAAGTGATTGTAATGTGTAGCTAGCACGAGGCTTGCTGGTTTGGAGCCGTGGTCATCTTAGGAAAGTCCGTCTGTCTGTGACTAGTTTCTTCCAGGTAATGTAATAGCCTCTGGTTCCATCCATTTTATTTAAAATGAGAGGAATTACAAAAGCTATTAATTCTGTGTTTGGGCAACATTATCCAACCTCCCATCATCTCGCCTGACTCCATTCCAGGTGGTGGTAGTCACTATTACATATAATCTTTTAGTGTTCTGCAATACATCAAGAGACCAGAGTATACAGTAATCTATTATTTACCTTATGAATAATTAAAAGAGAGGAGCTCAAAGGCTCCAAACCCAAAGTAATCAGGAGATGAAATACTGATTACCTTGATTTGATCAGTACATATTTTATTTGTGTTAAAATTAATTACTGTTAAAATTAATACAAAAAAAAAAAGGAGAAAAGAAAATCCAAGCGATCCAAATACCTTCTCACCCCAAAAGAAATAAATAAACAAAGACAAAGCAAAATGATGCCTATTCTGGAAGCACAGTCAGAGCCTGGACGATGCATGGGTCAGCCACAGATTGTGTATATCCTACAGGATCACAGCGCCTGGTGCGGTGCGGCAGCCATCTTGTCTATGTCAGCATACTCGATGTACTAACAAGATGAAATTGGCTACTACCGAATGTTACCTTCCTAGAAGACAGTCCTGGCACTGATTGTACTTGTGACTGCACAGGCAAACAACTGTATGAATTATTGTTAGTTTCGAGGAAGACCCCAGCCTTTGCATGCCTAGTGTTGGGCCAGTTCTAGGGTGAAGTGTAAGGCACTCACCTTGTGTGAAAAATAAATAGAAGGCTAGCACCCAAACAGTCATTACTCAAGATAAATATCATTGTTATGGAATTGAAATGAATGAAAATATTGATGAGTATATCACCAGTTTATCACATCAAGGCAGGATCCTCCTTGTCTGTCAGACAAAATTTGGCTCGCCATCTTCAGAGTCAGGGACACATCCAACTAGTTCTCCAAGGAAGGCCTGATGACTAGGCCATCAGGAGGGGGACTCACACCAAGTGCTTGCTTCTGAGTGGTGCATGGTAGCCTGTCTCCCTTCTTGTTGTCAAAGGGTCCTTAAAATACTGTGAATGTGTACTGAGCCTGTTGCGGACAGGTAAGAAATGGCTACAACCTTTCTCCTTTTCTCCTTAGGGCACAAGAGAGTGACCATGGCCTCCAAGGTTGCATTTTTCTTTTGCTGTCTTTCTAAGGTTTCTGTTGTGCATCCCAGGCTGGTATGGAACTCATGTAACAGCTGCCTCAGTTTCTTGCTTGTTTATGCCTTTTAAAATCCGTGTTCTGGAGAAGCTAGCCATGGTGGTAAATGCCTATGAGCCCAGCACTTGGGTCATGTAAGCAGGGGAAGCAGAAGTTCCAGGCCAGCCTCAGCTACATAGAGAATTTGAAGCCAGCTTGAATTACATGAGACCCTGTATAAAAAAAAAAATAATAATATGGGACTGGAGAGATGGCTCAGCAGTTAAGAGCATTGGCTGCTCTTGTAAAGGATCTGGGTTCAGTTCCCTACACTCACATGATGGCTGACAGCCATTTATAGCTCCAGTTTCAGGGATCTGGCACCCTCTTCTGGCCTCTCTGGGCATTGCATGAATGTGGTGCATTTACATATATGCAGACAAAACACTCATACATCTAACATTTTAATTATTTTTAAAAATATTTCATTTATTATTTTGTGTGCATGAGTGTGTTGCCTGTACACATGTAAATGCACCCATGTCATGCAATGTCCTCGGAGGTCAGAAGAAGTCAGATTCCCTGGAACTAGAGTTGTGGATTGGTTGTTAGCTGCTATGTGGGTGCTGGGAATCAAACTCAGATCCTCTGCAAGAGCAGCCAGTTCTCTTAACTACTGGACCATCTTTCCAATCCCTTAAAATTATTAAAAAACAAATAGCTAAATAAATAACCAACTATTTAAATAAGTAAGTAAGTAAATAAATAAATAAATAAATAAACAAATTGAACCCATATTCTGTTTGTGTCTCTGGATAGACTCTCTGCTTGAGCTGCAAATATGGGACTTGAATCTCTAATCTGATCCATGTGTGGTGTCACCCAGGGATGGCTCCAGGTTTTGTGCATCTAAAGTTTATTCCATTAGGGTGTGGTCTTCCTTAAGAAAATGAATTTACATTTATAGTCATAATATTAAACTTGGGACTTTGGGGGCTGGAGAGATGGCTCAGCAGTTAAGAGCACCCACTGATCTTGCAGAGGACCCGGGTTCAATCCCCAGCACCCACATGGCAGCTGAGAACAGTCTTTAACTCCAGTTCCAAGGGAATCCGATTCCCTCTTCTGACCTCCGAGGCATTGCACGACACGGGTGCACCAACCTGCATGCAGACAGTACACTCAATTCACATAAAAAAATAATAAACTTGGGACTTTGGAAAGGATCTCTTGCCAGTGAAAGGCACATGGGCACAGGGGCCTCACTCATTTCGAGGTAAAATCGTCTCCAGTCTCACCTCAGTACGAGATCATGTGTAGCGGTGTAACAGTGCCTGCCACATAGGTGTCTGACAGTGCTTCAGCTAGGGTTCTTAGTTCTGACAAACAGAAGCTTACTCTGTTACCTTAAATAGAGAAGCAGTTTACTGGAAAAAGGGGGTAGTGGGAAGAATTTATAGCATGTGTGGAGAAGCAGAAATAGGCAGGGAGGCCACACCCAGAAAGAACCTGCCCAGAACCTCGTGCTGCCCTGCTGAGCGCAGATGCCCCTGTCGAGCTCCGCCACTGCTGGATCTCTGTGCTGCCTATCTTTTCTCCTTGGGGGTCTCTTAAGATTCAAGATCACTAGTAATCCTGTTCAGAAGACTGAGCCCAAGCTTCGGGACAAGAGAGCCTGTCTGCTTTTGCTTGTGTGGCAGAAGCTGGAATCTCTTAGACTGGAGTAGGGCACTCAGGTAGGAAGAGGGCTTGGATGCCAGGGACCAAAAATTTCTTAGACTAACTCGTTTCCATTATGAGTCCTTCTAGGTGTTCATTAATGTCTAATAGAACTGAGCTGCAGTATTCTGTCCTACCAGTAGGTGCCACCTTTTAACAAGTATGTACCTTCACCTTTAACTGCGTCCTCTCAGAATCAATCTGCTATGTATAGCATGTTGTGGTATTTTCCTCCTGAATTCAAATTGTAATGATCAAATCTTGGGTCACAGAAAATGGATTCAGTTCTCTCAAATGGAAACTTGCTGTCTATAAGTTTATGTGAACTCTTTAGGATCTGTTGCCATTTATCTGACAATAAATATGAATATCTAGTAAATGAAACTTGGTGGGGAAGCCCCGAGCCAGCTTAGGGGCTTTGTTAACTATTTTTTTTAACGGTATACTTTCAGGCTTGTAATATTATATAGTTTATATGAAAAATACTATTATTTTCTGAGACAAGTATTTTCCTAGAACATGACAGAATTAGCGATAAAACATGACATCTGTCAAAGGCTGGGCATGGATTGGTATTGTTCTAAAAGCAGTTAAAGCACAGATTCTAGACTCCCAAGGTCAAGGAGTTCATTTATCATTTCATTTATCAGTGGGTACTCAGCCTGTAGCCTCAGCTGGCCTGGAACTCTCAGAGATTTGATTGCCTCTGCCTCCCAAGTCCTGGGTTTAAAGGCATAGGCCACCATGCCTGGCTCAGCATAGTTCTTGATACAGAGTAGCTTCACAGATAGTTTTTGAATGGAAGAAGAGTGATCATTGTGCTAAATCTGGCTTTGATTTTCCAGGACCCATAAATTGAAACTAAAGAACTTAATTCCTAGTTTGGGTATTTTATCGTTATAACAAAATATTTGAGATAACTTATAAAAAGAAAAAGATATCTTGGCTTAAAAGTTCTGGAACTTTTAGTCCAGGACTGATTTTCCCTGTTGCTTTGGGCCAATAGTAAAACTGAATCATGGAAGGATCGTATGGTAAAGCAGAATGAAATGGAAGAGAGGGGGTGGGACTGGGGTTCCACAATTCCCTTTGAAAGTGTAGAGCATACCCAGTGACCTAAGGACTCCCAGTAGGCCTCACCATCTACCAATAGCACCACTCTAGTGCTCAAGCCTTTAACACATGGGCCTTTGGGAAATGGTCAACATGCAAATGATAGCTGCTGGTTAGTCACATCCATAGCAAAGGCCTCTGTTTCATGATCATAAAATTGAAGCTGATCCAAAAACAGCATCAGGGAGAGGAGGATGGCTCACTTAAGATGGGTCCTTCAGACCAGGAAAAGAGGCAAACTACCTTGTGCGTGCCAAGGACAGTGGCCATGCCCCATGCCTTCTCATGGTTCCATCCAGTTGACCACCAGACCGGAAGATGTTCTTTATTGAGGACTGAAAGGGATCAATAACTGTGCAGAAAAGGTAAAATAGAAAATATTTAGATTAGCATTAAATTTCTATTCACTATCATGACTACTTAGATCCAGACCCTATACAACCCCAGAGGAAACACTAGCACATGGAAGAGGATTCGCCTTGCTGCAAGGGTTGTCTGAATTTTCTTCTTTTGAAATAGAAATGTAACATTTATGTCTGGTTCTCTGCTTTGATTATGTATAAAATAGTAACAGAATCTTGATTTGGGACACATTTTGTGGTTTGGTTTAACTTGAAACTTATAACTGGGAGATGGAAGTTAAAGTGGCCCAGGTCATGTTAGGGAAGGCCTGAAATTCAGCTGTGGTTGCTTTACAATTAAGATGTAGTATTTTGTGAAGATTGACAGAGCCCTCTCAGGGGTAATCAATCTTTGCTTCTGTTTTGTTTTGTTTTGTTTTGTTTTGTTTTGAGACAGGGTCTCCCTGTCTCAAAGGAGTATAGTCCCAGCTGGACTGGAACTTGTTATATAGACCAGGCTAGCTTTGTTCTCACAAAGATCTGTCTGCCTCTGTCTCTGCCTCCCAAGTACTAGGATTAAAGGTATGCACCACCACACATGGCTCAATATTTGCTTCTTCTTCTTTTTTTTTTTGGTCATTTTGAGACAGGGTCTCCCTGTAGCCCCAGCTGTCCTGGAACTCACTCTGTAGTCCAGGCTGGCCTTGAACTCACAAAGATCTGCCTGCCTCTGCCTCTGCCTCCCAAGTGCTCAGATTAAAGCGTGCACGACCATGCCTGGCTCTCAATATTTGCTTCTTGACTGTCAAATCATATCTCTAACTTTTGAAAAGTTTGAGCAAAAAACTATGCAGCACACATAATAAACAATAAAGTCCTACCTTGTACTACTAGATTTGCTGCTGTGATTAAATAAAACTTGCAACCCAATTTATTTGTTCTATGTCCAATGATAAAAATTATTTTGTGCACTACTGGAGACAGTTTGAAAGCATAAACAAAAATATATACATTTATAGGACACATGTTTATACATGCACACCACACACACACACACACACACACACAGATTTTTATTTTGGAGACAAGTTCTGCCTAGGATGACTTAAACTTGAGATCTTCCTGCCTCAGGCTCTTGAGTGCTGGGATAACAGGTGTATGCTACCATACATAGCTTAAGATATTTTTAATAGCCAGCCTATTATCAGATGTTATTTTCTTGCTCTATCCAGGATTCGTAATGTTTGTGCTGTCTATATTTCTTCCTACATTTGTACCCTTTAAGTAAGGTCACCTAATACTCTTCCTCCCAGGGGCCCTAAGTCTCATGCAGTAAGGTGAAGGTCTCCAGTCTCCAGCTCAACTCCTGCTTCAGATTTGCTTCCTTGGGACGTCCCTTCACAGCTCTAGGTGAGCACTCACTGCTGGTCCTCACAGCAAACAAAACCCCTTTCTTAGCTAAGGCTTCAAGTCTCACTTGTCCTTGGTGGTCAACATGATCAGTGGTACAGTGCTGTGACTCTGACCTTGGGTGGCTCTGTGACCTTGGGTGAAGTATTTACCTTCCTCTCACCTATTTTCTTCTCTGTAATTGGGAGTCAGAATGGTATCGAGGTGGTATCTGCTTCACAAGGGAGTAATAGCTAATTTATATAGAGAAAGTGCTTTGAATAGCACTTGGCGCAGAGCTCTGCTTAAGTGTTCTGTAATGACAGAATAATGATGTCTATCAAAATTGGGAAAATACAATTATCTGAGAGATATGATTCTTGTAATTGCGTGTTCAGTTGTATGTAACGATGTCAGATCATCTCTTGTGTTTATTTGTTTGGGGTGAGGGAGAGCTGTTAAGAGAGGCTGGGGGAGATGGCTCAGTGATTAAAGCATTTGCCACACAAGCAGGAAGACCAGCGCTTTGATTCCTAAAACACACGTAGAAGGAAGCAAATCGTTGAAATGGTGGCTCAGCGTTTGAGTGCTTACTGCTCTTGCACAGGACCAGGGTTTGGTGCCCAGCACCCACATCAGGTGGCTCACAACCACCTATAACTCCAGTTCCAGGAGATCCCATACCCTCGGGCCTCCAAGAACATTTGAACACATGTGGTACACAAAAACTCACACAGGCACATAGATTTTAAAAAATGCCAAGGCGGTGTGACAGCCCACCAAAGGGACCTTTTTGCGCCTTTTTGCCTGGCTATAATCTTGAGCTTTTCTTTAAAGTTAGGATTTCTCACAAGTATAGTCCAGCTCTGGCCTGTCCTGGCTTCATTCTGACACTGGTAGACTGAGAGCATGCTCATGGGGTGAAGTTCCACAATGCCAGAAGGGGACCTCTGTCTTCCCTTAGCCTGGCTGTCCCTCTTTCTTTCTTTCTTTCTTTCTTTCTTTCTTTCTTTCTTTCTTTCTTTCTTTCTTTCTTTCTTTCTTTCTTTCTTTCTTTCTTTTTCTTCTCTTTTTTTTTTTCTGGAAAGCTCCTTCTTCAGATATCCTTCTAGCCCCTTTACTTCCTTCAAACTTCTGCTGGACAGTCACATTTTCTAGGAGGCCTGGGTTAAACTGGATCTGAAAGCCAGGCAGCTGTCAAGAGCTGCAGTGACTTGCTATATAGTAGCTTGGAGTCATTTGGCATTCAGCTCACCCTTTTGGCAAATGCAGTGTTTTTGGAAATAGAATTGTTTGAGGAAACCTTGTTGGGGGTGATTCTGAGCCCTAGACCTATCTGTTTCATTGTAACTAAAGAGGCAGAAGTATAGACAACCATGTAATAGCCATGCACTCTGCTGCAGCTGCTTGGGTCACCATAACACCCCTTTGCCTGAGCCTCCCACCTTGGTAAACAGTGTGCTGGGGCATGGAAACTAATGGATGACAAGAATGTGTCCTTGTAAACCTGTCCTGAAAATGAGCTCTGATGCTTTTTTTTTTTTTTTTTTTTTTTTTGGTACTCATGAGAACAGCGGTCTTCTCTCATAGCCCCAGCTGTCCCAGAATTCACTATGTAGACCAGGCTGGCCTTAAACACACAGAGATCTGCCTACCTCTGCCTCCTGAGTGCTGGGTTTAAAGGTGTGCGCCACCACACCTGGCAAGCTCTGATGCATTTTTACAGCCAAGTGCTTCTACCCGAGAAAATTCTGTAGTAGTTCTTTGTGAGCTCTGGTACATTTGTCTGATGACAGGGTGGAACCAGACACAGAGCCTACTGTCCTTATCCATGCCTGTCCCTGTTCTGGCCGTTCTATAGGACTTGTCTTAGCATTCAGATGCTGCAAATGACATCTGTGAAGGTGAATTTGCATAAGAGGGTGAGGTATAGGTATCTTTCACAGTATTCCCAGAAGGAATGGTAGCCTTAAGACTTAACCACATGGACACATTCAAGGACCGCCCCCAACCATTTCTCAACCTTATTTCCTTTCTGGGTGTACGGTCTGCCTTGGTCCTCCATGCATAGTTGCCTCCCACTCTGCCCAGCAATGGTGAGGGCAGGTTCACTTACCCCATGTTTTCTTTTTTCTTTTTTTAAAAATTTTTTAATTTATTATTTTTGTATGTGTATGAGTGTACTGTCTGCATGTAGGTTTGTGCACCCGTGTCATGCAATGCTGTGGAGGTCAGAAGAGGGTGTCAGATTCCCCTAGAACTGTAGTTAAAGACGGTTTTTAGCTGCCATGTGGGTGCTGGGGATCGAACTCAGGTCCTCTGCAAGAGCAGTTGGCGCTCTTAACCACTGAGCCATCTCTCCAGCCCTACCCCATGTTTTCTTTACCAGGCACCTAGGGGACCATAGCACTTTCCTTAGTGGGCTGGTGAAGGGTTTGGTAACTAGGCTCAGGCCTACCAGGAGGACTTTTGGTGTATTAGTCACTTTTCTGATTGCTGTGACAAAATACCTGAGGAAAGCAAATTAAGGAAGGAAGGTATACTCTGGCTCATGATTTGAGAGCACAGTCCATTATGGCAGGGATGGCATGGGGTCAGGAGCATGAAGTGGCTGGTCACAGTGTGCACGGAGTCAGGAAGCAGAGAAGGATTAGTGCGGGTGCTCCCCTCGCTTTCTTCTTTTTTTCTGCTTGGCCAATGGGATGGTGCAGCCTCCATTCGGATGGGTGGTCTCTCCTCAGTTAAATCTAAGAATACCCTTTTTTAAATTTTATTTATTATTTTTGTATGTGTATGAATGTCCTGTCTGCATGTAGGTTTGTGCACCCGTGTCGTGCAATGCCGCGGAGGTCAGAAGAGGGTCTCGGATTCCCCTGGAACTGGAGTTCTCCTGGAATTGGAGTTACAGACGGTTCTTAGCCGCCATGTGGGTGCTGGGGATCGAACCCGGGTCCTCAGCAAGAGCAGTCGGTGCTCTTAACCGCTAGGCTATCTCTCCAGCCCCTCTAAGAATACTCTTACACACGTGCCCAGAAAGGGCTCCTGAATCCACACTCCTAGATGTGTTTCTAAATCTAGTCAAATTGAGAATGAAGATTAACCATCATGGAAGGAGGGTGCATTTTCAGTCACGGGAAGGAAGACTCTGAGGAGACTCTGGATATCTATTTCTTCAGGCCTTGACAAATAAAATCGCCTGTTACTCATTAGGCATGTACTCCTGTCTGAAAGCTAAAAGCTTGAAGGAACTCGGTATGGAGGATGCGTCCCTGTTTGTTTATTTTTGTTGAGCCAAGGCTGAGCGAGCAGCTCGATCCGTTTCTGGCATTCACGACAGGAAAACATAGTTAAGGAAAGAGCAGATTTTCTCTTCTGGGGTGGCAGTTTTCAAAGGAAAAAATTGTCAAATGGCTTTGAGAAGGAAGTGGTTTCAGTCTGACTGATATTTGAGCCTCTTTACAAAGAGGCTCAAGGATGGTGACCAGGTGCCAGTTGCAGGGTGTTCTTGGTGCAGCTCTCTGAGGTTCCTGTCACACCCGATTGCATCCCTTACTCTTGCTACTTATAGTCTTACCATTTATAGTCATAAGAAAACACTGCCTGGGGCTGGAGAGATGGTCTAGCGGTTAACAGTGCCGCCTGCTCTTGCAGAGGACCTGGGTTCGATCCCCAGCACCCACATGGCAGCTGAGAACCGTCTTAAACTCCAGTTCCAGGGGAATCCAACACCGGCTTCTGACCTCCTCGGCATTACACGACACGGGTGCACAGACCTGCGTGTAGACAGTACATTCATACACATAAAAATAAATAAAATTAAAAAAAAGGAAAATACTGCCTATAAAGATGTTAAACCAAAGGGGGAGGCATACTTCAGAGCAGTGGAACACAAAGGCCGGGCATCATGAGCTAACGCCATCTGAGAAGTCAGAGTCAAGTATTTCTTTTTTTTTTTTTTTATTAATTTTTATTTATTTCTGTATGTGTATGAATGTACTGTCTGCATGCAAGTCTGTGCACCCGTGACCAGATACTCTAGATCTCATCAACCTTCCGAATGAACTTCTTTTCACTCTTGTTCAAATTCTTATTTGCTTTTGTATTACAAAATTTATTCTTTCACCCTACCACTGACCTTCCTTCCCCGCCTTAGCTGCTTGTGAGGAAAGGTAAACCGAGGAGGAGTGAGGACTTGCTAGTCCGTTCTTCCTCCTGGTGCCATGTGCTTGGACAGACCATGTTCTAGTTTGGTTTCCTGTGCTGTGATAAAGCATCGTGACCAAAAGCAACTTGGGGAAGATAAGCTTTGATCTTATCTTATACTTCCAGGTAACAGTTCGCTGAGGGAACTCAGGGCAAGAGAGCCTGGAGGCAGGAACCAAAGCAAAGCCCATGGAGGAATGCTGCTAACTGCCTTGCTTCCTCTGGCTTGCTTAACTACCTTTTCCATACAGCCCAGGCCCACCTGCCTCGGGATGGTACTGCCCACAGTGGGCTGGGCCCTTCCACTTCACTCATCAATCAAGACAATTCCTTGCATTGCCAAAAGCTAAGTTGATGGAAGAAATTCCTCACTCACTGCTCACTCTTCCCAGGTGATTCTAGTTTGTGTGTCAAGTTGACAAAAACTAACCATTCAGTCCATTAGTTACTCAGTGAATGAATGAACTTGTGAAAGCCCTGGAAGTCAGGAAGACGTCTGGAGAAGCTTGAAATGATCTGATCTGGTGGAGTCAGATCTGAGCAGAGGGCTTTGAGCTGAGTCTTCATAGGAACGCTGAGAAGTGATTGGAGACAGCCTTTGCAGAATACAGAGATGGAAAAGATACAGTTGATTTATGCAATAACCAGGGGCCACAAGAAGTGGTAGGTGAGGTGGGAATATAAATTGGTCCAGGCAGAGAGCCTCAAAGACCAAGAGTCTGGCTGTGAGAGCATGCGGACAGCGGGCGCTAGAGCGGGGGCGCCTCTGTGGTGCTTCAGGTGTGGTTGATGGTCTCCAAAGCTCCTGCCCTCTTATACACGTGTGTTGCTCCTTTCCTCAAGAAGTGGGGTCTGTTCCTCTGTCTCTTAAATCTGGGATTGCCTTAGTGACTTTTTTGATTATTGCAGAAATTGCATACTGAGATTTCTCAGGCTAGGTCATAAGAAACCTTGCAAGCTTCCTCCCAAGTCCCGTTTAATACTCATCTCGGGCTGTTTGTTTTTGTGGTAGAGTGTTTGCTTAGCATGATCAAGGCCATAAGTTCGATCCTAATTACTACTACCACTACCATGGAGAGAGAGAGAGAGAGAGAGAGAGAGAGAGAGAGAGAGAGAGAGAGAGAGAGAGAGAAAGCAGAATACTTTTTGAATCAAATCCATCCTTAATTTCCAATATGAAAGTTTTTTTTTTCTGTTTCCTGCAGCTAATACATTCTAAATGACACATAGGAACTTGGAATGAGTAATTCATTCCAGTTCTCAGTGCTTGATTATGGAATCAGGGTGGTGCCTGCTGATCTCCTTCCTGATCACTTTGTCTTTAAGAGATGCTAAAAAAAAAAAAAAAATTTCTCTTGCTCCAGATAGAAGTATTTCCCCTGGGTCTTGTTCGACACACTATAAGGAGTTTCACGGACTGGAGAGATGGTTCTGCAGTGAAGAGTGCATACTTCTCTGGCAGAGGACCTGAGTTTTTTTGGTTCCCAGCTCCCATGTTGGGTGGCTCACACTGCTGCACCTCAGCTCGAGGAAGATCTGCTGTCGTCTTCTGGTTTCCACAGGCACCTGCAACTCACACATGCATATATCCACACACAGACACAGACATGCATAGACATAATTAAAAATAATAAAAATAAATCTTTAAATGAAAAAGAATACTAACCTAGCAGGGGAGTTACCGTAATCAGGAATGCAGTTTTCTCAGGCCAGTGCAATGCTCATTCATTGTACTCTGGATGTGCAGACCCCTTCAATTTCCCCAAATGTGGGAAACTCGGCTGCAGAATCTGTGGTAGTGGGGAGTGCTCTGTTCATGCTCTCCCAACTAAAAAAGAAAAAAAAAAGATGTTCCTCTCTTTGAACTGTCAGCTATCTTTGATTTCCGAAGTTCTTTTTCTACTTTTCTCTTTGAGATAAGGTCTATTTGTTTTCTTTTTTTAATTTTTTTAAAATTTTATTTACTTTGTATGTGTATGGATGTGCTGTCTGCATGCAGGTCTGTGCACCCGTGTCGTGCAATGCTGTGGAGGTCAGAAGAGGGTCTCGGATTCCCCTGGAACTGGAGTTCTCCTGGAATTGGAGTTACAGATGGTTCTCAGCCACCATGTGGGTGCTGGGGATCAACAAAAGACCCCAATGCTTATCTTAGGAGCAGCACAGGGTGTATTGTCAAATCCAACCCTACTTACAAGTAAGTTGTTTGTAGATTCACACAAATCAGACTACTTTGACAACGACTAGGAACAAATTCGTCGGGGAACAGAAAAACATTTTTTTCACACAGGCCAGTCTGTGTGAAAAATATTCGTGATTTAATACTTGTACTAGCAGGTAAAACTAAAAAGAATTTTTCCTCTCCAGATGATGCTTATTACAATAGAACAGGATGTGAACAGAGTCCAGGTGAAAGCCTGGTCAACATAGACTGTGTTGTGAAGTCCACACAGTTGGTTAAATACTCCACTTATTTATCATTTCAGACTTAATATAGTCAAGGCAAAGTTCTAGGCTTGTGTGTGTGTGTATGTACAAACACACGTGCACACCTGCACACACATACACATATGTGTGTGTGTGCATATGGAGGACAGAAAGTGTTATTCCTTAGGCACCAATCACACCTTTTCTTCTTTTTGAGATCCAGGTCTCTCAACTGGCCTGAAACTTGTCCAGCTAAGTTAGTTAGGTTCAAGAAAATTGTCAACCAAGCCACAGGTGGACACACCTATGTCTCTTGCATCCCAGACCAAGAATTAGCCTGCCACCAACCACATCCAGCCCCCTCTATACATTGAAAGCGGTTCCTAGTTGGATGTTGTTGAACTCATGCTTGGAGAACAAGTACTTTACCAATGGAGCCATCATCCAATGCGCTGGAGTTTGACAATTTTAAACCAGCCCCCTGCTCTCCAAGAGCTTCCTCAAGGCACTGCGCTCAGCATTCACAGAATAATCGCAGCTTTCTCCAGGCACAGTGCCCCCAGCCTGTACTAAACAGAAGGCCTATGTGAGGTGAAAGCTCAGCCACTGGTACTAAAGAACTTTCATAGATGTTTCTGTTCCCACACCGAAATTTGTAGAACTACATTGACCTGTGAACCAACACAAATCCCACCTCCCTCCATCTGTATTTAACACAACCCTGCAGGTGATTCTGATGTGCATCATGTTTGAGATCCACTGGGCTGTAGAAATCCACACTGATTCATGTGAACTATAATTTGGGTTTAAAGCCCAGATCTCAGATCTCCTCACAATCTGAAATCTTCCAGCTCTCTAACACCAACTTATTAAGCGCTCTTTAGACAAGGAAGGCTTTTACCGTGAAGGGAGGGAGCTTTACAGCAAGAACACAGTAGAAACGAGAGCACAACCAGCACTGTCCTGTCAAAATAAGCCTCCCCTCTACTAAACTGTCATTTTCCATTTGGAGGGGAAGGGAGGTTATGTACCTGTTCCAAGCATGCCACACTCTGCTAGTGAATGCTTCTTTTCTGTAATTGGCTGAGCATGCACAAATGCCCTTCTGTGCCCACTAAGAAATAGCAGGTCCTGACATGGGAATGGGATACAGCTATCCACTCCTTTTCTTTTTTTTCAACACTATAACAAGCCCTTCATCTCCCTTTCCCCAAGAAGAGAGGAGTTTTTTGCAAGAGGGAGGGTCTTTAATATTCCCAGGGTTGACCAAAAGCACTTTTCCACCACTCCTTATTGTTGTAACGGTTAGTATTCTGAAACTCTTATGCACCTGAGAAAAATACATGCCGCAAGTTACTTTATTATTACTTATCTTTTGACCTTTCTTAAACTGTGCTTTGTCCCACCCTTAACGAATACTCATGTTGTGGCCATCCATTTAACACCACAAGAACAGGTGGCTATGGAGTGAATCTGCATTAAATGTGAGTCAGGCCTGCAAGTACCACTACTCCCTTAGCTGGACTTCTCTGAGAGGCTCAATTTAAAGAAAGCCATGTGGCATTCCAGTTAAAGCCTAGAGAGCAGGAAATGGACTCCCACATCACTAGAATGCTAACAACCCTGGTGAGCATACAGCCCTGAAGGTAATTCAATGACGAAGAAGATGAATAAATAAGAGAGCGACCAACCAATTTCCTTTTTCGTTTTTTATGAAGACTGTGATTGTAGGTTTTAACTTCCTCCCATCACTAAATGAATGAAACAGGGAAGAGAGATTTTAAATTATGTGGTGTGCTATTATTTAACCTTTCTAAATATACACTGGCAACATGAAAGAATACACTCCTCCCTGCAGCCGAAGCACACAAGAGAAACATACTCATAGAGCTCACCCAGGAAGACGGGGAAAACCAAACCCAGAGTTCTTCACCTGCACTAAACCATACTATTCATCTTTAAACATTGTTCCTAGTGATTTAAAACCAGCCATAACCTCCCAACCTCAAATGAAATGAAGATTTGCTGGTTAGCTTGATAATTAGGTCATTCTGGACAGCCAATCTGGGAAAATTATGTCCCAACTGTCAAATTAGCTAAGTAACTGCCACATCACAGCACGCTATAGGGAGAAGCTACCAAGCAGCCCCTGAGGGCTTCTCCTGCATCTGCCCTTCCCCATCTATTACTACTTACACTTTCTGTCCTTCTCCCTCAGGCTACTAGAAGATAGCCCTCTGGGCCTATGGTTTAAAGAATCGGTTTGAGATTTTCTTTGCCTGGTCTTCTTTACTGCTGACTTTTATCTTTAATGGCCTAAGCATTCTACCCCAAACACGCATCTTTAAGAGGCAGAGGCAGGGCCGGACTCTTTGTGGTTACAAAGCCCCAGCCCTGGTTCTACAGAGCGATGTTCCAGGACAGCTAGGACTACAGGAGACCTGTCTCAAAAAGAAACCAAAAAAAAAAAAAACATAAAAAAAAAGAAAGTTCAGAGAACACAAAGAGGATGAGCCCTCAGGAGTCACTGTTTCCAAAGCGCCATTTCATGGGCCTTTTTGTTTTACTCCACAACCCTGTAACTGGGAGTTATTTACACATCAGAAACCTGTGTCTTCAAGGTCTAAGAGCCAAAGATTGCCAGGAACTCAGGTCTCCTACACCCCAGTGCTCTGAGACTAAGCTAGACTGAATTTAATAAGTCAAGGTACCAGCCTGGAGAAATGGCCTACGCGGTTGAGAATTGTGACCAACCTCGCTCTTTGCGGAGGAAAATCTGGGTTGATCCACCCAGACATCCCACTAGTGGCTGAAGAGCCATCTTTGACCTCTAGCTCCAGGGGAATCTGACACCCTCTTCTGACCTCTAGCGGCAATTGCACGACTAACGGGTGCAACAAACAGATCGACATGCGACAGTACATTCATACACATACGAGATAATAAAATTAAAAAAAAAGAAATATTAAAAAAAAGTCAAGTACCTGACTAGATATGGTGGGTTCATAGCTTGACACACTCAAGTCCCTCTGAATCTTGGTCTAGAGAATCACTTGCAAAATTAAGAATTGCTATCCTGCTCTATTACCATACTGAGTTCTAGGTCAACCTGCGCTCCAAGAAAAGGCCTGTCTTAAAAAAAAAAAAAAGATGTACATGAGGCACATCAGGATAAGAACAGATTCCGGGGCATTGGTTTGGCATCTGCATTTTTGAGGTTTTTGTTTCTAGTTGCTTCCTAGCTGGACATAATGGTATAATCTTAGCACTTAGGAAACAAAAGGAAGAAGAACCTTGAGGAGCTTCTCTTTGGTCTTGGGGTTTTTTGTATTTTTTTTGTATTTTTTTTTTTTTTTTTTTTTTGGGTCTTTTTCGAGACACATAAAGGGTCTCCTCTGTTGCCCCAAAGCTGTCGTGCCGAACTCACTCTGTAGACCAAGGCTGGACTTGAACTCACAAGAATCACCTGCCTCTGCCTGACCAAGTGCTAGTGATTAAGGGAGTGCGCCACCGAATGCCGCGGAAGTTCGGACGTTTTTGTGTTTTGTTTTTTTTTTTTGACAGGGTCTCCTGTAGCCCGAGCTCGTCCTGGAAACTCACTATGTTAGACCAGGCTGGCCTTGACTCACAGGGATCCGGCTGCCTTCTGCCTTCAAGTGCTGGGATTTACAGGTGTGTACCACCACACCCAGAAAGGAGCTGAGTTTTTTAAGCTAATCGTGAGTTACATATCAAGACCCAAGGGTAAGGGGTATAGTTCAGAGGTAGTTCAATGGTAGTTTAGGGGTATAGTTCATAGTCAAACAATGTGCAATGTCCTGGGTTCGATCTCTAAACCAAAGAGTAAATAAACAAGAGCTTCCTAGGCAAGGACCCCCCCCCCACTTTGCCCTCAGGCTACCTGAAGAAATAGGTGTGGGGCTGGTTGCCCTCCAGGGATGGCAGAAAAGAATGGCTGGCATCTACAGAATGTCCTAGAGCCCAAGACAATACTTTCTCTGGCTGTGATTTCAAACTGCTTTGATATGAGATTTCTTTGAAGACCCACACATCTTTTGAGTTATTATATTCCAGGACTGAGAAGATACCTCTTTCAAAATCCCAGAGACAGAGAGTCCAGGAAGTGAAGGAGGAAGCTGGGCATCAAGGGCTCATGGGATTCTGTCTTGGCAGGGTTTCACAGACCCCAGGGTTGACCCCAGAGCTGCAAGTCCACAGCCTCACAAGTCAGCTTTGTCACAGGTAGTCAGGCCCAGAGGAAACAATTCTCCAAACTCTACCCTCAATGATTCTTAACTAAGAGCTCATTATTGGTTTCGATTGAGTAAAATCTTTCCAATGACCAGTATGTCATTTTCCAACTAGACTACTCCCACTCCCAGTTAAGGTTTTTTGTTTGTTTGTTTGTTTTTCTGTGGTTAGCTGGTTGGTTTTGGAACTTTTTTTTTTTTTTTTTGGTGTTTGGTTGTTTTTGATTTTTTTTGTCTGTGTAGCCTTATTGAGAAAAAGATAACTATTTGGGAATGTTATCAAATTATTGTACAGGAAAATAAAGGCTGGAATTGCTTAAATGTATACAGCAACTAAAGAGGAAATGGCTCCAAAATAATGTGTAGCCAGGCATGGTAGCACAAGACTTGAATTCCAGGCCTTAGGACATAGAGCGAAGTGGATCTCTATGAGTTCAAGGTTAGCCCAGTCTACCTACTGAAGTTCCAGGCCAGCCAGGGCTACATAGTGAGAACCTATCTTCATAAAATAAAATAATATAATGTTTAGGTTAACAGTTCAGACTTCTGGATCAGATGGAGAACTAGGAATACCAGAGAGTCAGAATGAAAACAAATAGACCTGGGGGCTGGAGAGATGGCTCCAGCAGTTAAGAGCGCTGACCTGCTCTTAGCCGAGGATCCGGGTTCACTCGNAAAAAAAAAAAAAAAAAAAAAAAAAAAAAAAAAAAAAAAAAAAAAAAAAAAAAAAAAAAAAAAACATCTTTTTTTTTTCTTTTTTTTAGTTGGGAGAGCATGAACAGAGCACTCCCCACTACCACAGATTTGCAGCGAGTTTCCCACATTTGGGGAAATTGAAGGGGTCTGCACATCCAGAGTACAATGAATGAGCATTGCACTGGCCTGAGAAAACTGCATTCCTGATTACGGTACTCCCCTGCCGGTTAGTATCTTTTTTCATTTAAAGATTTATTTTTAATTATTTTTAATTATGTCTATGCATGTCTGTGTTGTTGTGTTGGATATTGCATGTGTGAGTTGCAGGTGCCTGTGGAACCAGAAACAGAAGACGACAGCAGATCTTCCTCGAGCTGAGGTGCAGGCAGTGTGAGCCACCCCAACATGGGAGCTGGGAACCATAAAAAAACTCAGGTCCTCTAGCCAGAGAAGTATGACTCTTAACTGCAGAACCATCTCTCCAGTTCGTGAAACTCCTTATAGTGTGTCGAACAAGACCCAGGGGAAATACTTCTATCTGGAGCAAGAGAAATTTTTTTTTTTTTTTTAGCATCTCTTAAAGACAAAGTGATCAGGAAGGAGATCAGCAGGCACCACCCTGATTCCATAATCAAGCACTGAGAACTGGAATGAATTACTCATTCCAAGTTCCTATGTGTCATTGAATGTCTTAGCTGCAGGAAACAGAAAAAAAAAAACTTTCATATTGGAAATTAAGGATGGATTGATTAAAAAGTATTAGCTTCTCCCTCTCTCTCTCTATCTCTCTCTCTCTATCTTTGATTTCCGAAGTTCTTTTTCTACTTTTCTCTTTGAGATAAGGTCTATTTGTTTTCTTTTTTAAATTTTTTTAAAATTTTATTTACTTTGTATGTGTATGGATGTGCTGTCTGCATGCAGGTCTGTGCACCCGTGTCGTGCAATGCTGTGGAGGTCAGAAGAGGGTCTCGGATTCCCCTGGAACTGGAGTTCTCCTGGAATTGGAGTTACAGATGGTTCTCAGCCACCATGTGGGTGCTGGGGATCGAACCCGGGTCCTCTGCAAGAGCAGTCAGCGCTCTTAACTGCTGGAGCCATCTCTCCAGCCCCCAGGTCTATTTGTTTTCATTCTGACTCTCTGGTATTCCTAGTTCTCCATCTGATCCAGAAGTCTGAACTGTTAACCTAAACATTATATTATTTTATTTTATGAAGATAGGTTCTCACTATGTAGCCCTGGCTGGCCTGGAACTCAGTAGGTAGACTGGGCTAACCTTGAACTCATAGAGATCCACTTCGCTCTATGTCCTAAGGCCTGGAATTCAAGTCTTGTGCTACCATGCCTGGCCTACACATTATTTTGGAGCCATTTCCTCTTTAGTTGCTGTATACATTTAAGCAATTCCAGCCTTTATTTTCCTGTACAATAATTTGATAACATTCCCAAATAGTTATCTTTTTCTCAATAAGGCTACACAGACAAAAAAAATCAAAACAACCAAACACCAAAAAAAAAAAAAAAAAAAGTTCCAAACCAACCAGCTAACCACAGAAAAACAAACAAACAAACAAAAAACCTTCAACTGGGAGTGGGAGTAGTCTAGTTGGAAAATGACATACTGGTCATTGGAAAGATTTTACTCAATCGAAACCAATAATGAGCTCTTAGTTAAGAATCATTGAGGGTAGAGTTTGGAGAATTGTTTCCTCTGGGCCTGACTACCTGTGACAAAGCTGACTTGTGAGGCTGTGGACTTGCAGCTCTGGGGTCAACCCTGGGGTCTGTGAAACCCTGCCAAGACAGAATCCCATGAGCCCTTGATGCCCAGCTTCCTCCTTCACTTCCTGGACTCTCTGTCTCTGGGATTTTGAAAGAGGTATCTTCTCAGTCCTGGAATATAATAACTCAAAAGATGTGTGGGTCTTCAAAGATGAATCTCATATCAAAGCAGTTGAAATCACAGCCTAGAGAAAGTATTGTCTTGGGCTCTGAGACATTCTGTAGATGCCACCATTCTTTCTGCCATCCCTGGAGGGCACAGCCCCACATCCTATTCTTCAGGTAGCCTGAGGGCAAAGTGGGGGGGGGGTCCTTGCCTAGGAAGCTCTTGTTTATTTACTCTTTGGTTTAGAGATCGAACCCAGGACATTGCACATGTTTGACATGAACTATACCCCTAACTACCATTGAACTACCTCTGAACTATACCCCTTACCCTTGGGTCTTGATATGTAACTCACATTAGCTTAAAACTCAGGCTCTTTGCTGGGTGTGGTGGTACACACCTGTAATCCCAGCACTTGAAAGGCAGAGGCAGCTGGATCCCTGTGAGTTCAAGGCCAGCCTGGTCTACATAGTGAGTTCCAGGACAGCTCGGGCTACAGGGAGACCCTGTGTCTAAAAAAAAAAAAAATACAAAAAAAATACAAAAAAACCCCAAGACCAAAAAGCCCTCAGGTTCTTCTTCCTTTTGTTTCCTAAGTGCTAAGATTATACCATTATGTCCAGCTAGGAAGCAACTAGAAACAAAAACCTCAAAAATGCAGATGCCAAACCAATGCCCCGGAATCTGTTCTTATCCTGATGTGCCTCTGTATCATCTTTTTTTTTTTTTTTAAGACAGGCCTTTTCTTGGAGCGCAGGTTGACCTAGAACTCAGTGTATAGAGCAGGATAGCTTCTAATTTGCAGTGATTCTCTAGACTCAGACTCAGAGGACTGAGTTTGTAAGCATGAACCACCATATCTAGTCAGGTACTTGACTTTTTAAATCTTTTTTTTTTAATTTTTATTTATTCTCGTATGTGTATGAATGTACTGTCTGCATGTAGGTTTGTGCACCCGTGTCGTGCAATGCCGCGGAGGTCAGAAGAGGGTGTCAGATTCCCCTGGAGCTAGAGTCAAAGATGGCTCTCAGCCACTATGTGGGTGCTGGGGATCGAACCCAGATCCTCCGCAAGAGCAGTTGGCACTCTCAACCGCTAGGCCATTTCTCCAGCCTGGTACTTGACTTTTAAATTCAGTCTAGCTTAGTCTCAGAGCACTGGGGTGTAGGAGACCTGAGTTCCTGGCAATCTTTGGCTCTTAGACCTTGAAGACACAGGTTTCTGATGTGTAAATAACTCCCAGTTACAGGGTTGTGGAGTAAAACAAAAAGGCCCATGAAATGGCGCTTTGGAAACAGTGACTCCTGAGGGCTCATCCTCTTTGTGTTCTCTGGACTCTTGTAAAGATGCGTGTTTGGGGTAGAATGCTTAGGCCATTAAAGATAAAAGTCAGCAGTAAAGAAGACCAGGCAAAGAAAATCTCAAACCGATTCTTTAAACCATAGGCCCAGAGGGCTATCTTCTAGTAGCCTGAGGGAGAAGGACAGAAAGTGTAAGTAGTAATAGATGGGGAAGGGCAGATGCAGGAGAAGCCCTCAGGGGCTGCTTGGTAGCTTCTCCCTATAGCGTGCTGTGATGTGGCAGTTACTTAGCTAATTTGACAGTTGGGACATAATTTTCCCAGATTGGCTGTCCAGAATGACCTAATTATCAAGCTAACCAGCAAATCTTCATTTCATTTGAGGTTGGGAGGTTATGGCTGGTTTTAAATCACTAGGAACAATGTTTAAAGATGAATAGTATGGTTTAGTGCAGGTGAAGAACTCTGGGTTTGGTTTTCCCCGTCTTCCTGGGTGAGCTCTATAGTATGTTCTCTTTGTGCTTCCTCAGGAGGATGTGTATTCTTCATGTTGCCAGTATATTTAGAAAGGAATAATAGCACTACCACATATTTAAAACTCTCTCTTCCCCTGTTTCATTCATTAGTGATGGGAGGAAGTTAAAACCTACAATCACAGTCTTCATAAAAAACGAAAAAGGAAATTGGTTGGTCGCTCTCTTATTTATTCATCTTCTTCGTCATTGAATTACCTTCAGGGCTGTATGCTCACCAGGGTTGTTAGCATTCTAGTGATGTGGGAGTCCATTTCCTGCTCTCTAGGCTTTAACTGGAATGCCACATGGCTTTCTTTAAATTGAGCCTCTCAGAGAAGTCCAGCTAAGGGAGTAGTGGTACTTGCAGGCCTGACTCACATTTAATGCAGATTCACTATAGCCACCTGTTCTGTGGTGTAAATGGTGGCCTATTATCCTAAGGGTGGACTAAAGCACAGTAGAAAGCAAAAATAATAAAATAAAGTAACTCGCAGTGTATTGTTCTCAGGGCAAAGGGTTTCAAATCTAACCGTACAACAAAAGAGTGGAGGGAAAGTGCTTTTGGTCACCCTGGGAATAAAGACCTCCCTCTTTGCCAAAACTCCTCTCTTCTTGGAAGGGATGAAGGGCTTTTATAGGTTGAAAAAAAAGAACAAGGAGATAGCGTTCCATTCCCATGTCAGGACCTGCTATTTCTTAGTGGGCACAGAAGGGCATTTGTGCATGCTCAGCCAATTACAGAAAAGAAGCATTCACTAGCAGAGTGTGGCATGCTTGGAACAGGTACATAACCTCCCTTCCCCTCCAAATGGAAAATGACAGTTTAGTAGAGGGGAGGCTTATTTTGACAGGACAGTGCTGGTTGTGCTCTCGTTTCTACTGTGTTCTTGCTGTAAAGCTCCCTCCCTTCACGGTAAAAGCCTTCCTTGTCTAAAGAGCGCTTAATAAGTTGGTGTTAGAGAGCTGGAAGATTTCAGATTGTGAGGAGATCTGAGATCTGGGCTTTAAACCCAAATTATAGTTCACATGAATCAGTGTGGATTTCTACAGCCCAGTGGATCTCAAACATGATGCACATCAGAATCACCTGCAGGGCTTGTTAAAACAGATGGAGGGAGGTATTTGTGTTGGTTTCACAGGTCAATGGTTCACAAACTTTGGTGTGGAACAGAAACACTTGAAAGTCTTGTTAAGTACCAGTGGCTGAGCTTCACCTCCCATAGGCTTCTGTTTTAGTACAGGGCTGGGGCACTGCCTGAGAAGCTGCATTACTGTGATGCTGAGCCATGCCTTGAGAAGCTCTGGCAGAGCAGGGCTGGTTAAAATGTCAAAGACTCCAGCCATGGAGATGGCTCCATTGGTAAAGTACTTGTTCTCCAAGCATGAGTTCAATCCACAGGACCCACATGAAAGGCTGGTTGTGGTGCAGGCTTATAATCTGGGTTCTGGGGATGCAGAGACAAGTGGGCCCCTGTGGCTGGTTGACAATCTGACCTAACTACTTACTGGACAAGTTTCAGGCCATTGAGAGACCTGATCTCAAAGAAAAAAGGTGATTGGTGCCTAAGGAATAACACTTTCTGTCCTCCATATGCACACACACACACACACACACACGTGCACACACACACACACACAAGCCTAGAACTTTGCCTTGACTATATTAAGTCTGAAATGATAAATAAGTGGAGTATTTAACCAACTGTGTGGACTTCACAACACAGTCTATGTTGACCAGGCTCATGGACTCTGTTCACATCCGGGTTCTATTTGTTAAAGACATCTGAGAGGAAAAATTCTTTTATATACCCTGCAGTACAAATTAACACAATATTTTCACACAGACCCTGTGTGAAAAAAATTGTTTTCTTCCCCCAATTTTCCCTGCATAAGTCTGATTTGTGTGAATCTACAAACAACTTACTTGTAAGTAGGGTTGGATTTGACAATACACCCTGTGCTGCTCCTAAGATAAGCATTGGGGTCTTTTGTTCCTGTTAGTTCTTTAGTTAACAGAAAATAGTTTCCCACCAGGTGGTCAGCATTTCCAGGCGTTTGCCTGTGGCTGAAACACAGGCAGGCAGTGCTTGAGATAGCCACATGCAAATGCAAATGATCCACAGTGATGGCTGAAAGGGGGTGGGGGTTCTAGAAGGTCTCTTTCTATATGACTCCTTCAGATAAGTAGATGCAGCCCTGAGTGCTGGGAGGAGGGGACCATGGGATACACTGCACCGTTCCAACATGGCCAACTGTGATGCATCTGGGCAGAGGGACAGCTGCTGGTGTGTCCTGTTGACTTGTTGGGTTTGTGCCACATTGACGTGTGGACGACCTGGTGTGTGGAGACAAGGCACTCGGGTAGAAGAGGACGTTATTGGATCTGGCAGCCGAACCGTGCAACCCCTTCTAGGATTTCACCGAGCGCGTAGCCTCATCAATTGGGAGGCCAGCCAACTTGCTGTCTGCCGCCGAGTGTGGGTGAGGAAAGGGGAGGAAAGAACTGCCTGATGAGAAAGGAGGCGGACAAAGAGGCTCCACGAGGAGTGGAAATTTGTCGAGGGGTCTGAGGAAAAGGCGAGCAAGCATCAATTTAAAACACACCATCTACAGCAGGCCAGGACTTCACCCTCACAATCCTGGGCTGGCTCTGGCCTTGTTGGTCCTCAAACGTAGCCCTGTACTGCGGCACAGGGGAGCCAGCCCACAGAGCAGGGGCCCGGGGCTGGGTCTGTGCGCTTGTGTGGAGGGAGGAACTGGTCCTTCTGGTGGTGGGAGAAAGGAAGAGGAGAAAGCCGAGTCCCACTCCTCTCCCTATAACTAATGTTAGATTCCGGCTGCTATCGGCCAGAATTGCTATTTTTAGTGAGTTTATGAGGAGACCAAACCTTCTTATAGGCTAAAGAACTTGTCTCAGATCATCATGACTAGAGAATGATGGAAGCACCATTCAAAATGTGCCCACCGAGCTCATCTTCTCCCACACTGCCATGTCGCCTCTTAGAATGAATATGAGGCAATTAAGAAAACGGTGGAAAAGATATCTTCATGCATGAAACAGCAGCAAAGAAAATGGCAATGCAAAAACATTGCTTTGAACCTTAAGTAATCTCTGCTAGGGTGTCTGGTGTTCTGTGGACCTAAATCTTGGGGAATTAATTCCACTCAGGCCCTAGTGCTGGTCTCTTATTATTCCTCATTTTCTTGGCTGATCACAAGGGGTTACTTAATTTCCACTCATTGAGCTGCCATTTGGGAAAATTTGGCCTGAGCCTTGTGTTGGAACGCAGGTTGCTATAGAAACCTTTGACTGGTGGCGAATGGATCACAGAGGTTTATTAATGAGAATTTTCCTGTACTACCTCTGGGTGCACTCTGCATGAAAATCCAAAAAAGGCTCATTAGTTTTTGCAAGAGAGGGGGAGGTGGAAAGAGAGAGAGAGAGAGAGAGAGAGAGAGAGAGAGAGAGAGAGAGAGAGAGAGAGAGAGAGAGAGAGAGAGAGAGAGAGAGAGAGAGAGAGAGAGAGAGAGAGAGAGAGAGAGAGAGAGAGA
>VZQC01005840.1:331030-377550 GCA_009823505.1 Rhizomys pruinosus
TCACAAGACTTTTTTTTTTTTTTCTTAAGACAGCCTTTTCTTGGAGCGCAGGTTGACCTAGAACTCAGTGTATAGAGCAGGATAGCTTCTAATTTGCAGTGATTCTCTAGACTCAGACTCAGAGGACTGAGTTTGTAAGCATTAACCACCATTCTAGTCATGTACTTGACTTTTTAAAATCTTATTTTTTTTATTTTATTTATTCTCGGTATGTGTAGGAATGTACTGTCTGCATGTAGGTTGGTGCCACAGAAGTCAGAAGAAAGAGAAAGAAAAAAAAAAGAGGGTGTCATATTCCCCTGGAGCTGAGGTCAAAGATGCTCTCAGCCACTATGTGGTGCTGGGGAGCGAACCCAGATCCTCTGCAAGAGCATTTGGCACTCTCAACCGCTAGGCCATTTCTCCAGCCTGGTACTTGACTTTTAAATTCAGTCTAGCTTAGTCTCAGAGCACTGGGGTGTAGGAGACCTGAGTTCCTGGCAATCTTTGGCTCTTAGACCTTGAAGACACAGGTTTCTGATGTGTAAATAACTCCCAGTTACAGGGTTGTGGAGTAAAACAAAAAGGCCCATGAAATGGCGCTTTGGAAACAAGTGGACTCCTGAAGGGCTCATCCCTTTTGTGTTCTCTGACTCTTTTTTTTTTTTTTATATTTTTTTTTTTTGGTCTTTTCGAGACAGGGTCTCCCTGTAGCCCTAGCTGTCCTGGAACTCACTCTGTAGACCAGGCTGGCCTTGAACTCACAAAGATCCACTTGCCTCTGCCTCCCAAGTGCTAGGATTAAAGGCGTGCACCACCACGCCCGGCAATAACTTGATTTTTATAGTTTAGAATATATTTAATTTGCAAGCTTATTTAAGACTTTATAGTTGCTCAGATATGTAAAGCCTTAAACTGAAACTCACATTTGCATGTGTTTAAGTAGCACACCAGTGAAAATAATGTTTGTTTGTTTTTTTGAGCCAGGGTCTTCCTGTAGCCTCAGCTGGCCTGGAACTATGTAGACTAGGCTGCCCTCACCTGACTCTGCCACATGAATGCTGGGATTCAAGACATACGATACTATACCCCAGTGAAAATCATTTAAATGAGCTTTGGGGTTAATACAAATTTGTTTCTTTTAAAATGTATTTTGGAAGCCGGGTGTGGTGGTGCACTTTAATCCTAGCACTTGGGAGGCAGAGGCAGTCAGATCTCTGTAAGTTCAAGGCCAGCCTGGTCTACATAGTGAGTTCTAGGACAGTTGTGGCTACAGGGAGACCCTGTCTCAAAAAGACAAAAAAAGGGGGGGGTGGTCTCATTCAGGTGTGATGGCACATTCCTTTGATCCTAGGACTTGGGAGGCAGAGGCAGGCAGATTTTTGTAAGTTCAAGTGTTCAAGGCCAGCTTGGTCTACAAAGTAACTTCTAGGCCAGCTGGGGCTACAGGGAGACCTTGTTTCAAAAAGACCAAAAAATAAAAACATAAAATAAATTAAAAAGGGATCCCTACAGTTGGTGAGATGGCTCGGTGACAAAGGTGTGTCTGCCCCAGGGTCTGATGGCATGAGCTTGACCCCAGAAGCCACCTGGTACAGGAGAGAACTGACTCCATCAAGTTGTCCTCCAGTTTCCCAGCTGCACACATGCATGTGTACACACATTAAATATTAAATAAAGGTCAAATATTAAAATTACAAAATGAATCTATAGTCACTTAACAGAAGTTGAGGGGTTTTTGCTAATTAAGATTACTCAGTGAACCAAGTTGATTGAAGTTTCATTTGACTGTGGATTCTTTTACTTTCATTATTATTATTATTATTATTATTATTTTAGAATTTTGAGACAGGATCTTGCTTTCTGGCTGGTCTTGAATATTTGATCTTTCTTCAGCACCACTATTCTTAGCTACAGCTGTTTGTTTATGTGTGTATGTGTGTGCGCGCGCGCGTGTGTGTGTGTGTGTGTATGTGTGTGTGTGTGTGTGTCCTCCTTTATCCATGTTCACCCTATTTTTTGAGCAGGGTCTCTCATCAAACCTAGAGCTCATCGATTGGCTAGACAAGTCAGCCAGCAAGCACCCTGGATCCTCCCATCTGCCTCCCAGTTTTGAGATTACAGATGCATGACACCACACCCTGCCCAGGGGTCCCCACGCTTGCATAGCAAGGACTTAACTCACTGAGTCTTCTTCCCAGTCCTTTTCTGTTGATTCTGGGAGTCAATACCAAGGGCCTTGCAGGTGCTGTGCAAGTGCTCTAGCACTGAGCCACATCTCCAGCTCGGACTTGTGGATTCTTTGAGAAAATATTCTATCGAGATATAATTCACATGCCATCACAATGTGGCATTTTAAAGTACACAATTACCCAGCTTTTGTATATTTACATAGTGGTACAATCTAATCTATTTCCCTTATCTAATTCCATAACATTTTAATCACTTCAGAAAGAAACCCTGTGGTTGTTAGGAGTTCACCCTGCCTATTAGTCCCTGGCAGCCTAAAATTAATGTGTTTTATCTCTACGAATTAACATGTTCTGGGTATTCAATGTATATGATTTCTTTCACCTAGCACGTTATTTTAAAGTCTCATTCATGTTGTTGTCTATAGCACAACTCCATTCCTTTTTTATTGCTAAATAATAGACCATATATGAATATATCATATTTTGCTTATCTGTATGTTAACTGGTAGAATTTGGGTTGTTTTTGTGAATATTATAAATAATGCAACTATGAACACACATGTATAAGTTTTGTGTGAATTTGTGTTTTTAGCTTTCTTAACTATATATCTAGGAATGAAATTGGTAAATTGTATGATAACTATGTTTAACACTTTGGGGAATCCACAGTGTTTTCTGCAGTGGCCATACCATTTATAGTCCTATAGCACTGAGGAGGGCCAATACCTCCACTCCCTTTCCAGCACTCGCCGTCCATCTTTCACTGTAGCTGTCCCAGTAGGTGTGAAGCAATTTTGAATTGTGTGTCTCTGTGTTGGTGTTTCTGTAGATAGTAAGGTAAAAGGCCCATGGTAAAAATGACAGGCTGGCCACACGCGAATGCGAAGAACAAAGAAAGCACAGTTGGCTTAATAGCCAGCCAGACAGTCGAGGTTGGGGACCAGCAACATCCAGAAGGTTCATAGAAGCAATACTGGCCAGAACTAATGACTGGCAGACAGTCAAGGTCAGCAACTGACAAAGCAGAACTAAGAGATGGACAGAAGAACATGCGCAGTGTGTTATCCCCGACTGGCTCAGCCCCTGAGATGTTCAGGGGATTAATCAATCTCAATAGACATTCCCTCAGTCTTTGTCTAGTTCCTGCCATAAGTTCCACACAAGCCCCTAGACAAGAGCCCCAGTTTCCCCCCTCGTGGGCCTCCCCAACTCTCAGGAGTTTCTGTTGTTTTCCCTTAATTTCTCACTTTTCCTCAATTCGCCATAATAAAGCTTGCTTTCTCTTTCCTTGCTCCCACGTGTCTGCATCTTTAACCACCATCAACATGAGCCACTGTCCTGGGTTGACTTTTGGTGACTCTTGAGTGTCTAGTGCCCTGCGAGAAAGTTCCCGCCACTCTCAAAGATCTGTATCACCGGGAGCTAAACCCAGGTTGTGCATGCCGGGCTTGCTCCAGCACCGAGCTGCACCCCCATCTCCGAGCTGCACCCCCAGCCCTCCTGTTTATTTATAAATTGGGTTACTTGTCTTTTTTATTGTTGAGTTATAGCAACTTCTATATTTTGATTATCAGGTCCTTTTCAGGTATGATTTGAAACTATTTTCTCCCATCTTCTGGTTTATCTTTTCATTTTGGTGATCGTGTCCTCTATGCCTGTGTTCATGTTCATGTGTGTGCATGTGTACATGTGTGTGGATGCATGTAGAGGCCAGAAGACAGCCACAGCTGTCATTGCTCAAATGCTGTCCACCTTGTTGTTTGAGACAGGTGTCTCATTGGCCTACCTTGCTGGGCAGGCTATGCTGGCTGGCCAGTAACTCCTAGGAATCTGCCTGTCTTCGCGTCCCCAGCTTCAGTTTTATGAGCTCACGCAGCCACGCCCAGCTTTAAAAGAATGTGGGTTCTGAGGGATCAAATTCGAGTCCTTATGCGTGGACAAGCATTTTTCTCAACCGAGCTGTCACTCCCCCACAATCGTGTCCTTTGATGCATAAAAGTCTTTTTATTTTTTTCAACTTCAACTTATCTATTTTTAATTTGGTTACATATGATTATAGGTGTCAGAATTATACAATGTATTGAGTATCCTTGAGAACTGCAGCTGTGTGTTATGGCAAAACGTGTCCTAACTATTTCACTTGGCAGTTCCACGTATCACTGATGCACACGCATTTCATTACCACATGATTTCACTTTCTTTCATGGGGTAGAGAAATACAATTTTTTTTTTAAATTGTGAGTCCATTGTAATAAAGTGGGGTTTTTTTTTATTTTTATTTTTTTTTATTTTAAGACAGGGTCTCACTCTGTAGTCCAGGCTGGCCCTCTTGTAATCCTAGCACAGGATACATGCAGGGACCTCCACACGGGGCTACATACTGCCAATCTTACCAAGTGCCTGGAAATGGAGAAAACCGGAAAGAGTTGGTTAGTAACACCAAATGACCAGCGTAATTTAACCCATCTTTGAGAAACACCAAACTTAAGATCATCTAAACTCAACATATCTGGTTTTTGTTAGAACCAAAAGATTTGTCTTGCTGGTTGTGAGCCCACACTTGGTGCAAGGAAAATCATGAATATGAGGCCAGGAAAAATCAAATAAATCCCAAGTTCAGTTTTGCTAAAATAGAACATGGTCCTATGCCTTTGCGTTTCTCAAGGGTCTGTTTAAGAAGTGGCCACGTTGGGGCTGGAGCGATGGCCTAGCGGTTAAGAGCGCCGACCGCTCTTGCAGAGGACCTGGGTTCGATCCCCAGCACCCACATGGCGGCCGAGAGCCGTCTGAAACTCCAATTCCAGGAGAACTCCAGTTCCAGGGGAGTCTGACGCCCTCTTCTGACCTCCGCGGCGTTGCACGTCACGGGTGCACAGACTTGCATGCAGACAATACATTCATACACATACGGAAATAAAAAAAAAAAAAAAGAAGTGGCCACGTGACAAGTATAACGTCTTGGAACGTTTGGGCCAAAGATACACCGTTAAGTTACTTTGTGCCTGTTACATAAAGAAACACATCTTAATTCTTCTTAGGACTTAGTAACAGGAAGACATTTATTTCTAGACACACTTATGTGCTTCCCCTTATTTAAACTTGGAAATATGTTTCTAATTTTACTTTTGTTGTTAGAAGCACAGAGCTGAAGTTAATGACCATCTCATATTGTTCCAGTGCTAAAACTCTGTTCTTCAAATATTAAGATTTTTTTCCTCCTAATTATTTTTAACTGTCTTATGCCTTTTTTTTTTTTTTGGTCTTTCTGAAACAAGGTCTCCCTGTAGCTCCAGCTATCCTGGAACTCACTATGTAGACCAGGCTGGCTTTGAACTCACAGAGATCCGCCTGCCTCTGCCTCCCTAGTGCTGGGATTAAAGGCATGCACCACCACGCCTGGCAATGTTGTGCTATTTTTATTCTGAAATTATTTTTTGGAGTAGGATAGGCAACTTGCATATAAATTATAAAGAAATTATTCATTTTGCTATTTTTTTTTTGAGACAAGTCTCATTATGTAGCCTTTGCTATTCTGAAACTGACTGTGTAGACCAGGTGGGTCTCCAACTCAGAAATCTGCTTGCCTCTGACTCCCAAATGTTGGGATTAAAGGCATGTACCACCACATTCAACCAATTTTTTTTTAATGGATACACTATTTGGGGAAATATGCCTAATTTTCAAATGTTACATATCATTCTGTTATATTTATGTATCAAAAATACAATGACAAATTTAAGACAAAAATGGTGGTGTGTAAGGGTTTGATAAGAGTGGACAGATGTGCTCTTTATTATTAGATAGTTTAGGATTATGGAATACTCTCGGTTTATATTTTTGTGCATATATGGTTGTTTGTTAATCATGTCGTAAACCTCAAAATGCGCATGTTTTGGACTCTAGATTGACCTTCTGGGTATTTGCCTTTAGAACACAATTTCAGATGTGGCAAAGATGGGTCGCAGTGAGGGGGCTGGTGCTTTCAAAGCCCCTGGTTAGTGATTCATTGTATTATGTCATTAAAAAGGCAGGCAATGCTGATATCCCATTTAGCAGATGAGATATATGAGGCTCAAAATGTTCAACATAACTCTGGGTTTGGGGGCTCAAGTTTCTATGTCCCAGGAAATTCTTTAGTTCTGAGCAAGGGGGACAGTTGGTCACCCTGCTCCTGCTCTGGCACGTTGTTGACTCATATTCGTCCACCCTGGCTCTGTCTGAGGTCAAATACTGCTATCCTCTCCTGGGGTGGGCCAAGGAGCAAACCACAGCGGCCTTTGCTGCAGGGCTAACGTGCAAATGAGGACATTTGTTCTTCCTTTTACTTATTGATCTTTTACTTGGGGAACAAGGATGGCTTGAGCCCAGAGCGCAAGGAATTATGTCTTTTACTTTGCTCTGAGTGTCCTTAGTGGCCTTGAAAACACTCAATTTTCTAATCTACAGGAGATCTATGGGTACTCTTGCTGAGCAGTAAATTTCTTTACTATTCCAGGATGCTATTTCCCTAGGGTATGTCTGAGGCTTGCCAACCAGGCTTTCATTTTGTCTTACCTTAGGAAAGATTCTGTACAAAGTTGGCCTAGATTTTGCTTAATATAACTTCAGAAAATGGAATCCATTAAAACAATCTTTTTTTTTCTTATCTCATCTAAATTGATGTTTGATCCAGTCAATTTGCCAAATCTTGGCACTTGTTTCAATTTATGAATCATCTTTGTACATGGTTTAATTAATATAACAAACTTTTATTTCAAATGTACACAATATGTAAAATCTTTTTGGTTTCTCATAATATTTTCAGTGTAACACCGTTGTAACATTTTTTTTTTTTTTTTCCTTTTCAAGACAGGGTCTCCCTGTAGCCCCAGCTGTCCTGGAACTCACTCTGTAGACCAGGCTGGCCTTGAGCTCATAAAGATCTTCCTGCCTCTGCCTCCCAAGTGCTAGGATTAAAGGAATCTGCCACCACGCCCAGCAACATTTTTAATAACTGTCTTAAACTAGCCACATTACACACTTCTCTGCACAAACACCATCTTTACTCACGAATCTCCACTAAGTGATGGCACAAAGTCCATACGAGTCAAACAAATATATCTTTGATCTACAAAATACTTTAAGAACCAAATTCCATTCCCAAACTGCAGTAAGATCTATTTTGTCAGATGGAGCTGAAGACTTGGGGTCAATGATTCTGTTAGGCATGGTAAGATTGTATACTCTCTTTACAAAAGTGGAAAATGGATATCATTATGGACCAAAATTGGGTCAAATATTTGTTCTTTTGCAGTAGCTGTCCACTCGAGAAAAATTGACCTTATTAGGTGAAATTTCCCCAGGCTCCCCACTGTCTTCAGATTGCCTTGGTGCATTGCACAAAAAAGTCCTTTTACAAGCTCTGTTCTTTTTCTTTTAAAAAATATTTATTTTTATTATTTTAAAATTATGTGTTTGTGTGCATGTCTGTGTATACGTATGTCCATGTGAGTGCAGATATCTGCAGAAGCCTGAGGCCTTGGGTCCCTCTGGAGCTAGAGTTACAGGAGGTTGTGACCTTCCTGACATGGGAATAGAATTCTTGTCCTCTGGAAGAATAGTACATGTTCTTAACCTCTGAGCCTTCTCTCAAACCCCTAAGTTTATTTTTCTTTAAAGAATGCAAGATTTTCTTCAAAAATATGGGTGGAAAAATATTACATACCTCTCCCCCACCAATTTCTTGAGGTAACATAGTGAGTGGTAAGTATAGAGCCAATGACTTTGACCTCTGCCTCCAATACCTGGCTGATTATAGGCAAATAGGAAGAAATATTTAGTGAGCAGAATTAGTTTTCCATCAGGTTCTGGCAGGGCCAGTCTGGCCTCTTCACCTGTGAGAGCGTTTCTTCCCTTCAGAAGGACCGAACACTGGGCCTCGCGTCCAGGGGCCGGGCTCCATTGGCTGCCTTGCACATCTGTCATGCTCCCTCAAGTAACGTTTTTGTGCCACTTCCATTTCATTTGGTGACTGCATGGTGCTGAGGTTAATGACTCAGGAAACATTATTCCTTCTTTCTTTGCTCCTTCCTTTCCATTTCTGACCTTATTTCCTGAAGCTTTGCCCCATGCCAGGTAAAAGCTGCCTTGAGGAGAAGTGCTGGCACCACGTGTGTAAGAGCAGTCACTTCTTCAGACCTTTCCTGCTGAGGAACTGAGGACCCGCCTTCCCGGCTCCTAATACTGAGGCCTCCGGGCCCAGCTGCCTCCTCTCCACCCACCTCCACGCCTGTCCTTTTTCTCACCACTTCTTCCCATTTCATATCTGGGGAGCAGAGGCACCCATATTCCCATAGCTAATATTAATAATGGGAATACTCTCTCTCTGCTTCTTTGGAACCCTGCCCAGTCCGTCTCTGTGTCTTTAGTCATGTGTCTTCATTCTTTTTTGTCTGATGTAGGTGATGGGACTGGAACTCTAGTCCTTTGGAAGAGCAATACATGCTCTTAACCATTAAGCCAGATCTCCAGCCCCCATTTCTTTTTCTTTAAAAAATGTAAAATTATCTTCAAAATATTTGAAGAATTTTAAGTACCCTACAATCAGGGTACTTAAAAAACCCTATGTTTTTATTTTTTTGAGACAGGGTCTCCCTTTAGCCCCAGCTGGCCTGGAGCTTGCTATGTAGACTAGGCTGGCCTTGAACTCACAGAAATTTGCCTGCCTCTGCCTCCTGAGTACCTGGGATTAAAGGTGTGTGCCACCATACCCGGCCTAAGACCATTCTTAGCCACCATGTGGGTACTGGGAAATTGAACCCAGGTCCTCTGCAAGAGCAGTCAGTGCTTTTAACCACTGAGCCATCTCTCCAGCCCCCCCCCCAAAAACTATGTTTTTAAAATATTTATTTTGTTTATTTTTTTTACATGCACCATCTGCATGTAGTGCCTATAGAAGCCAGAAGAAGGCATTGGATCCCTTGGTACTGGAGTTACAGGCAGTTTTGAGCTGCCACATGGCTGCTGGAGACTGAGCCTGGGTCCTCTGGAAGAGCAGCTGCTGAGCCATCTATCTCTCCAGCCTCCAACCAGGGTACTCTGAAGAGGTAACCTGCTGGAGTGTTGTGGCCCTTTCGGGCCTCTTCTCCACTCTTCTCCTGGTCTGATCGCAACAAGTTCAAGACTTCCTATCCTCTAAGACCCCTCTTAGGTATATGACACTCTCCATATATGAAGAACTTTCTCCCCTGTTCTTTCCTCCCCTTATAAAATCCCTCTCCCTCTATGGGAAAGATGCTCATTCTCAGGATAATCTCTTCCTGTCCCCAAGTCCTCATGACAGTATGTCCAACCAGAAAGCTCCAACTGGAAATCAAATTTCCCAATAGGATAGCAGTAGTCAGCCTGTCCCTCCCTCTGTTAGTTAATATATTAAATTTAAGCAGCTTCCTAGGACAGATATTACTCAGGGGCTGATGGTGGTGAGTAATTATATCTGAAATCATACTAAGAAAAAAAATCTTTCTTACATAGCAAGAGGCTCACTTCTGTTTTGGAGAATTACTGGGCCTTGGTTATTAAGAGGCTTTGTTTAGTTTCTGTTTAGCATCATCTTTGGTGCAGTTTGGGTGTGGTGGTGAAGGATCTATCAGTATAAAAGAGAAGCTACACCAGTCTTTCACGGGCTTCATTACAGCAGAAAGTGTCTGGGTGTCCTATTAAAAGCTTCCTTTCGTGTTGGCACACACCTTTAATCCCAGCACTCTGGAGGCAGAGGCAGGCTAATCTCTGTGAGTTCAAGGCCAGCCTGGTCTACAGAGCAAGTTCCAGGCCAGCTGGGATTAAAGGGAGACACTGTCTCAGAAAAAAATGCCAAAAAAATTTTTTTTAAAAAAAGCTTCCTTCCTTCCTTCCTTCCTTCCTTCCTTCCTTCCTTCCTTCCTTCCTTCCTTCCTTCCTTTCCTCCCTTCTCCCCTCTTCCCTCCCTCTCTTTCTTTCTTTCTTTCTTTCTTTCTTTCTTTCTTTCTTTCTTTCTTTCTTTCTTTCTTTCTTTTCTTTCCTCTCCTTTCTTTCTCTCTCTCTCTCTTTCTTTCTTTCTTTCTTTCTTTCTTTCTTTCTTTCTTTCTTTCTTTCTTTCTTTCTTTCTTTCTTTCTTTCTATCATATTATCTCATTAGTTCAATGAAGTTAATATTTTTGGAGTAGGATGACCAGGGCTCAACGCTGCCCTTCATACTACTTATAAAACGACAGTTATTTCATATTGTGCTATCTTCTTTTTCCTTTTTGAGACCAAGTCTCATTCTGTAGTCCTTTGCTATTCTGAAACTGACTGTGTAGACCAGGTGGGTCTCCAACTCAGAAATCTGCTGCCTCTGACTTCCAAAATGTTGGGATTAAAGGCATGTAACCACATACCTGGCATTTTTCTTTTTATAATGGATACACATTGGGGAAATATGCCTATTTTCAATGTTACAAATCATTTCTGTTATAATTTTGTATCAAAAATACAAATGACAAAATTTAAGACAAAAATGGTGGTGTGTAAGGGTTTGATAAGAGTGGACAGATGTGCTCTTTATTATTAGATAGTTTAGGATTATGGAATACTCTCGGTTTATATTTTTGTGCATATATGGTTGTTTGTTAATCATGTCGTAAACCTCAAAATGCGCATGGTATTTGTGACTCCTAGATTGACCTTCTTGGCCCGTATTTGCCTTTAGAACACATTTCAGTATGTGGCAAAAGTATGGGGATGCAAGTGAGAGGGGCTGGTGCTTTCAAAGCCCCTGGTTAGTGATTCATTGTATTATGTCATTAAAAAGGCAGGCAATGCTGATATCCCATTTAGCAGATGAGATATATGAGGCTCAAAATGTTCAACATAACTCTGGGTTTGGGGGCTCAAGTTTCTATGTCCCAGGAAATTCTTTAGTTCTGAGCAAGGGGGACAGTTGGTCACCCTGCTCCTGCTCTGGCACGTTGTTGACTCATATTCGTCCACCCTGGCTCTGTCTGAGGTCAAATACTGCTATCCTCTCCTGGGGTGGGCCAAGGAGCAAACCACAGCGGCCTTTGCTGCAGGGCTAACGTGCAAATGAGGACATTTGTTCTTCCTTTTACTTATTGATCTTTTACTTGGGGAACAAGGATGGCTTGANTTCCCTCTCTCTTCTTTCTCCTTCTCTCTCCTTTTTTTTTTTTTTTTTTTTTTTCTTCTTTTTTCTGTTTCCTGCCTTCTTCCTTCCTTCCTTCCTTCCTTCCTATACCTTCCTTCTTCTTCCTTCCTTCCTTTCTTTCTTGTATTTCTTTCGTTCTTTCTTTCTTTCTTTCTTTCTTTCTTCTTCTGGTCTTTCACTATGATAGCCCGCTATACCTGTGGCACATGGAGGCAGAGAGTTGATCTCAGGATATCCCCTCAACACTTTTCCTACCTTACTTTTTGAGAGCCGGTTTCTCCACTGAACCTGGTACCCACTCTTTTGGCTAGGCTGGCTGACCCATGAGCCGTCAAGCTGCCTGTCTCTCCCCACTACATGCCGGGGTTTTAGACACACCCTGCCATACCTGGCTTTCATGTAGGTGCCTGTGATTCAAGCTCAATGTCCTCAGGTTTGCACAGCAAGTATTTATTCCCTAAGCCATCTTCCTAGCCCCAGGTTGTGATTCTTTGTTTCCATTACAGTTGTTTCTCAGTGATGTCCAAGGGGTAAGGTGTCTGGGACAGTACTTTCTTGACCACTTTAGGACAATACTGTCCTTGTTTCCTTCATTTTCAGAGCTGCCTGGGAGGCTGCTGCCAACAATGGCTGTTGTTTTCCCATAATGCTCACTCATGCCAGACAATATCTAAGATGACCCCCATCAAACGCACTTTCCCACAATCTCCTGTGGTCTGACCCGTGATGATACTAGGGAGATGACAAAGGGAGAATTGCTTGATGTCTTGACCTAATCAGGTAGGGCCTTTAACAGCAAGTTTCCCTGGGGCTTGTTTCCAAGGAGATGTGAAGTGAAGCAAAAGAAGGACTTGCCATGTCATTTGTGACTTGAAGGTGGAGGTCATGAGGCAAGGGGTGTAGGCGTCTCTAAGAGCTAAGGCAACACAGGCTGGCAGCCACCGAGGAACTCCAAGACCTTAGTCCCACAAATGAACACCACCAAAGGCCAGTGAATCTCGAGGTGAACCCTGCTCTGGGTCTAGACTTCAGCCTACAGAACTGTGAGAGAACACACAATTCGCTGTTACAACAAGGCAAACGTGAACGATACGCTGTGTTATGCCTTTAGAAAGGTACTCTACAATGAGCTGGGGAGATTGCTCCGTGGTTAAAGTGCTTGTCCCATAAGCAAGCAAAAGGACCAGAGTTAGATCCTCAGAACATATGGCAGCTCCCTTGTAGATCCAGCCCTGAAAGGCAGAGGAGGGGGCTCCCCAGAGCAGCTGGCCGGGTAGAGAGGCGGTAGTGATTGAAGCTCTGGATTTTGAGGGAGAACCTGTCTCAAAAAAAGAGTAAAATAGAAAGCAGTCAAGGAAGATTCAGATGTCAACCTCAGGCCTCCACATGCAGTGAGTGCACAGCATGACATGTGCACTTACCACATACATACAATGCACTCACATACATGAAAAACATGCTTACATACATGAAAAAGAAGGAAAGGGACAAAAGCACTAGACAAAAGTACTATTCCTAATGATTTGACTGGTGCTGGCTTATTTTGGAATCTATCACCAAGCCCAGCAGGGATGCCTTGTTTAATTCAATTAAACCTGTCTAGTAAATGAATGACCTCTTGGATTTCACCTGCCAAAAAGTCCATTTTTTTGTTGACAGTAACACAGGCCCACCCACTGGGGAAGTTTGAGAAAAAAGAGGTTTATTTGGTTCATGGTGCTGAAAGCCTGAGATCCAGGGACTGCGACTGGTGATGGCTTCCCTGTGGGCAGAGTCCACATGGGAGTGTGGCGTGTGCATGTGTGTGGTGTGTAGGTGTGTGTGAGTGTGTGTGTGTGTTTGTGGATATTGTGGTCTATCTGGTCTCCGCTTCTTGACTTAAGCCACCAAGCTTCACTCATGGAAGCGCTACCCCAATGACCTTATTAACCCTAACCACCTTCCACGGCTCCTGCCACTGCTATCCATTGGATTTGTACTGTACTGTGCTAAGTTACCATCTCCGCTCACAAGATGTGGAATTTTAATATTTAACAATAAAGTCTGACACCCTCAAAAAAACGCGGTACAGTGATTGGGAGAGGATAGATGAGCGAGGGAGTACTAATGCATTCTTGCGGTGCCTCTCCGCGTTGCTCCGGAAATTGGAACAATGGTAGGGGCCGGGTGTTGTTTCACTTGCCCTACTCCTGTCCAGGGACACTCCATCTAGCTCTGTAAGATATTCTAGTTCTAAGTTATCACTAGACTGAGCTGCCTACGATTGTTTCTGTCAAACTCTGATTTTTCCATTGGGCTTCTCTGGAAAGATTTTTTTCACTTGGCAAGGTTTAACAAGAAAGAGCCGATATCAAGAATGTAATTTTATTAGTAGTGGCATTTTAACCCATATCATGTATACTGTTTACCAGATTGTTGGAAATGGCTTTGACTGTACAATTTTTCCCCCTAATTCTCCATAGAGTCCCAAGTCTCTGTGGGAGGACAGAAAGCCAGCATTATCTGAGGTGATAACTAACCAAGAATGTGCCCAAGTAAGTGCAGAGTGATCCTGGAGTCAGCGTGCTTGGGTCCCAGCTGCAGCGCACGCTCCCTAGCTGGGTGCACGCCTCTGACTCCCTACATGACCTGGTAGGATGGCTGAGGAATAAGCGGAATACTGGATGGAAACAGTTGAACACAGTGCCTGGTGTTAGGCAGTTCTTAGTCATTAGCTCCTAGTGCAACTACAAGATGTAAAGAGACTGGGGCGGGAGATATGGCCTAGAGGTTAATAGAGGGAGCGCCGGTACGCTACTCAGCAAGGATCCGGGTTCGATTCCAGCACCCACATGGCGGCCGAGAGCCATCTGAAACGCCAATTCCAGGAGAACTCCAGCTCCAGGGGAATCCGACGACCCTCTTCTGACCTCCCGGCATTGCATGACAACGGTACACAGACTTGCATGTAGACAGGACATTCATACACTACAAGAATAAATAAATTAATAAAAAACAAAAAAGATGTTAAAGGACTGATTCCTGTGACTTCCAAGAACGGAACTTTTCTTCTCTAATGGAAAAACAATGGGTGAATATATTTTAATTATTATAATTATTCAAATATAAAAACAATAAAAGTGGGGCATACCTTAAAGTATTCTTGACACATCGCTTCTGATATTCTTTACGGGCTCAATTGGGGTGGGGCAGTATCCACCCCCATGGGAATCACTGGTGCTGAGTGCAGTCAAAATCAACTGTAACTGCCCCCTAGGGTTATTCAAGAAAGGTTCCAGAAACCCAGACCTTTCTCCAGCTCTGGAGCTTAGACTGGTTAAGGTGAGCTGTTAGCAAAGTGGGAGGGGATGTCCTGTAGTCTAGGGTGGGAGCCTGGGGCTTTGGGCTTGTCCAGAGGAAGCTGGGGTCAGACTATATGGAGTTATATTCTAAGAAGTTCTTAACAAAAAACGGGTGTTGCTGGTGTGGTGTGGGTGTGTGTGTGTGTGTGTGTGTGTGGGGCAGTCATGCACTCCTGCCTGTGTGCACGGCCTGTGTGTCTATGGATAACTTAGAGATAGGAGAGAGGTAGGAGAGGTCATACAGATTTTGATTTCAAAGATACCTGAGGAATTTGCAGGCTAGGTGACTGCTTTGCTGGCCAGAGCAGGCTTTCCACAGAAGGTGATGTGGAAACTCTGTGAGGTTTGTTTCTCTTCAGAGCAGGAAGGAAGGGAAAGAATTTGGTGTCAGGATAGTTCACTTGCTGCTCTCTCAAAATCTCATTTTGAAATAGCATCTAGGTTTCGGCAACATGCTCACACTTGAAAATGAGCGCATTGGCTGGAGCTGCTGTGTACGAGTGGGAACTCGTTCAGGCATCCAGTATAATTTTTTGGCTATGTAACTGCCACTTTCCCCATCTGTTTTCCCACCATTGGAAGAGGTTCTTAGTTACCTTTCTGTTTAAAAGAGGTGGCCGGGTATGGGAGCAGGCCAGGGATTTCTCCCTTCTGGAGAGGAAGATGTGACATGGGACACTATGAACAGGGGGGAGCGAGAGAAGCTGTGTATTTAAAACAACCGCCAAAACCCTGTACACGGATACACGGTCATTATGAGGGCATTCTAGGGTTGGAGCTGTTTTCATCGCTGGCTTCTCAACTGGGGTGAACTTCTTGCCTAAAAGTCCCAATAGATAAGCCACTGAGGGGACAACAGGAAAGGAGAAAAAGTGCTCCTGGGGCCATTAATGTTGGGAAACCAATAGCTTGGGTAAATCCCCAGTCACCATTCCCATAGATTTCTGACATTACTAGCTCGATAAGTGTGACAAAGAAAACTCATACTCGACGGACCTGGGTTAAAAGCTTGGCAGGCAGCCATCATTTTGGGTTTACTGGAACCATGTGATCTGGACTTTTGTTATTCCGTGTCTCTAAAATAGGAGTGGATAGTGACACTACATCCCATGGTAAGGGTAGATGAGAGTGGAATCTTCAAAGTTGCTTAGGAGAGATCGTGGTGTGTTGACACGACTGGAAATTACATGGTAACGTGGGCTTGCAACTATCAACATGGGTTGGCCTCCGTTAGCTCATTCTGGAAGGCTCCTGGGATTTCCTGGCATGACCAGTGGCTACACTTGGACCCATCAGCTTCAGCTCCAAGGTGGGGAAAGAACCTGGGGCTGTCCATGATTTCATAAACTCCTTTTAAAAACCTCCATATGTGAACACATCTCAGTATAGTGTGCTTGCTTTGCAAAGGTGGCTTCGGACAAGAATCTGTTCTCCCGGGTAGACTACAGCCCCAGACCCCTGCATTGGGAACTAGCAGCGGGCCAAGTGATGAGATGTGCTGGAGAGGCTCAGTGTGGCCAACCGTAGATACCATCACTATAGATGCCATTGTATTTTGTCTCTGTAAGAACATAGATAGAACAAGCAACAAAAGAAGAAAACATTTAAAAGTTCAATGCATTTTAGAAGAAGGCTTAGTAAGTAATTTGATAGTCTGTGCCTGGTGAGAAAATGCTGATGTATTATTACAATAAAGAAAGAGAGGTAATGTATAGGGCAGCTTTAATTGAACTGAAGGGGTTTTTTATAAACTGGCATTAGGAGAAAGTTCCAATGACATTTTACTGTAATTGATTACACAGGAGGATGGGGGAGGATAGCCTGAAGCATAGACCGTGGGCCATAGAGGTGGAAGCTGCCTGGGTGGGAATTTGGATCCTAGGAGAGGGCATTAGCGAGTAGCAGGGTCCTTGGCCACATGGGGCTTGTTCCTCTATGTGGCAGCTGGAGCCAGCCTTGTTGCTGCTCCCAGAGAGTCAGCTGGCTGGTGGGTTGGCTGACAGGGGTGTTGTGTGCTGAATTCCTTTCCAAGGAGGAGGAGGAGATGCCAGCTCTTCTATACATCACCCTCTGCCACCTGCCAAGGAGGCGAGATACCGCTGTGGAGAAAACAGCTTTTACTCATTCCTTTGTATCAGGGCCTGAATACAAGCCAGAAGCAGTGGGGTTTGGTTAATAAGCTAGCTGCAAATCATGCTAATGGGAGTGCTATCGCTGGGGGCCTGCAGGCTGGGGAGCACGTGACTGAGTGTTGAGACTCTCAAGGAGTTTTCCTCCCTCACAGTCCATTTTCACAGCCATCCTGGTACAATCACATCAGCATGGCTAGATGTTAGCAGTGGCTGTGACAGAGAGGGACAGGGGAGCAGATGTTACGAATTGAGAATCATATCACGTGTTTCTTGTGATGTGGCTATTGTAGTGATTAGCAGGGAACCAGAACCAGCCCTAGAAATCTGAGGTAGATGAAGGTGGAGGGCCGTAAATACACGGCAAGCCGTTAGTCACCAGCCAACTGTAAGCTCTATCCCAACAGTGCTAGCGATAGGTGTTGTTCCTTGGACAGTGCATTCTCTCAACATGGCAATCATGGGCATCACAGATGCAATGGAAAGGGAGCCACCATTCTCGGAGAGATTCTGCCAGGCCAGGAGACCTTGGGGTTTGGCACTGACTCCCTGTGCCTGACCCCGGTGTGTCTCGGTCCTGGTTCTCAGCTCTCTGCTAGAGTCTGAGTTCCCTGCTGCTCTCTACAATCCCTTTCTTCTATAGATCCTGTTAACTCCATAGCGCCCTTGTCTAGCAGGTAAAATGGAGGACTCCTGGGACTTGGCTTCAGAAGTGATAGGGAGCTCTTCTGGAGGCAGAAGCCTCCAGAGAAGTGTGCAGAAGGGACCAGAGTGACTCCTTGGTTTTCTAAGTCATCCTCAGGAGAACGAGGCTGTCCTTTCACCACTCGTTAGATCCCCTTCCTCTTCTTTCGCATCTTGTCCCCAATACACTCCTACATCCCTTTTGGCCCACTTGTTTCTTTTGCTGACGAGTAAATTCAGGAGTTCAATATATTTAAGAGGGTACTCGTGCCTTCTAAGGCAGGGCCATCGCCTGCCTTCCTGAGTCATTACCCTGCCCAACTGCCTTTAGTGAGTTGGGAGAAGGGAAGGGACACAATGACACAGAGCCTCTCGCCTTGGGAGAGCCATTCGCTTGTGCCAGGTCATTGTGTGGAAGGAGTGTGTGTATGTGCCGGGGACTTTTCCAACACAAGTGTATTCTCACATCAGCCTGGGACCTTGCGGGGTACTGAGGGTGCTCTGAGGTCCCACTGAAGTCGTGCACCATTTCCTTCTTGGAGTCCGATGAAGAGCTGCACGGCAGCTTTGCTCTCCAGCCAGACAAGGAGACAGATCCTCTGGAAGTCATTTGTGAGCAGGTTTAGTGGGTGTTTGAGGGCTTACTAATCTGAGTACCTTTTCTGGGTAAATCAAAGGGCGATGTGAAGTGCTAAATTCTTTTCTCTTTTTTCATGTTTCCCAAACTGTAAGAGTGAGCGTGTCTGCTCTCCAGTTTGGAGGCTCCTCACGCACAGGAAATGCCTCACTGGAAAGGAAATAAAAATGCCTTCAACAAGCATCCTTGGCTTCTGTGCCCTCAGAAATAATGGAAAGATCTGTTTGGGAGACCATAGGATCGGGTATCAACCAACACTACCACCTCGCAAATCCTCCAGCAAGATATGTGTCTTTATTTATGAGGGTAATTTACACAGCTCCGGGCAGCAATTGAAAAGCCTGTTTCATGAAATGCGTAGGCTTGTAATTCAGTCACATGGGACTGTTGGAATCACATTTATAGAGTAAAACACATGTAGCAGATTTATTTTTCCCTTCCCCAGAGGTCTCTCGCATTCCCTGAAGATAAATATTTGATGGATGTCCGCCTAATGGTGGGCACTGAGGTGTTTTCTCGCCTCCTTCAGCCACTTGTGGGGGGGTAGAGGGGGTAGGGGACAGGGGAACAGTTGGGAGGGGCGGGGGGGGAGGGGGGGGGAAGGGGGGGGGGGAGAGGGGGGGGGAGGGGGGAGGAATTTAACAGTGCTCTGGTCAGAATAAGCAAGAAGCAGAGTACAGAGACAACTCCTCCCTGGTGCCAGGCAGCTTCTTAACCTTGCTCTGAGACAGTGCCTGGGTGGCAGTCACTCAGCCAAGTTAATGCAGGCATGGGTTGTTGCTGGCTGAGCACACTGCCGTGGAGTAGATCCACTTGAATCAGATGATACAGGCTTGTGTTCAGGAAGCCAAATCCTGTATGAATCTGCTTTGCTGCCCTGGGGGTTAGAGAAGGCGGGGGAGGTAGACCATACTTTTCTCAAGAATCCATATAGTCAAGCTGAAATCTCTTGACTTCTCAAGTATCGTTTTTGGGAAGTGGCTTTTGACTTTCTCAATGACATTCATCTTCCCGTCAGACCCTGAATATATTCCAAATACAAATCAGGAAACAGATTCTGAGTCCAATCACTTTAAAAATTTTTTTTGAATGTTCTTTGTTTCTTTTCTCATTTAAAAGTGAAAAGACAAGAAATTGTAGAGCGCTTTTAATATATACGTTATTTTAATTACAAATTAGGAAATGAGACCTAAGTTTGCTTCAGAAAGGATACCATGTCATTTCAGAATGCATCACCATCAGCATAAAAAGGGGTTAAGAAGAGAATGCTCAGTTTATCTTTCTGCTCCATGAGTGAGACAGAGGTTTATAAATTGGTGACACTAGCCGGGCATGGATGCGGCGCACGCCGTTAAGCCGAGCACCTTGGGAGGCAGAGGCAGGCGGATCTTTTTGGTTTCAAGGCCAGCCTTGGTCCTACTAAGCGAATTCAGGACCAAGCTGGGGACTACAGAGACCCTGCCTCGAAAGACAAAAAAAAAAAAAAAGTTGGTGACACTGATGGTACAGAGCCTATCAAGTGCCCTCTGCCCATATCTGTAGTCTTGAATTGGGCACATGAGTTCAGGGCGGGCTGAGAGAAGACCGTGGTTCCCCTGAGGTTGGGGGGGTAGGTTAGAACAGTTTGAAGGCCGTCTGTATGCATCTCTGTCCAGCCGGCTGCTGCGTTCTGCAAGATTCAGCCATTGATGCCTTTCAGGTCCTTGTAGGAAAGCTCTGATGAACTTCTGCTCCCTGGGGGACTCAGTCCCTGTGAGGGAGTTATCCCGAAAAGAGAAAAGGGAGTGCAGAAGGCCGTGAATTATTTTTTGAGAAACTGTCAGTCCAGCAGACGTGCTGGCGCCAGCAGAACTGAAGGTCTTTGTACCGGGAATAAAACAGTGCTTCTTCCCTGAAGGAGAGGGAGTCCGGCTCTTGGAAGACCGTTGGGAAGACCTGGAGGGAGGTTCGGCGGAGGGTAGAGAGTTGCGAGGGTCTAAAGGGGGAGGAAGTGAGAGTTCTCCAGGGCAAAAACGGGACTTAAGGGTCAGGGGGGGCCAAAAGGGTCCCCTCCCCAGACACATTATTTAAGGAATCATTGAAAGGGTTGCATTCTGCCTTAGGGTAGGTGGGAGAGAACCGGCTCTGGGAAGTAGCTGGATTCCTGGGGGTGGGAGGTGGTGGGACTTATCTTGGGACATCCCTAGAGTTCAGAATTGATGGGTTGAAGACAACTACTTAGATCTTACAGAAAACATCCGCTTCTGACATCTGGGCCACACATTTATAACCTAGTGTCCACATTAATATCTGTCCTTCAAACTCGCCCCCTCTCAGGTTTCCCAAGCTGTTTTCATCTCCCAGGGATACGGAACCGGAAGGACGCTGCCAGAAGAGAGTTCTGGAGCAGCCGTGAGGAAGTCGGGGACCCGGGTCCGGTGGTTGCCTGTGGCCATGGCGCTGGGCGCGGCCAGCGGTGGGCAGCTGTGCGGCGAGGCCCGGCGCTGCTGTCAGCGGTGGGTGGCGCCGGGCGAGCCGCGCTCTAGGACAGCTGGCTGCTCCGCGCTGAGAACGGTGACAAGTTCTGCAAATAACAGCTGCGGAGCAATCTTTCTGTTTGGACAACGTGGGAAGGGCCATTGTTCACAAATTGGTCTCTTCAATAACACCTGCATGCACAGTTAATAATCCATTGTCGGTCTCCTCCGGCTTTCAAAGACAAAAGACAGCAGCCGAGGGAGGAGCGCGCGGTGACGGGAGATGGCAGCGAAACTTGGGAAGCGAGCAGGGTGCAAGCGAGGACTCCAGGTTCTGTTACCGCGGTCCTGGTACTTCACCGCGGGGTTCGCTTTCAGTTGTTTCTACCGCTTTTATCCTTGCAGGCCACCAACGTCGTGCCGCAAGCATTATTTCCTATGCAGTTGCTTAAGCTCACTCCCTTGCAAATCAGCGGTCGATACAGCTAAAGCGGCCTCAGGATAGAAAAGGTCACAAGCGTGTACGTAAATCGAAAGATTTATGAGGCGCAGGTGGCTCACGCTCCGTGGAGATTGCAGGATTAGCATCTCAAAGCCAAAATGGTACAGAGGTATCTGAGCACAGACTTCCCCAGGCTGTGGGAGAGTCCCAGCAGTCCCTCTTGATCCTTCTGTTTATTAAGGTGGTCCCAGACGCAGCCGCCTCATTGCTCAGGCTGGTACCTTCTATTTGCACAATGCTTTGCAAATAGACTGGCATTTCCACTTGCATTCTTCCATTTGAGTCTCGTCGCAGCAGTTTTTGGTCTTCTGGGAACACAAGCCCCACCTTAGCGGAAGAGGAGCCAAAGGACCCAGTGGGAATTTGGGTTTTAGTTTACTGACTCCACTCCTGAAATTTTGCTCATGCAACTTGGTACACACTACAGTACGTTTGGGGCTTTTACATTTGTATTTTATTTTTACCCTTTTCAACCTTTACAAGGCAGAAACTACAAGCCACAAGATTAAGTATCAGCCCAAGGAAATATAGGACCTATCTTCCACACTGTCCTGTCTAAACTTGTTGTCCTGGTCAACATGGGGCCCAAATTTTATTTTTATTAATTTTAAAATGAAATGTCACTTCATTAGTTGTATGCCAGCCACATCTGAAGTGCTAATAGCCACTTCTGCCGGTGTCCACCGTGTTTGATAGGGCAGGAAGCTCTATCACGCAGCCCTGTGTCTACAGGCTAATAATTTAGTGAAGATTTAGAAGATTTCACTTTTCTGTTCTATTTGTGACTGAAGTTAAGTTGCTTCTTAGGCATACATACCTCTTGCTTTCTACAAGGTACCTGAATGAGTTTCAGGATGATTAAGGTAAATACACGTGCAAGAATGCACTTGTTTTGATACACAACTCACTGAGTTTGGGACTAATGTAAATAGACTGGAAGCCACCTGGTAATTAGTTACTTTTCTGTTTTTGTTGTGAGGAAAACACCTTGGGCAAGGAATTACAGAAGGAAGAGTTTATTAGCTCACAGTTCCAGAAAGAATAAGAGTCCGTCATGGCAGGGATGCATGGCGGCAGGAGGCAGCTGGAGAAGGAAGCCCAGAGACCTCACAACTTCAAGCAGGCACTTACTAAAAGACTGAAATGAAAGTGAGACATGCCTATCTTCTCTCAAAGCCGGTTCCCAGTGACATGGCCATATTTCCTAAAGGTTCCATGAATCCTCCTCAGTCACCTTCTAAAGCACATCCTCCCCTGTAATCAGGGACACAGAATACTTGTGTTTCACTGTAATGTTGGTGATTCTTTTGTCCTGGGACTAATCCTCTTGTTCAAGGCAAGTACTGATCTACGTTCTGCTATTGTATGTTAAATTTGAAGTTTCTGGAACTTTGTATGAATGGAATCATAAAATCACTCCTTGATCTTCCCATTTTCCCTCAGAATAATTATTTTTGAGATCTGTCCATTGCAAGCTATCAGTAGTTTCTTTTTACTGGTGAGTGCTGATTCTTTTGAGTGGTTGTATTTCAGTTTGTTTATCCATCCACCTGTTGATTCACATTTGGGTGGTTTCCAGTTCTGGCTCCTATGAATAAAGCTGTTATGAACATTTGCATACCAGTCTTTATGAGACCATGTTTCCATTTCCTTTTAAGTGGACTTGCTGGCTCACATGGTACATGTACCTTTAACTTTATTGGAAACGCTAAAATGTTTCCAAAGTGTCTATGACATTTTCCATCCTGTTTACCAAGGTTGTACACTACAAGGTCAACAATACATAATAATTAATTCTTTGTCTTCATGATAGATATGAAGAATTAGAAATAGAACTTCACAAAACACTGCTTATTTGCTGGGGAGACGTTTTTTTTTTTTTTTTTTTTTTTTTTAGAGACCAGGTCTCCCGATAAGCCCCATAACACCACCAACAGCTGCCGGAGCTCACTCTGTAAACCAGGAGTAGCCTTGAACTCACTGAGAACCACCTGCCTCTGCCGCCAGAGTAAACTAGGATTAAAGGTGGTGCCACCATTTAACGGCTTAAAGATGGTTCTTTAGTTCCCCTGTGGGTGCGAGGGAGGAGGGATGGGGGGGCACGACTGGACAGGGACATGTAGACACGGCAATTTCTGGTTCCTTAACCTAATCCCTCACCCAATGCTCATGTAAACACTTTGGATTAAACACAGTAGGCGCGCGCACACACGTACAGGGCAACAGTTGGGAAGAGGTATCCACAGGAGTGGCGTCAGGGGTTCAAGAGGATATGTGATGTGAATTAAGATCCAAATACATTAATATAAGATGGGTCATTATGGGCTGGAGAGATGGCCTGGCGGTTAAGAGCGCCGACGCAGTTCTATAACAGAGGACCGGGTTTCCGATCCCCAGCACCCACATGGCGGCCGAGAACCGTCTGAACTCAATTCAAGGAGAACTCCAGATCCAGGAGAACCCCAGTTCCAAGAGAATCCGACACCCTCTTCGGACCGCCGCGGCATTGCCAGACACGGGTTGCACAAAACTTACATGCAGACAGTACATTCATACACTACAAGAAAAGAGTAAAATTAATAAAAAATTTTTTTAATAAATGTCATTATGAAACTCATTATTACATATAAGTAATATATGTTAATAAAATAGTTTAAACAACATTCATAACAGCATAAAATATGAAATGTGTGCAGTTAAATTTAGCAAATTTCATGTATGACCTGAAAACTACAAAATTTGGGGGGGGGGATTTTAGACTTAAATACATACTATATGCATGGGCTAGAGAAATGTGGTATTATGAGGATATTTCTTCTCAAAAAACATTTTTGGTAGAAGCTGACAACCTGATTTTAAAATTTATATGGGCAGTCTATGAAATCTAGAATACTGTGCTAAAATAAAATTGACGTAGAAATAAAGTAAAATATTTACTGACTTCATCTCGAAGACTAAAGTGATGATTAATATAAGAACGGTGTGGTTTCCTGCTATAAAAGATCCAATGGAGGGGCTGGAGAGATGCCGAGCGGTTAAGAGCGCCGACTGCTCTTGCAGAGGCGCCGGGTTCCGATCCCCAGCACCCACAACAAGGGTTCTACGGCGAAGAACCGGCTGTAACTCCAATTCGAGAACTCCAGTTCCAGGGGAATCCGACAACCCTCGTTCTGACCTCCGCGGCATTGCACGACACGGTGCACAGACCTACACGGAAAACATACATCATACACATAAAAAAAAAAAAAAAAAAAAGAGATCCAATAGAAAGCTGGAGCAGAGAAAGATTTAAGGCTGTGTGGGCGAAGGTCAAAAGAGTAGCTTTGCTGCTAAGGAAGAATTTGTGGGGGCAATAATAGGTCTCATGGGAATTTTCACTGATTAGCTTGCTGTTTCTGGTGTGTGATGTAATTCTCTCTTGAGTGATAATTCTAAATTTTTAGTAAAGTTCTATACCTCATAAGATGCTTGGGTTAAGCTACAGAATTTTGGTTTTGTTGTTCTTTTCGAGACAGGGGTCTCCCTGTAGCCCCAGCTGTGCCTGGAACTTGCTCTGTGTAAACCAGGCTGGAGTTGAACTCACAAAGATCCGCGCTGCAATCTGCCTTCCTGGTTCTAGGAGTAAAGGCGTGCACCCCATTCCCGGCTGGGAATTCTCTTTTTTGGTCCTCAGTCCTTCTCTATTTGGGGTGTCACAAAAAAGGACATTGTCTTATTCACACAGCCTGGATTAATTGCATGCCTTGGTCAGTCACTTTCAATCCATTTTACAAAGTTCTTAATTATCATAATAAGTCACCCCACCAGAAAAAAAGGTTGTACTGATTTGTTAGTCCAACATCCATTTCTCTGCTTTTGGTGTGGTGCTGATTTCTTCCTGGAAATCAGTCTCTCCCTCACTTTGCGTAGAGCTGCTTCTGTTCCTGGAATTGGAGGGGATCATGCTTCCTGGCCCAGGGACAAGGCCACTATATTCCATGGCATTTCTGATTGGTTCAGGTAGGCACATGAGTTAAGTTTAACCGTCTGAAATTGAATCTCCTGAGGACTGTTCGTCTAAGCTTGTTTTTTTTTATGAAGTGTTTTTTAAATTTTATTTATTTATTTAATTTATTTATTGATTTTTATTTATTTTATTTATGTGTGTGAGCGTGACTGTCTGCATGTAGGGTTTTGGTGCCCCATGTCAGTGCAATGCACATAGAGGTCAGAAGAGGGTGCCAGATTCCTCTGGAACCTGGAGTTAAAGATGGTTCTCAGCCGCCATGTGGCGGTGCTGGGGAATTGAACCCGCATGTCCGCTGTCAAGAGCAGTCAGGATGTTCTGTAACTGCTAGGCCAATCTCTCCATCCCTCCTTCAATCCTTATAAAGCCATGAGCTTATGTCAATAACTTTCTTTATTGCCCTCTAAGTAGTTCAGGTCTGGGATGTTATTTATTTCTTTGTTTTATTTTTGAGATAGGGTCTTACGTAGCCTAAGTTGGCCATGAATATCCTATGTACAGCTGCAGGGCTAGCCTTAAACGCCTGATCGTCTCTGCTCTTCTTCCCAAGTGCTAATATAACAAACATTCACCACTAGGCTTATTTTAGGTCTGGTTTGGTGGTATTGTAAAACAAAATAGCTGGAGTTGAAACACAACTCTTGCATTGTTAAAATGATATAGGTATTGTTTCAGTGTCCTGAAAACACCCCCAAGCCCAAGTAGGTCCTCTTCAGCCTTAGAGTCCACTATATTCATCAGGAAGATGAGGAGGAAGGACAGAACAACAGCACATGCAGGAAGTGTTTTATGGCTCACACCATTAGGGCAAACTTACTTGTGTTCACAGTCTTTGCTCAGAACTCAGTGTAATACACCCAACTGCATGGGAGGTGTTTGTGCTGTGGTCCTGACAGAAAAAGCTATGCTCAACATCCAAGATTTAAAACGGAGTCCCTTGTTATTTATTTCCTCCCCTTCTCAGTGACTTTATTCAGCCAGCCACATTCTGTTTTCATTAGCTGTTCTTTCCTTTTTGGGGGTGGTTATTTTTTTTTTTTTATATTTTTTTTTAGAAAAAAATATAAAATTCTTAAAGGCCCAGAGCGCAAGGAATTATGTCTTTTACTTTGCTCTGAGTGTCCTTAGTGGCCTTGAAAACATTCTAAATTTTCATAATCTACAGGAGTCTATGGGTACTCTGCTGAGCAGTAATTTCTTTACTATTCCAGGATTGCTAATTTCCCTAGGGTATGTCTGAGGCTTGCAACCAGGCTTCATTTTGTCTTACCTAGGAAAGATCGTACAAAGTTGGCCTAGATTTTGCTTAATGATAACTTCAGAAAATTGGAATCCATTAAAACAATCTTTTTTTTATTCTTATCTCACTAAATTGCTGTTTGAATCCAGTCAATTTGCCAAATCTTGGCCACTTGTTTCAATTTATGAATCATCTTTGTACATGGTTTAATGTAATTATAACAAACTTTTATTCAAATGACACAATATGTAGAAATCTTTTGGTTTTCATAATATTTTCAGTGTAACACCGCTTCCCGTAACATTTTTTTTTTTTTATTGTCTTTTCCAAGACAGGGTTCCTGTTAGCCCGCAGCTGTCCTGGAATCGCACTCTGATAACCAGGCTCTGGCTTGAAGTTCATAAAGATCTGCCTGCCTCTGCCTCCCAAGCTGCTAGATTAAAGGAATCTGCCACCACGCCCAGCAACATTTTTAATTTATCTGTTATAAATCTAAAACTAGCCAAACTTACAACTTCTCGTGCTAAAACACCATGCGTTACTAACGCAATCTCCGCACTAAAGTGATGGCACAAAGTCATAAAGTCAAACAACATATAACTTTGATCTACAAAATACTTTAAGAACCAAATTCCATTCCCAAACTGCAGTAAGATCTATTTTGTCAGATGGAGCTGAAGACTTGGGGTCAATGATTCTGTTAGGCATGGTAAGATTGTATACTCTCTTTACAAAAGTGGAAAATGGATATCATTATGGACCAAAATTGGGTCAAATATTTGTTCTTTTGCAGTAGCTGTCCACTCGAGAGAAAATTGACCTTATTAGGTGAAATTTCCCCAGGCTCCCCACTGTCTTCAGATTGCCTTGGTGCATTGCACAAAAAAGTCCTTTTACAAGCCTCTGTTTTTTTCTAATTTTCAAAATAGATAATTCTTTTTTTAATTTAAACAATTATGTGTAGCAGCACTGTGTATCTCGTAGTCCATAAGGAGTGCAGGATTCTAGCAGAAGCCAGAGGCCTGATCCCTGGAAGCTAAGTTACAGGAGGTTGTGACCTTCCTGACATGGGAATAAATTCTCTGTTCCTCTGGAAGAATAGTCATGTCTTACCTGCTGAGCCTTCTCTCAACCCCTAAGTTTATTTTTGCTTTAAAGAATGCAAGATTTTCTTTCACCAAAATAGGGGGGAAAAAATTACATAGCCTCTCCCCCACCAAGTTCTTGAGGAACATAGTGATGTGGTAAGTATAAGAGCCAATACTTTGACCTCTGCCTCCAATACGCTGGCTGGTTATAGGCAAATAGGAAGAAGAATATATAGTGGCAGAATAGTTTACATCGCAGGTTCTGGGCAGGGCCCAGTTCTGGCTCTTCACCTGTCGAAGAAGCGTTTCTTCCCTTCAGAAGGACCGAACACTGGGCCTCGCGTCCAGGGGCCGGGCTCCATTGGCCGCCTTGCACATCTGTCATACTCCCTCAAGTAACGTTTTTGTGCCACTTCCATTTCATTTGGTGACTGCATGGTGCTGAGGTTAATGACTCAGGAAACATTATTCCTTTTTCTTGTTGTCCTTCCTTTTCCATTTCTGACTTTATTTCCTGAAGCTTTGCCCCATGCCAGGTAAAAGCTGCCTTGAGGAGAAGTGCTGGCACCACGTGTGTAAGAGCAGTCCTTCTTCAGACCTTCCCTGCTGTAGGAACTAGACCCACCTTCCCGGCTCCCTAATACTGAGGCCTCCGGGCCCAGCTGCCTCCTCTCCACCCACCTCCACCCTTGTCTTTTTCTCACCACTTTCTTCCCATTTCATATCTGGGGAGCAGAGGCAACCCATATTCCCATAGCTTAATATTAATAATGGGACTACTCTCTCTGCTTCTTTGGAACCCTGCCCAGTCCGTCTCTGTGTCTTTAGTCATGTGTCTTCATTCTTTTTAGTCTGATGTAGGTGATGGGACTGGAACTCTAGTCCTCTTGGAGAGCCATACAGCTCTTAACCAGTAAGCCAGATCTCCAAAGCCACCATCTTTTCTAAGCTCAAAAAGGCAGGGGGGAGAGAGGAGCGACATGAAGAACAGAATAATAAAGCTCAAAACCTGCAAGGAGCAAGGGACTGGAACAATCAGGGGATAATAAAACCTAGGATATATGGACAGGGTTCTTTAAAAGACCCCAGACTAGCCGGTATCTGCTTGTCTTAGAAATCGATAGGTTTCAGTGACTCAGAAATATGTGATAGACCACTTTCTAAGTACATGAAAGGATTATAGGGTGATTGCCATAAAACCCTAGTGGTATCTCCTTAAGACATTCCTTAGCCACCAGTCCCTGAGCGCTCATAACTAGCGGAGCTTGAACCCATGATTGGCTCTGCCTCTGAGACCTGGTTAAAGGGGCACATACCGCCTGGCGCATTCTTAGCACATGTGTGTTGGAGTCAAACCAGGTCTCTCAAGAGCGTCAGTGCTCTACCGGAGCTCCCCCCCCCCCCAAACTTGTTTTTAAATAATTTATTTATGTTATTTTTTGACGATTGCACCCACATCTGCATGTAGTGCCTATAGAAGCCAGAAGAAAGCCAGCTGGGTCCCTTGGTACTGAGTTAAGGCAGTTTGAGCTGCCACCATGGCTTGCTGAGACTGAGCCTGGGTCCTCTGGACAAGCCAGCTGTTCTAGCCATTCATCATCTCCAGCCCTCCAACCAGTGGTACTCTAAAGATGGTAACCTGCTGGAGTGTTGTGGCCCTTCGGGCCTCTTCTCCACTCTTCTGGTCTGATCGCAACAAGTTCAAGACTTCCTATCCTCTAAGACCCCTCTTAGGTATATGACACTCTCCATATATGAAGAACTTTCTCCCCTGTTCTTTCCTCCCCTTATAAAATCCCTCTCCCTCTATGGGAAAGATGCTCATTCTCAGGATAATCTCTTCCTGTCCCACAAGGTCCTCTGACAGTATGTCAACCAGAAAGCTCCAACTGGAAATAAAATTTCCCATAGGATCAGCTTAGTCAGCTATTTTCCCTATCCTTTCTGGCTCTCTGTCCCTCCCTTTTAAGTCTTAGATAATTAACCAAGTTTATTTTATAATTAAAATTTATAAAATTTTATACATTTTCTAAAATACATTAATTATTTTTATTTAAATTACATATATTTTTTAATTTACTTCATATTTCTTGCAAAAAAAAAATCATACTTTTTTAAATTTAAGCAGCTTCCTAGGACAGATATTACTCAGGGGCTGATGGTGGTGAGTAATTATATCTGAAATCATACTAGAGAAAAAAAATCTTCTTACATAGCAAGAGGCTCACTTCTGTTTTGGAGAATTACTGGGCCTTGGTTATTAAGAGGCTTTGTTTAGTTTCTGTTTAGCATCATCTTTGGTGCAGTTTGGGTGTGGTGGTGAAGGATCTATCAGTATAACAAAGAGCATATCTGCTTACACCAGTCTTTCACGGACTTCATTACACCAGAAAGAAAGTGTCTGCGGTGTCCTATTAATAAAGCTTCCTTCCGTGTTGTCATCACATCCTTATCGAATCTCCACCACATTCTTCTGGCGACCTGGCAGATAGGCCAGGCTATCCTTGCTGTCCCGCCCATTTCTTTGTTTGTTAAAGGCCAGCCTGGTATCTACAGAGCAGTCTACAGGCAATGACGTTTGGGATTAAACGGGACGGGAAAAGGGATAAGAAAAAAACAGAAAAAAAAAGGGTTGCTCTTCGGGTAAAAAAAGATGAATTAATTCATTCATTCCTTAAGCGACTTTACTGTAATAAGGACTCTCCCACGAAGGAAGGAAGAAATTGGAAGAATACGGATTAAAGAGGATCCGAAAAAGTAGAGTGTCCCCCTAGAGGGAGGCGAGGGAGGATTGGAGGTCGTTGGCGGTCGGGATAGATTCTCTTATTGTCTGTTTTATTGAAGATAACTGGAGGTAGAGCGAAATGGATGGAGGGATGTATGGAGGGAGGGAGGGATGGCCCCCGTGTGAGGGATGTAGCGGCCTGCGAGTGAGTGAACCTCTCCTGGGGGCTGGGCGTTCTGTGCTCTAGCCGGTCTCTGAGAGCATTGTGCTGTATGCGGGACGTGCGTGCTTCAGTTCTTTTTTATGTCTGTATGTGTTCTTCGTTTGTACCGTCTTTTCTTGTTGTCGTGCGCGGTCTTTCTGTCCCTCTCTATGTCTTGTATCCTTATCTCTAATTCCTCCTCTTCCTTCCTTCCTTCCTTCCTTCCTTCCTTCCTTCCTTCCTTCCTTCCTTCCTTCCTTCCTTCCTTCCTTCTTTCTTTCTTTCTTTCTTTCTTTCTTTCTTTCTTTCTTTCTTTCTTTCTTTCTTTCTTTCTTTCTTTCACATATGCCCCTATCTAGTGCACATGGAGGCAGAGATTGATCTCAGGATATCTCCCTCAACCACTTTTCTACCTTACTTTTTGAGAGCCGGTTTCTCACTGAACCTGGTGCCCACTCTTTTGGCTAGGCTGGCTGACCCATGAGCCTTCACAATCTGCCTGTCTCTCCCCACTACATGCCGGGGTTTTAGACACACCCTGCCATACCTGGCTTTCATGTAGGTGCTGGGATTCAAGCTCAAGTCCTCATGTTTGCACAGCAAGTATTTATTCCCTAAGCCATCTTCCTAGCCCCAGGTTGTGATTCTTTGTTTCCATTACAGTTGTTTCTCAGTGATGTCCAAGGGGTAAGGTGTCTGGGACAGTACTTTCTTGACCACTTTAGGACAATACTGTCCTTGTTTCCTTCATTTTCAGAGCTGCCTGGGAGGCTGCTGCCAACAATGGCTGTTGTTTTCCCATAATGCTCACTCATGCCAGACAATATCTAAGATGACCCCCATCAAACGCACTTTCCCACAATCTCCTGTGGTCCGACCCGTGATGATACTAGGGAGATGACAAAGGGAGAATTGCTTGATGTCTTGACCTAATCAGGTAGGGCCTTTAACAGCAAAAGTTTCCCTGGGGCTTGTTTCCAAGGAGATGTGAAGTGAAGCAAAAGAAGGACTTGCCATGTCATTTGTGACTTGAAGGTGGAGGTCATGAGGCAAGGGGTGTAGGCGTCTCTAAGAGCTAAGGCAACACAGGCTGGCAGCCACCGAGGAACTCCAAGACCTTAGTCCCACAAATGAACACCACCAAAGGCCAGTGAATCTCGAGGTGAACCCTGCTCTGGGTCTAGACTTCAGCCTACAGAACTGTGAGAGAACACACTTTCTGTTACACAGCAATAGGGAACTAATACTCAGGTGTTTGCCTTTAGAAAGTACTCTACATGAGGCTTAGGAGATTGCTCCGTGGTTAAAGTGCTTGTCCCATAAGCAAGCAAAAGGACCAGAGTTCGATCCTCAGAACATATGGCAGCTCCCTTGTAGATCCAGCCCTGAAAGGCAGAGATGGGGCTCCCCAGAGCAAGCTGGCCGGGTAGAGAGGCTGTAGTGATGAGCTCTGGATTTGAGGGAGAACCTGCCTCAAAAAGAGTAAAATAGAAAGCAGTCAAGGAAGATTCATGATGTCAACCTCAGGCCTCCACATGCGTGAGTGCACACATGCATGTGCACTTACACATACATACAATGCACTCACATACATGAAAAACATGCTTACATACATGAAAAGAAAGAAAGGGACAAAAGCACTAGACAAAAGTACTATTCCTAATGATTTGACTGGTGCTGGCTTATTTTGGAATCTATCACCAAGCCCAGCAGGGATGCCTTGTTTAATTCAATTAAACCTGTCTAGTAAATGAATGACCTCTTGGATTTCACCTGCCAAAAAGTCCATTTTTTTGTTGACAGTAACACAGGCCCACCCACTGGGGAAGTTTGAGAAAAAAGAGGTTTATTTGGTTCATGGTGCTGAAAGCCTGAGATCCAGGGACTGCGACTGGTGATGGCTTCCCTGTGGGCAGAGTCCACAGGGGAGTGTGTGCGTGTGCATGTGTGTGTGTGTGTGTGTGTGTGTGTGTGTGTGTGTGTTTGTGTATATGTGTCTTCTGGTCTCCGCTTCTGATAAAGCCACCAAGCTTCACTCATGGAAGCGCTACCCCAATGACCTTATTAACCCTAACCACCTTCCACGGCTCCTGCCACTGCTATCCATTGGATTTGTACTGTACTTGTAAGTTCCACCCCACAAGATGTGGATTAAATTTCAACACATAAAGTCTTGACACTCAAAACCACAGTATTGGGGAGGATGATGAGGAGGGAGTACTAAGCATTCTTCGGTGCTCTCCCGTGAGGAGGACGGTGTTGTTCAGTGCCTACTCTGTCCAGGGCATCCATCTAGCTCTGTAAGATATCAGTTCTTTCACTGGCTGCCAGATGTTTGTCAAACTTGATTTTTCCTGGGCTTCTCTGGAAAGTTTTTTTCACTGGCAAGGATTTAACAAGAAAGAGCCATATCAAGATGTAATTTTATTAGTAGTGGCATTTTAACCCATATCATGTATACTGTTTACCAGATTGTTGGAAATGGCTTTGACTTTACAATTTTTCCCCCTAATTCTCCATAGAGTCCCAAGTCTCTGTGGGAGGACAGAAAGCCAGCATTATCTGAGGTGATAACTAACCAAGAATGTGCCCAAGTAAGTGCAGAGTGATCCTGGAGTCAGCGTGCTTGGGTCCCAGCTGCAGCGCACGCTCCCTAGCTGGGTGCACGCCTCTGACTCCCTACGTGACCTGGTAGGATGGCTGAGGAATAAGCGGAATACTGGATGGAAACAGTTGAACACAGTGCCTGGTGTTAGGCAGTTCTTAGTCATTAGCTCCTAGTGCAACTACAAGATGTAAAGGACTGGGGCTGGAGAGATGGCCTAGCGGTTAGGAGCGCCGACGCTCTCGCAGAGGACCCGGGTTCGATTCCCAGCACCCACATGGCGGCCGAGAGCCATCTGAAACTCCAATTCCAGGAGAACTCCAGCTCCAGGGGAATCCGACACCCTCTTCTGACCTCCGCGGCATTGCATGACACGGGTACACAGACTTGCATGTAGACAGTACATTCATACACATACAGAAATAAATAAAATTAATAAAAAAAAAAAAAGATGTAAAGGACTGATTCCTGTGACTTCCAAGAACGGAACTTTTCTTCTCTAATGGAAAAACAATGGGTGATTATTGTTTATTATTATATTATTCAAATATAAAAACATAAAGTGGCATACAATTAAATATTCTTGACACATCTTTCTGAATATTCTTGTACTGGCTCATGTGGGGTGGGGGCAGTCACCCCCATGGGAATCACTGGTGCTGAGTGCAGTCAAAATCAACTGTAACTGCCCCCTAGGGTTATTCAAGAAAGGTTCCAGAAACCCAGACCTTTCTCCAGCTCTGGAGCTTAGACTGGTTAAGGTGAGCTGTTAGCAAAGTGGGAGGGGATGTCCTGTAGTCTAGGGTGGGAGCCTGGGGCTTTGGGCTTGTCCAGAGGAAGCTGGGGTCAGACTATTTATATTCTAAAGTTCTTACAAAAAACAGGTGTTGTGGTGTGTGTGTGTGTGTGTGTGTGTGTGTGTGTGTGTGCAGGCATGCACGCCTGCCTGTGTGCCTGCCTGTGTTCTATGGATAACTTAGAGATAGGAGAGAGGTAGGAGAGGTCATACAGATTTTGATTTCAAAGATACCTGAGGAATTTGCAGGCTAGGTGACTGCTTTGCTGGCCAGAGCAGGCTTTCCACAGAAGGTGATGTGGAAACTCTGTGAGGTTTGTTTCTCTTCAGAGCAGGAAGGAAGGGAAAGAATTTGGTGTCAGGATAGTTCACTTGCTGCTCTCTCAAAATCTCATTTTGAAATAGCATCTAGGTTTCGGCAACATGCTCACACTTGAAAATGAGCGCATTGGCTGGAGCTGCTGTGTACGAGTGGGAACTCGTTCAGGCATCCAGTATAATTTTTTGGCTATGTAACTGCCACTTTCCCCATCTGTTTTCCAAAATGGGAGAGGTTCTTAGTTACCTTGTTAAAAAGAGGTGGCCGGGTGGGAGCAGGCAGGGATTTCCTTCTGCAGAGGAAGATGTGACATGGGGACACTATGAACAGGGGGCGAGAGAAGAGCTGTGTATTTACAACCGCCAAAACCCATGTAACACGGATACACGGGTCATTATTAGGGCATTCTCAGGGTTGGAGCTGTTCATCTCTGGCTTCTCCTGGTGTGAACTTCTTCCTAAAAGTCCCAATAGAGAGCCACTGAGGTGGACACAGGAAGGATGCTCTGGGGCCTAATTTGGAAACCAAGTAGCTTGGTTAAATCCCAGTCACCATTCCCATGATATTTTCTGACATTTACTAGCTCGATAATTGTGACAAAGAAAACTTCATACTCAGACTGACCTGGGTTAAAAGCTTGCAGCAGCCATCATTTGGTGGTTACTGGACCATGTGATCTGGACTTTGTTTCCTTGTCTCTAAAATAGGGTCGATAGTGACACTACCTCCCATGGTAGGGTAAATGAGAGTGGATCTTCAAAGCTTGCTTGTAGATAATGTGTTGTTTGACACTACTGAATTCATGAACGTGCTTGCAACCTATCAACATGGTTGGCTCTTAGCTCATTCTGGAAGGCTCCTGGGATTTCCTGGCATGACCAGTGGCTACACTTGGACCCATCAGCTTCAGCTCCAAGGTGGGGAAAGAACCTGGGGCTGTCCATGATTTCATAAACTCCTTTTAAAAACCTCCATATGTGAACACATCTCAGTATAGTGTGCTTGCTTTGCAAAGGTGGCTTCGGACAAGAATCTGTTCTCTCGGGTAGACTACAGCCCCAGACCCCTGCATTGGGAACTGGCAGCGGGCCAGGTGATGAGATGTGCTGGAGAGGCTCAGTGTGGCCAACCGTAGATACCATCACTATAGATACCATTGTATTTTGTCTCTGTAAGAACATAGATAGAACAAGCAACAAAAGCAGAAGACATTTTAAAAGTTTCAGCATTTAGAAGAAAGGCTGTATTAGTATATTGATAGCTCTGTGCCTGGTAGAAAATGCTGATGTATGTATTACAATAAAGGAAAGAGAGGTAGATTATAGGGCAGCTTTAATGGAACTGATGGGTTTTTAGAAAAGGCATTAGGAGAAAGTTCCAATGACATTTTACTGTAATTGATTACACAGGAGGATGGGGGAGGATAGCCTGAAGCATAGACCATGGGCCATAGAGGTGGAAGCTGCCTGGGTGGGAATTTGGATCCTAGGAGAGGGCATTAGTGAGTAGCAGGGTCCTTGGCCACATGGGGCTTGTTCCTCTATGTGGCAGCTGGAGCCAGCCTTGTTGCTGCTCCCAGAGAGTCAGCTGGCTGGTGGGTTGGCTGACAGGGGTGTTGTGTGCTGAATTCCTTTCCAAGGAGGAGGAGGAGATGCCAGCTCTTCTATACATCACCCTCTGCCACCTGCCAAGGAGGCGAGATACCGCTGTGGAGAAAACAGCTTTTACTCATTCCTTTGTATCAGGGCCTGAATACAAGCCAGAAGCAGTGGGGTTTGGTTAATAAGCTAGCTGCAAATCATGCTAATGGGAGTGCTATCGCTGGGGGCCTGCAGGCTGGGGAGCACGTGACTGAGTGTTGAGACTCTCAAGGAGTTTTCCTCCCTCACAGTCCATTTTCACAGCCATCCTGGTACAATCACATCAGCATGGCTAGATGTTAGCAGTGGCTGTGACAGAGAGGGACAGGCAGAGGTTAGAATGAGAATCATTTCATGGTGTTTCTGTGATGTGGCTATTGTAGGATTAGCAGGGAACCAACCATGCCCTAGAATCTGAGTAGTGAAGGTGGAGGGCCTTAAATACAAAAGCAGAGCCGTTAGTCACCAGGCCCACTGTAAGCTCTATCCAACAGTGCTAGGGGGTGTTTTCCTTGGACTAGTGCCTTCTCTCAACATGGCCAAATCAGGTACCATGCATGAGGGAGCCACCATGCTCAGGAGAGATTCTTCCAGGCCAGGAGACCTTGGGGTTTGGCACTGACTCCCTGTGCCTGACCCCGGTGTGTCTCGGTCCTGGTTCTCAGCTCTCTGCTAGAGTCTGAGTTCCCTGCTGCTCTCTACAATCCCTTTCTTCTATAGATCCTGTTAACTCCATAGCGCCCTTGTCTAGCAGGTAAAATGGAGGACTCCTGGGACTTGGCTTCAGAAGTGATAGGGAGCTCTTCTGGAGGCAGAAGCCTCCAGAGAAGTGTGCAGAAGGGACCAGAGTGACTCCTTGGTTTTCTAAGTCATCCTCAGGAGAATGAGGCTGTCCTTTCACCACTCGTTAGATCCTCTTCCTCTTCTTTCGCATCTTGTCCCCAATACACTCCTACATCCCTTTTGGCCCACTTGTTTCTTTTGCTGACGAGTAAATTCAGGAGTTCAATATATTTAAGAGGGTACTCGTGCCTTCTAAGGCAGGGCCATCGCCTGCCTTCCTGAGTCATTACCCTGCCCAACTGCCTTTAGTGAGTTGGGAGAAGGGAAGGGACACAATGACACAGAGCCTCTCGCCTTGGGAGAGCCATTCGCTTGTGCCAGGTCATTGTGTGGAAGGAGTGTGTGTATGTGCCGGGGACTTTTCCAACACAAGTGTATTCTCACATCAGCCTGGGACCTTGCGGGGTACTGAGGGTGCTCTGAGGTCCCACTGAAGTCTTGCACCATTTCCTTCTTGGAGTCCGATGAAGAGCTGCACGGCAGCTTTGCTCTCCAGCCAGACAAGGAGACAGATCCTCTGGAAGTCATTTGTGAGCAGGTTTAGTGGGTGTTTGAGGGCTTACTAATCTGAGTACTTTTTCTGGGTAAATCAAAGGGCGATGTGAAGTGCTAAATTCTTTTCTCTTTTTTCATGTTTCCCAAACTGTAAGAGTGAGCGTGTCTGCTCTCCAGTTGGAGGCTCCTCCCCAGGAATGCTACTGGAAAGGGAAATAAAATCCTTCAACAAGCTCCTTGCTTTCTGTGCCCTCAGAGAATAATGGATCTGTTTGGGAGACAAGGATCGTGTATCCCAACACTACACCTCCATCCTGCCAGCAAAGATCTGTGTCTTTATTTATGATGTATTTACACAGCTCGGCAGCCATTGAAAAGCCTGTTCAATGAAATGCTAGGCTTGTATTCAGATGGGACTGTTGGGAATCATTATGAGTAAACACATGTACAGATTTATTTTCCTTCCCCCAGAGGTCTCTCAGATGTCCCTGAAGATAAATATTTGCATGGTGTCCAGCCTAATGTGGCACTGAGGTGTTCTCCCTCCTTCCAGCCAGCTTGTTAACATGCTCAGAGACACTCCTCCCTGGTGCTGGCAGCTTCTTAACCTTGCTCTGAGACAGTGCCTGGGTGGCAGTCACTCAGCCAAGTTAATGCAGGCATGGGTTGTTGCTGGCTGAGCACACTGCCGTGGATTAGATCCACTTGAATCAGATGATACAGGCTTGTGTTCAGGAAGCCAAATCCTGTATGAATCTGCTTTGCTGCCCTGGTGTTAGAGAATGCGGGGGAGGTAGACATACTTCTCAAGAATCCTGGGAAGCTGAAATCTCTTGAATTCTCAGAGTACTTTTTTGGGAAGTGGCTTTGAACTTTCTTTCACGACATTCATCTTCCCTTCAGACCCTTAATAATATTCCAAAACAAATCAGGAGATTCTGAGTCCAATGCTTAAAAATTTTTTTTGAATGTTCGTTTCTTTTCTCATTTAAAAGTGAAAAGACAAGAAATTGTAGAGCGCTTTTAATATATACATTTTATTTAATTACAAATTAGGAAATGAGACCTAAGTTTGCTTCAGAAAGGATACCATGTCATTTCAGAATGCATCACCATCAGCATAAAAAGGGGTTAAGAAGAGAATGCTCAGTTTATCTTTCTGCTCCATGAGTGAGACAGAGGTTTATAAATTGGTGACACTAGCCGGGCGTGGTGGCGCACGCCTTTAATCCTAGCACTTGGGAGGCAGAGGCAGGCGGATCTTTGTGAGTTCAAGGCCAGCCTGGTCTACAGAGCGAATTCCAGGACAGCTGGGGCTACAGGGAGACCCTGTCTCGAAAAGACCAAAAAAAAAAAAAAAAGTTGGTGACACTGATGGTACAGAGCCTATCAAGTGCCCTCTGCCCATATCTGTAGTCTTGAATTGGGCACATGAGTTCAGGGCGGGCTGAGAGAAGACCGTGGTTCCCCTGAGGTTGGGGGGGTAGGTTAGAACAGTTTGAAGGCCGTCTGTATGCATCTCTGTCCAGCCGGCTGCTGCGTTCTGCAAGATTCAGCCATTGATGCCTTTCAGGTCCTTGTAGGAAAGCTCTGATGAACTTCTGCTCCCTGGGGGACTCAGTCCCTGTGAGGGAGTTATCCCGAAAAGAGAAAAGGGAGTGCAGAAGGCCGTGAATTATTTTTTGAGAAACTGTCAGTCCAGCAGACGTGCTGGCGCCAGCAGAACTGAAGGTCTTTGTACCGGGAATAAAACAGTGCTTCTTCCCTGAAGGAGAGGGAGTCCGGCTCTTGGAAGACCGTTGGGAAGACCTGGAGGGAGGTTCGGCGGAGGGTAGAGTGTTGCGAGGGTCTAAAGGGGGAGGAAGTGAGAGTTCTCCAGGGCAAAAACGGGACTTAAGGGTCAGGGGGGGCCAAAAGGGTCCCCTCCCCAGACACATTATTTAAGGAATCATTGAAAGGGTTGCATTCTGCCTTAGGGTAGGTGGGAGAGAACCGGCTCTGGGAAGTAGCTGGATTCCTGGGGGTGGGAGGTGGTGGGACTTATCTTGGGACATCCCTAGAGTTCAGAATTGATGGGTTGAAGACAACTACTTAGATCTTACAGAAAACATCCGCTTCTGACATCTGGGCCACACATTTATAACCTAGTGTCCACATTAATATCTGTCCTTCAAACTCGCCCCCTCTCAGGTTTCCCAAGCTGTTTTCATCTCCCAGGGATACGGAACCGGAAGGACGCTGCCAGAAGAGAGTTCTGGAGCAGCCGTGAGGAAGTCGGGGACCCGGGTCCGGTGGTTGCCTGTGGCCATGGCGCTGGGCGCGGCCAGCGGTGGGCAGCTGTGCGGCGAGGCCCGGCGCTGCTGTCAGCGGTGGGTGGCGCCGGGCGAGCCGCGCTCTAGGACAGCTGGCTGCTCCGCGCTGAGAACGGTGACAAGTTCTGCAAATAACAGCTGCGGAGCAATCTTTCTGTTTGGACAACGTGGGAAGGGCCATTGTTCACAAATTGGTCTCTTCAATAACACCTGCATGCACAGTTAATAATCCATTGTCGGTCTCCTCCGGCTTTCAAAGACAAAAGACAGCAGCCGAGGGAGGAGCGCGCGGTGACGGGAGATGGCAGCGAAACTTGGGAAGCGAGCAGGGTGCAAGCGAGGACTCCAGGTTCTGTTACCGCGGTCCTGGTACTTCACCGCGGGGTTCGCTTTCAGTTGTTTCTACCGCTTTTATCCTAGCAGGCCACCAACGTCGTGCCGCAAGCATTATTTCCTATGCAGTTGCTTAAGCTCACTCCCTTGCAAATCAGCGGTCGATACAGCTAAAGCGGCCTCAGGATAGAAAAGGTCACAAGCTTGTACGTAAATCGAAAGATTTATGAGGCGCAGGTGGCTCACGCTCCGTGGAGATTGCAGGATTAGCATCTCAAAGCCAAAATGGTACAGAGGTATCTGAGCACAGACTTCCCCAGGCTGTGGGAGAGTCCCAGCAGTCCCTCTTGATCCTTCTGTTTATTAAGGTGGTCCCAGACGCAGCCGCCTCATTGCTCAGGCTGGTACCTTCTATTTGCACAATGCTTTGCAAATAGACTGGCATTTCCACTTGCATTCTTCCATTTGAGTCTCGTCGCAGCAGTTTTTGGTCTTCTGGGAACACAAGCCCCACCTTAGCGGAAGAGGAGCCAAAGGACCCAGTGGGAATTTGGGTTTTAGTTTACTGACTCCACTCCTGAAATTTTGCTCATGCAACTTGGTACAACTACAGTACTTTGGGGCTATTTACATTTTATTTTATTTTTACCCTTTTCAACCTTTACAAGGCAGAAACTACAAGCCACAAGATTAAGTATCAGCCCAAGGAAATATAGGACCTATCTTCCACACTGTCCTGTCTAAACTGGTGTCCTTGGTCACATGGGGCAAATTTTATTTTAATTAATTAAAATGAAATGAAGTCACTTCATTAGTTGTATGCCAGCCACATCTGAAGTGCTAATAGCCACTTCTGCCGGTGTCCACCGTGTTTGATAGGGCAGGAAGCTCTATCACGCAGCCCTGTGTCTACAGGCTAATAATTTAGTGAAGATTTAGAAGATTTCACTTTTCTGTTCTATTTGTGACTGAAGTTCAGTTGCTTCTTAGGCATACATACCTCTTGCTTTCTACAAGGTACCTGAATGAGTTTCAGGATGATTAAGGTAAATACACGTGCAAGAATGCACTTGTTTTGATACACAACTCACTGAGTTTGGACTAATGTAAATAGCCCTGTAAGCACCTGTATTAGTTACTTTTCTGTTGTTGTGATAAAACACCTTGGGCAAGGAATTTACAGAAGGAAGAGTTTATTTAGCTCACAGTTCCAGAAAGATAAGAGTCCTTCATGGCAGGGATGCATGGCGGCAGGAGGCAGCTGGAGAAGGAAGCCCAGAGACCTCACAACTTCAAGCAGGCACTTACTAAAAGACTGAAATGAAAGTGAGACATGCCTATCTTCTCTCAAAGCCGGTTCCCAGTGACATGGCCATATTTCCTAAAGGTTCCATGATCCTCCTCAAGTCTCCTTCAAAGCACACCATCCCTGTAATCAGGACACAGAATACTTTGTTTCACTGTAATGTTGTAATTCTTTTGTCTGGTACTACTCTCTTGTTCAAGGCAAGTACTGATCTACGTTCTGCTATTGTATGTTAAATTTGAAGTTTCTGGAACTTTGTATGAATGGAATCATACAATACACTCTTGTCTTGCCCCTTTTCCTCAGAATAATTATTTTTGAGATCTGTCCATTGCAAGCTATCAGTAGTTTCTTTTTACTGGTGAGTGCTGATTCTTTTGAGTGGTTGTATTTCAGTTTGTTTATCCATCCACCTGTTGATTCACATTTGGGTGGTTTCCAGTTCTGGCTCCTATGAATAAAGCTGTTATGAACATTTGCATACCAGTCTTTATGAGACCATGTTTCCATTTCCTTTTAAGTGGACTTGCTGGCTCACATGGTACATGTACCTTTAACTTTATTGGAAACGCTAAAATGTTTCCAAAGTGTCTATGACATTTTCCATCCTGTTTACCAAGGTTGTACACTACAAGGTCAACAATACATAATAATTAATTCTTTGTCTTCATGATAGATATGAAGAATTAGAAATAGAACTTCACAAAACACTGCTTATTTGCTGGGGGAGACTTTTTTTTTTTTTTTTTTTTTTTTTTGAGACAGGGTCTCCCCTCTAGCCCCAGTGCCTGGAGCTCACTCTGTAAACAGGCGTAGCCTTGAACTCCACTGAGATACCACTGCCTCTGCATGCCAGAGTTAACTAGATTAAAGGTTGGTGCACCATTTTAACCGGCTTAAAGATGGTTCTTAGTTCCCCTGTGGGTGCGAGGGAGGGGGGTGGGGGGGGCACGACGGGACAGGGACATGTAGACACTGGCAAATTTCTGGTGTTCCTGTACCTAATCCCTCACCCATGCTCATGTAAACAACTTTGATTAAACACAGTGAGGCGCGCGCACACACGTAGCAGGGCAACAGTTTGGAAGAGGTATCAGCAGGAGTGGGAGGGGTTCAAGAGGATAATGTGTGGTGATTAAGATCCAAATACATTATATAAGATGTCATTATGGGCTGGAGAGGATGGTCCTAGCGGTTAAGGCGCCGACCGCTTCTATAACAGAGGACCCGGGTTTCGATCCCCAGCACCCACATGTGCGGCCGAGAACCGTCTGAACTCCAATTCAGGAGAACTCCAGTCCAGGGACCGCCAAGGATCCGACACCCTCTTCGGACCGCCGCGGGCCATTGCAGACACGGGTTGCACAAACTTACATGCAGACAGTACATTCATACACTACAGAAGAAAAAAAAAGAAAATAATAAAAAATTTTTTTAAATAAATGTTCATTATGAAACTCCTTTTAATATAAAGTAATATATGTCTAATAAAATAGTTTAAACAACATTCATAACCCATACATAAAATATGCAAAAATGTGGCAGTTAAATTTAGCAAATTTCATGTATGACCTGAAAACTACAAAATTTGGGGGGGGGGATTTTAGACTTAAATACATACTATATGCATGGGCTAGAGAAATGTGGTATTATGAGGATATTTCTTCTCAAAAAACATTTTTGGTAGAAGCTGACAACCTGATTTTAAAATTTATATGGGCATCTATAGAATCTAGAATAGTCTAAATAAAATTGAGTAGAATAAAGTTAAAATATTTACATAGCTTCAATCTCAAGACATAAAGTGATGATAATATAGCGGTGTGGTTTCCTGCTAAAAAGATCCACATGGAGGGGCTGGAGCGATGGCCTAGCGGTTAAGAGCGCCGACCTGCTCTTGCAGAGGCGCCGGGTTCGTATCCCCAGCACCCACAACATAGGTCTACGGCGAAGAACCGTCTGTAACTCCAATTCAGGAGAACTCCAGTTCCAGGGAATCCGACAACCCTTGTTCTGACCTCCGCGGCATTGCACGACAAGGTGCACAGACCTACACGGAAAACAGACATTTCCATACACATAAAAAAAAAAAAAAAAAAAAGAGATTCCATAGAAAGCTGGAGCAGAGAAAGATTTAAGGCTGTGTGGGCGAAGGTCAAAAGAGTAGCTTTGCTGCTAAGGAAGAATTTGTGGGGGCAATAATAGGTCTCATGGGAATTTTCACTGATTAGCTTGCTGTTTCTGGTGTGTGATGTAATTCTCTCTTGAGTGATAATTCTAAATTTTTAGTAAAGTTCTATACCTCATAAGATGCTTGGGTTAAGCTACAGATTTTGGTTGTTGTTGTTCTTTCGAGACAGGGGTCCCCTGTAGCCCAGCTGTCCTGGAACTTGCCTCTGTGTACCAGGGCTGGCCAGTTGAACTCACATAGATCGCGCTGCCATCTGCTTCCTGAGTCTCTAGGATGTAAGGCGTGCCCCCCATTCCTCGGCGGAATCTCTTTTTTGTCCTCAGTCCTTCTCTATTTGGGGGTCACAAAAAAGGACATGTCTTATTCACATAGCCTGGATTAATTGCATGCCTTGGTCAGTCACTTTCAATCCATTTACAAAGTCTTAATTCATAAATAAGTCACCCCACACAGAAGGTGTACTGATTTTGTTATCCAACATCCATTTCTCTGCTTTTGGTGTGGTGCTGATTTCTTCCTGGAAATCAGTCTCTCCCTCACTTTGCGTAGAGCTGCTTCTGTTCCTGGAATTGGAGGGGATCATGCTTCCTGGCCCAGGGACAAGGCCACTATATTCCATGGCATTTCTGATTGGTTTCCAGGTAGGCACATGATTTAAGTTAAACCAGTCTGAATGAATCTCCTGAGACTTTCGTCTAATCTTTTTTTTTTTTAGAAGTGTTTTTTAAATTTTATTTATTTATTTATTTATTTATTTATTTATTTATTTTTTATGTGTGTGAATGTACTGTCTGCATGTAGGTTTGTGCACCCATGTCGTGCAATGCCACAGAGGTCAGAAGAGGGTGCCAGATTCCTCTGGAACTGGAGTTAAAGATGGTTCTCAGCCGCCATGTGGGTGCTGGGGATTGAACCCAGGTCCTCTGCAAGAGCAGTCAGTGTTCTTAACTGCTAGGCCATCTCTCCAGCCCTCTTCTAATCCTTTAAAGCCAGAGCTTTGTCAATAACTTCTTTATTGCCCTCTAAGTGAGTTCAGGTCTGGTTTTATTTATTTCTTTGTTTTTGAGATAGGGTCTTACGTAGCCTAAGTTGGCCTTGAATATCCTATGTAGCTGAGGCTAGCCTTAAACTCCTGATCTTCCTGCCTCTTCTTCCCAAGTGCTAATATAACAAACATTCACCACTAGGCTTATTTTAGGTCTGGTTTGGTGGTATTGTAAAACAAAATAGCTGGAGTTGAAACACAACTCTTGCATTGTTAAAATGATATAGGTATTGTTTCAGTGTCCTGAAAACACCCCCAAGCCCAAGTAGGTCCTCTTCAGCCTTAGAGTCCACTATATTCATCAGGAAGATGAGGAGGAAGGACAGAACAACAGCACATGCAGGAAGTGTTTTATGGCTCACACCATTAGGGCAAACTTACTTGTGTTCACAGTCTTTGCTCAGAACTCAGTGTAATACACCCAACTGCATGGGAGGTGTTTGTGCTGTGGTCCTGACAGAAAAAGCTATGCTCAACATCCAAGATTTAAAACGGAGTCCCTTGTTATTTATTTCCTCCCCTTCTCAGTGACTTTATTCAGCCAGCCACATTCTGTTTTCATTAGCTGTTCTTTTCCTTTTTTTTTTAATTCTTAAAGTACTAGAAAGAGAATATTATTAAGGAAGGAAAGGGGTACTTGCAACTGTGGGGAGGGCTACTGAGCTGGAAAAGAAAGCTAAAAGGTGCCTTGTCACAGGAGGGCTCCTTCTCTATAGGTCATTTGCACAGCGCCCACCTTCTCCAGTGTTTGTACATTTCAGGCTTTTCTTGTGCCGGCTGTTCGTTGCATGTAGCCCAGCTGGAGAAGGGCTTCCATCTTTCTCTGCCAACCACCTTCTCTTCTGTGTTAGTCTTAATGGTTCTCTCTCCGAATCACTAGTCTCCTGCCTCAACTCCCCAACTCCCAGTACCCAGTACCGTGGTCCTGAAAATCTTTTGGGTGAGCTGCAGGGTAAAGATCAGCCTTCCATAATTTTGCTAATGAGAGGCATAGTCACTGCCCAAGAGGGGCACAAGACTCTCTCCCTTCTTTGTCTATTGGTTAGGAATGAAGATTTGGATTTTCGTAGTAAATTTAAATAGATTAAGGGTCTCAAGAAAATAACCACACAATCCAAAATATTTCAGCAAGGCCAAAACTTGACTTCTGTAGAAGGGAGCAAAGCAGCCCTAAATCCAGCGGGGGGCTTGCCGGGTTTTCATTTTTACTATTTATTATTTATTTATTTTTTCTTTTAAACATTTTCCCCATTAAGGGAACATTCAAAACACATGCTATCAGCAGTTTTGTAATTACATAATAAAAATGAGTAGATGGATGTTGTTAGGTGGTAATTTTTATTTATTTTTATCTTTTTAATTTTATTTATTTATTTTTTTTTATTGATGCTTTGTGTATTTCATACATCATTTTCCAATTCAGTTCAGGCGTATATCCCCTTCCCTTCACCCCGCCCCACCCCTACCCATCCCAGATCATGCATTCTGCCGTAACTTTTCTGCATCTTTCTGGGTTTTTTTTTGTTGTTGTTTTGTTTTCATTTTTTTTTTAACAATAAGTGATAATTTGTGAGTACAAGCATCCTTCATGTCAAACCAATTTGCGAGCAGTTGTGTCCAAACCCATACAGCTCATGGGTCCCACCATCCAGCAGGGGGCGGGGGTGGAAGTTCAATCAAGTTGATCAAATGAGTGTCCAGTCTATATTGTTGTAGTTTCACCTTTCACCTCAATTGCAGCCCTTACATTCTACCACGTCTCCTCTTCCGCAGATTGTTCCCTAGGCTAAGATACCATCTTACTCCAGTAAGACTGGCTAGGATCAAGAAAACAAATGATGCCAAGTGCTGGAGAGGGTGTGGGGAAAGGGGAACACTCATTCATTGCTGGTGGGAATGTAAACTTGTGCAGCCACTATGGAAAACAGTGTGGAGAACCCTTAGAAGACTCAAAATGATCCTGCCATTTGACCCAGTCATACCACTCCTGGGTATATACCCACAAGACTCATCTTACTGCAGAGATACATGCACAGCTATATTTATTGCCGCTCTGTTCACAATAGCAAAAAACTGGAATCAACCCAAATGCCCCTCAACTGATGAGTGGATAGAGAAAATGTGGTACATGTACACAATGGAATTCTATGCAGCAGTAAAGAAAGACAACATCATGAACTTTGCAGGTAAATGGATGGAGCTTGAAGACATCATGTTAAGTGAAGTAACACAGTCCCAGAAAAACAAACGACAAATGGTATCTCTCATATGTGGACGCTAGTACCAATAAC